>JAJDFG010000587.1:20000-117496 GCA_021039105.1 Scomber colias | reverse complement strand
TATAATAAAAATAAAATAGGAACACATATCAGTGCAGGATGCCTCCATATAAATATTTCCTCTCTTGCAGCCGCTACACAGTACCTGAGCCAGTTGTACCTTTTTACAGTTAAATGATTTTGTGCAAAAATCCAACATCTGCTGGAAATGATTTTAGTCTATAATAAACATGTTGCTGTTTAATTCTCCTGCAGCATCAGCATCACTTTTTAATGTGCACGGATGAATCACCAGTAAGGAGTCCACCCACAGGGATGTTAACCACTTTAAATGCTGCCCATTGCTGGCTGTTGTTTTTTAGGCTCTGCTGTTACATGAGCTGCTTGACATCATTGACATTGATAGATCTTGATATTAGTGGTGCCAGATAAATATACCAGTTTACAGTTTTATTTGTTGGTCTAGAGATGATCCAGATTTAATTACACACCTCTGGGTATTAGATATAACCTGCGTATGGGTGGAGGGATTCCACTCCGCAAAAAGGATGTAGTTTTCATAGCACACTCGTGTGTCCACAAATAAAGTTTGTACCAATTTTCATGGAAATCTGATGAAGATGGGTTTACAATAGGGCTGGGCCGATATGCTTTTGTGCCGATTTGATTCTCTAACGATTTTTTGGGTCCCGATTCGATTTAAATTGCGATTCCTGATTAAACAAGTATTGTGATTTTATATTTCAATTATTGTGATTTTCTTTCCTTAAACAAGAACAAGGTTGAACCAAACACTTGATAATACATCATAAGTCATATTTACAAAAAACAATACACACGTCACATCAGTTTGTGAGATTTATTTTTGAAACTGTGCACCTGCCCTCACAAAAAACATTCTCATCCGCCAACATCTTACAATAAACTAAACTGCTACATTTAGCTCCTCTTTAGAAGAAAAAGAAAATAAATAAATAAATAAATAAAAATCGATTCTCGTATTGCCAGAAAAAAATCTCGATTAATATAAAAATCGACTTTTTGGCCCAGTCCTAGTTTACAAAGAATAAATTTGTCTTTCAGAGTTTTATTCCAGAGTCACACATGTTCACATACAGGGACTAAATCTGGATGAGACAGAGAGTCAAAGAGTGACGTCAAACACTCAGATTTATTAGTCATACTTTAGCCACACTTGTTATAGACCCTCCGTCACATAGAGCACTGCTAAAGACCCTCAGATTTTACAACCACCAAGTTAATTGGTTCAACAGTCGGTCCTTTTGTTCATTATCACTTATCAGTGTGTCTTCACAGAGGAGTTCTGCCTCCGCACCCCGTCTGCTGAGAATCACACAGTCTGCCTCTAATAACATATCTGCACCTTTTCACACAAGGTTTATTCAAGTAAGAAGTTTCTATTGTAGCTGCAAATCTAAGTATAAAACATGAATCATTTAATAGTTTATAATTAAGAATAAAAAGTTGTATTACACTATCAAGTTTGAAAAAGAAAGGATAGTGAAGTGAGTCAGATCTGCTGTGTTTTCACCCCAGGCATGTTCAGAGCTGTTGTCATTTGTTTGACAGGTGTGAACAGATTTTAAATTAAACAACAGTGAGGTGGTTCTTAGTTTCTTGATTATCTTTCCAAAGTCAGCTGAAGAGGTGTGATTTTTTTTTTTTTTTTTTAAACTGCACTCCTGCCAAATGACAAGTGCCTGTGATTATGTGTGAAAGCAATAAGAAGTAAAGTTTTCCTTTTGAGAGATTAAATAGAAGCATACAATAGAAGCAATGCAGCTTCCCTTTTTTCTTTTTTTTCTGGCATGATAAAAAACACATAACTGGATAGGAGTGACTGGAAGGGCGTATGTTTGGTTTTAACTTTGGTATGGACATTTTTTTTGTCGGGGCTGGCCAAAATAATTGTGTAAGAGTTCCTGCTGTCTATTCACTCTTTCGCCCCTCTTAAGCTCATGTATGCATACACACACACACACACACACACACACACACACACGCATAAAAAGCCTGACTCTGCTAAATGTTTACTTTACTGATTATGTATTTGCTGACTGGCCTGAAACTGGACCTCGTATCAATTTTGACATTTTATTTTATTGATATACTACTTAAGTATAAATCTGAGACCAAAATGAATATTTAAAAACACACCATAGACTGTCACAATAAATATAACAGTAAAATAAATGTTATAGAAATCTGCAGGTGGTGTTCAAACCTCACCTGAGATTATGTCTTTTCTTTCAGTTTGTGATTTGATCAACACATCTTAAGAGTTTCATGACAGCACCACAGTGATGCTCGACTAACTTTAAATCATCTACTAAACTTATATTTGTATTATTTTTCATTCGACTCCTGAACTGATGGTTAAATCCTTTATCACACCATCAAAGCTCACCTGAGAGGCTGCAGCTCACCTGTCTGTGTCGCTCTGCTGCTGAAATGATTCCTGATAGTCACAATCAGTTCATTTGGTCAAACTATGGCTAATTTAGCTTATAAATAATATTAATCTCTTAATGATACATAAGCAATCATAAATCGTGTGGGGAAAAGAGAAGAAATGGCCTTAAATATTAACTATTTATCCCACTCATTTCAAAGATTCATGTTTGGATCTAATAACAACACTTAGCTCAACTCCTTACTGACACGTTGGCTCTTTAATAAGAGTCAGGTGTCTTAATTTAACTGTAGTTAAGTAGCATGTCAACAATCAAGAAATAGCAAACAACACGTAACACTTGAAGCTAAATATAAAAATTGAATGATCTTTAGTGTCCAGTGAAGTCATTTTCAGCGCTGTGACCATTTGAAAAATGTTAAACTATAAATACTGACTGCTCCAGATTCTCCACCTCACCGACTCCACTGCTGCTGCTGCTCTCCGAGTCAACAATGTAGAGCTTCAAGTGAGGGTTGCTATTAGGGCTGGGGCCCAAAAAAATCGATTTTTATATTAATCGCAAAAAAAATTTTCCGGGTGATTTTTATTTTATTTTAATTTATTTTATTTTATTTTATTTATTTATTTTTTTTTTAAATTTATAATTTTATTTTATTTTATTTTATTTTTATTTATTTATTTATTTATTTTTATTTATTTTATTTTAATTTTCTAAAGAGCAGCTAAATGTAGCAGTTTAGTTTATTGTAAGATGTTGGCGGATGAGAATGTTTTTGTGTGAGGGCAGGTGCACAGTTTTAAAAAATAAATCTCACAAACTGATGTTTTTTGTAAATATGAGAAAATCACAATAATTGAAATATAAAATCGCAATACTTGTTTAATCAGAATCGCAATTTAAATCGAATCCAGGACCCAAAAAAATCGTTAGAGAATCGAATCGGCACAAAAGCATATCGGCCCAGCCCTAAGTTGCTATATCATCAGGTCAATTATCTCCAATATCCTTTCACTCTTTATCTTAATAGAAAACACACACACCTGGCAACTCAGCAGAGATCACAATGTTAAGGTTATGTGGAGTTAAATCAGCTAGATTGTTTGAAATCTGTAAAATATGGGTAGGGACAATCCAGCAACACCTTGACGATAATAAATAGGACATGTTTCTACTGTTCTTACCCAAATCTGTGCCCATGAGTCCAGTCTATTGAGAGAATCACGATTTCACATTTAAAAACACAACCCAGCTGTTAAAATCTGCAGCTTCTCAAAACTTCAGCACCTCCAAAAAATCACCAAAAGAGTTTCTCATCTGTTTTGAAAACTACTTTTTGTTTTTTTAAATCTGCATGCACACATGCCACTGAGAAGAGGGAGGGGGGGGGGGGGGACGTGGAGGAAGGGGTCCACGTCCCCCCCCCCCCTCCCCCCGACACTGACCCTGTCCTCTCCATGTTGACACAGCTACATACGATCCCCTCGCTGACATGAACCTCCTGCTGCCAAACCTTTCTCCCCGCCCCTCCCTCCCTTCTACTACGCCCCCCCCCCCGATAATGAAGGAGGGTGGTCTGCTCCCCCGACTCCTTGACCCCCACAGGAAGCAGTAAAGCCGTTATCAGCGTGCCACAGGGGACTCGGCGCGGCCTTGTTTGTTTGCAAAGCACATTTTCCAAACAGCTCACGTGCTGCAGGATCAGTGGGATATCCATGCATATCCAAGGCTGTATTTAGAGGAAGATGAACCAGTGAGCTCAGGTCAGCAGCAGGGTAGTGTCAGCCCCTCCATGAGCCTGGCGTGCAGATTAAAAATGTGGCCTGGCAGAGCTTTGGGTGTGTGCCTTGTGTTTTTGTAAGCTCTGGCCTCATGTTAGAATATGTGATTTATTTTCTCTCTAACTGTTAACACACCTAGTGACAAACTAGGTAACTAACACATTTTCAAAATAAATCTGACTCAGTGCAAAGTTATGTGAGCTCAACATGGAAATAATAATAGATGGACTTCTCCCCATTTATACTAGATGAACAAAGTAGCTGCTTCGGACATGTACATTATCAACACTAGTGCAGAATATGACATCTGAGTTTTTTCTATTAGTTGTAAATCAGTAACCTTTTGATAGCTTTCTTTGATGACACATTTTTCAACAATGCTTTTTTTAAAAATTTTAACAAAAGCACCAAATCTAAAATACCCTTTGTCTAGCAAGGTGTCTTCAATAACATGTCAAAAATGATATCACAAAGACACACACACACGCACACACACACACACACATCAATTTCTGCTCAGTAGGTTATTCATCAACCACCTGTGATATGGTTATGAAGCCTGAGCCGTGCCTGTGTCATCCATCCAATTACACTGTAATGTAACTTTGTCCCTCAAGCTAGTTGCTGTAATTGTACTGTACAAAATAACAACCTCTCTTCCTGTATAGCAAAACCATAAACAGATTGGAAATAAACAAAGCACATATCTTCTCTCGCCTGAAGTCTTGCTAGAAGCATCCATAAGAGAACTAAATTAAATATTGTCTACATTTTGCACATTATAATTTGGATTTGGAAGCGTGTGATAAAAAATTAACCCAACAGGACAAAACATCATTTCAAAGTATAAAAGCGTGTTATTTGGACGCCATGGGATGAGACATGATATTGTTTTCCAGAGTGTATATGTTTAGGACACAGCTGATTTCACAGTCACAGACTAATAGATTGGTATTTGAACCTGTATTCTTTCATAGCGGTTAATTTCTTCTTCTTTTTTTACATATCTGACATCAAGTTGTTGTCAATGCAGAGAAGCCTAATAATTTGCCTGTGTTAGTGCTGTATTTGTTGATTGGTACCAGGTCAAATTGTTTTGAATGATTTTAGTGTTGTATTTATATTTCCTCCACATAAAGCACTTCATAATGTTTTGAAAGTTTTAAAGCTGCCACAATTGATCGATAAAATTAATCTGCAGTTGCTCTGATAATCGATTCATCATTAATCATTTTTACTCATTCTTTGAAATTTCAACTTCTCAAATGTGATGTTTTAAAACTTTTCCTTGTCATACTTGATAGTAAAGTGAATATTTGGGGGGTTAAGATCGACAAAACACATCACCTTTGACTCTGAGACAATATTTTTTGATATTTCATAGACAAAATGATTAACTGAGAATATAATCAGCTGTTTGTTGAAACCCTTGAATAGTGAATTAGTCCCACAGCAGTCACATCTCATTTCCTCTTTTTTATTTTGAGAAATTTGTTTAAGGGAACGCCTGACAAATGTGAAGGCCTAAAACATTGATCTTCTCTGTTCTTGTCATTTTGAGTGATTTTAATAAGAGCTTTAATACTGATGTCTGTTTCTCAGTAATATCATATTTCTGTGCAGAGATGTTTTTAACCTTTGATGGGAGGTTTTAAAGAGTCAGGGTTTGGTTTCCTCTCACTCTCCAGAGGGGCGAGCTTCTACCTGTTGGAGGATTAAGTCGTGCACTGATGTAAGATTTTTGAGGTCTGTTGCCAAAACAACCTATAAATGTTAAGAGTGATTAGAAAAAAAATGAAGATGTTTGACATTTTGAAATGTGTATTTATTTTTCTTTCACATGTGAATGGAGAGACTGAGGATAGAGTGTCATATGTTGTACAGATAGTAAAGTCCTCCTTAAGACAAACTCATTATTTCAGACTTTGAGTTAACTCTTTAATAACCACACCCGTCACCTTGATGTTAAAACCTATATATTCTTTGCCAGTTTACATAAAACTTCTCACTATTAGCATTGGTTCTTTGGGAAATGTCAAATATCGTATTACATTAATTGCTGACTTTGATAGAAGCACTAAAATATGCTGCATTAACTTTCGTGTCGTCCTCCCGGGTCCTCCCCGTCTGTTTTGACTGTTCCTTCATTCCTCCCTTCTGTCTGTCCTTCCTCCCTTCCTTCTTTCCTTTCCTCTTTCCTTCCTCCCTTCCTTCTTTCCTTCCTTACTCTTTTCTTTTCTCACTCCCTCCTTCCTTCTTTCCTTCCTTACGGCTGTCCTTCCTCCCTCCTTCTCTCTTTCTTTCTTTCCTCCCTCCCTCCCCTCCCTCCTTCCTTCCTTCCCTCCTTTCCTTCCTCCCTTCCTTCTTTCCTCTTTTCTTTTCTCCCTCCCTCCTGCCTTCTTTCCTCCGTCCTTCCTTTCCTTCCTCCCTTCATTCCTTTCCTTCCTCCCTTCCTTCTTTACTTTCCTTCCTTTCCTTCGTCCTTTCCTTCTCCTTTCTTCCTCCCTTCCATCCTTCCTTCCTTCTTCCTCCCTGCCATCATTCCTTCCTTCTATCTTTCCTTCCTTCCTTCCTTCCTTCCTTCCTTGACGTGAGGACAACAGGAGGGTTGAAAAGAGAAGAAGGTTTCTGCACTTGAACTGAGGTCATCTCTATTTTACTAACTCAGCTTTTGGACTAATTAATAATTTATAACTACTAAACCCAAGTCTGGATTTTGAACCCAAACTGCATCTGTGGGGGTTTTTTTGTGTGTGGAATTAATAGAGTGTATAACTACAGCCCAGCTAAGTGGTTACACTTGAAAAAGACATAAAATTATCCCTGTGGGTTAAAAATAATTATATGATAAACCTTTTTTCTGATGCCCAGGCTTCAGTCACGAGGATAGAAGCAACTGAGAGACGTCGTGCCTAATTCGCCGGTCGGGTCGTCGGTGAATTAACCTCATCCTGAAGTCTGTGACGGGCGGCGGGACGCTGAGCGAGCCGCCCTGCCCGACTGTCTCCGACGCCCCTCCTCTTTGGCCATCCTTTTAGTCAGCCAGACCGGCATTATATATCCTGCTGGGATCGGATTATGACTTTAATTCTTCGCTTCCATTACCGGTCGCCATGGCAACCCCATCCTTTTATGCCACGCAGAGTACAGAGCGTTTCACAGAGCGTTTCACAGACATACAGTACAGAAGACACATTTGATAATACTTTTGGAGTGATGTTGAATCTCAACAGATATGAAGTTAAAGCTTTTTATCAGTGATGGATTTATGCGTGCGTGACTGGCACAGATTTTTTTTTTTTTTTCTCCAGCTCGTCTGCAGCCAAATGTTGAGGTCAAAGTAGACAGTGTGCTGAGCTCTTTGTCTGGGTACAGTAGGTGGTCCTGTCTGGCTGAATGAGCAGAGCATGAAACCACTTCTAGCAGGGGTGTGTGATACTAAAAATGTACCCTTCTCGTTGGGCAGATTTAAAAGCATCCACCAAATAGAGGCTCTAGTGGACTCAAGATTTCTTTATTTAAAAGGTTGTGTAGGTTGTGGCATGTGGTTGATTTTTTTTTTTTTTTTTTTTTTTTTTTTTTTTTTTTTTTAAAGGGAGAAAACCAAAACTGCAGTAGTCAGCACACATGTAGTGAAAACCTGCCTCTGCACAGTGAGGATACACATATGTTAAGTCTTTGACAGTTTTGTGAGCCTTTCTCTGTAAACCTGAACACAATCCCCTCGCTCCACTGCACAGTTCCTGAGCTCTGTGGCTCTAATCCCCGGACTGCAGGCAGGGGTGATCACATGCAGAGTAATATGCAACCACTGCTAGCAACCAGCATGCAATATTTTTTTTGTATGAAGTGCAGTTAGTATAGAAAGAATAGTACAATTATCATTCGGCTAGCAACTCCTGTATGAGATCTCATTAGTTAATGATGTATGAAGCTGCTCTGATAGTATTTAAAAATTAATCATAAAGATATAAAGAAATGCAACAAGAAAAAAAAACATATATAAAGCCGTACAGTATTTCATTGAATAGATATTATTCATATTTTACTGTATTTCACAAGAAGCTAAGGAAGGAAAAAAGGTTTTAAGAAACAACCAAAGAGGTTATTATTCTTCTTTCAAAACAGGAAATATGATGAAAAGGCATTACTTAGTGTTCAAATAATTAATTTTATTCAATTTCATGTTTTTAGACCAAGTTTTAATTGCAATTTAATAGCATTTGATGTAATAGTGGTACTGTTATAGTGACTCTCTCTGGCATACTGAAGTGTATCTGGTAAAAAGAAAAGGGCAGGGCGTTGCCGTGGGTAGACAAACTAATGGGGATCTGAATAAACATTAAGGCCAATTAAATACAATGGAGTGGCAACCATGCATTGAAGATGGTTTGGTAATGGTCCCATTTTTGAGCAAACTTCTTTTTGGCAGTTGACAGTTTTTGGTGAAAGTGTTTACCAGTAAAAAGTCTTGAGTGAGCTCCGACTGCTCGTTTATACTGTGTGGACTTCTTTAATTAAAACGTGGGGCACACTGAACTTTCATATACAGCTGCTATAAAAAGACATCTGGTGGGTTTGGTGTATTCTTGTCATTTCCTTATCTTTTTATGAAGGCCTTAGAAAAGAGTTTTGTCCTTCCTTGTGGTATTTTAGGCAACTTCAGATAAAGACTTCCACAGACCTGGGAAGAGTTGTGTTTTGGTTTCACACAGGGACTACGGTGACTTTTGGACAGGGTTTGATGTTTTCAAAAGCAGCGTCTGACAGGAAGATTACACCAAATGACAGGAAAGAGCTGCAAAGACAATTAAGAACATGTTTCTGTAGTTTTAAAACTTACCTGACCAGTTCTGAATTTTCTAAACTCTTCCTCCTCCTCTGGCGTTTTTTACTGCCTTGTTAAAAACTGATTTCTGAGGTGTTGTATAGTGGATGAGAGGTGAGAAAAGGAAGCAGAATAACACTGACCGCCTTAGAGCAACTCACCTGCACCATTAAAACCAACGCTGCCTCGCTTTGATTACAAGCAGACACCAGCCTGCAGTGTTTGGCCTTCATGCCAAGTGTGAGGCAAACACTTCTCTCTTATTACTGCTTCACTCCTCTTTGCACACACTCTCTCTTTCTCTCTCTCTCTCTCCTCTCTCTCTCTCTCTCTCTCTCTCTCTCTCTCTCATCTCTCTGTCTCTGTCTCTGTCCTCTGTCTCTTCTTCTCTCTTCTCTGTGTCTCTCTCTCTCTCTGTCTCTCGCTCGCACCGCTTCGCTCTCTCTCTCTGTCTCGCTCTCTCTCTGTCTCTCTCTCTCTCTGTCCTCTCTCTCTCTCTCTCTCTCTCTCTCTCTCTCTCTCTCTCTCTCTCTCTCTCTCTCTCTCTCTCTCTGTCTGTCTGTCTCTCTCTCTCTCTCTCTCTCTCTCTCTCTCTCTCTCTGTCCCTGTCCTTCACACAGACATAATTGTGTGCTCAACTGAAGGACGGAGGAGACGTTCTGCTTGGAGTTGAGCAGACAGCACAGTGGCAGGTGACATCATCCCAAGCAGCCGCACTGCTGCTCTCAGCAAATCTCCACATAAAGATCTGTCCTGTTTACTCTCCGCCGGTCTGCAGCGACCACTGGGAGCACAGCTTTGGGTCTTTTTGTCCGTGTGTGCATGAACAACGGTTGCTTTCTGTCTCTTCCTCTCTATCTGAGCACCGGCTGGAGTCTCTGCAGTGAATCTGTCTCTTAACCAACATCAGAGTAAATCACTGGGGGGAAAGGAGTACAACTTCAGGCGTGATGTTTCTATTGTCCCATTGTGACCAGATTTCAGATATAATCATTTGAAATAGAAAATGTCAAAAGGAAAATGTATGTTTTGATAATTTAATCATTTTAAAATAATTTTCAAGCAAAAATCCAAAACAGCTGATTCAAAAGCGTTAATATTTTGGGCTTTGATCTGCTGATTAGACGACGATAATAAGATACTTGAGGACATGGATCAACTAAGACTAAGACTCCATTCATCTGATGTTTTACTGGCCAAATTGATTCATTGTTAAAAATAATTGTTAGTTTCAGACTAATTTGAAGTAATGAATGGACTTTCACTTTAACATTTTTACATTTACCTGAAGCAGGTTTTTACATACATATAATAAATATTATATGTTTATAGATTTGCATAGGTCAGAGTCAGGGTAGCAGCCTCCATTTACCTTTTTGTTAGAAATCCTTTCAGTTACTTTTATCATATTTCAATAATCAGATTTTTTTTACTTGACGACTGTAAAGAAGTGCAACACTGCAGATAAAACTGAAAGGACTCACTCTCACACTTCCATATCCTTCACCCCTCCCTCATAGAAATATGCTGCACACCCTTAATGATTTATTGAGTGTGGTGAAGAGGTGGTTTGACAGTGTTGGGGGGGAGGAGGGGGGGGGTGTTAACAGGTTTGGGCGTGCTTCAGCATTCACAGCTGAGCACCAGCAGCTCAGAAACAAGCTGTGAGAAGTTTTAAGGCTTAAAATGTGCAAATAGAAAAAATGCAGAATTTATTAAATGCTTTTAAATGGTCATAAACCTTTTGAGTGGGAGAAAGAAGATGAAATGTTTTGTGCAGATTGTGTTTTTAAAAAGGAGGAAAAATGAAGACACTACTATCATAAAAGACTAAAGAAACCAGAAAATACTCACATTGAAGAAGCTGAACCAGATAATTTGAGCTTTTCTCCAAAAAAAAAAGACTCAAACTGATGAATTTATTATCAAAAAAGTTTCATATTCAGATCGATGGATTGCACCTTTAATCATACAGACTCCTCAATGTCAGGGTTTAGTTGTTTGACACCTTCTGTGTTTGTATCTGAATTAGTTACCTGCTGACGTGAAGCAGACAACTGGTCTTTACAGTGTAGCCTTCATGACCTTTTGACCCTGACCCCCTGACCTCCTGACCTCTGACCTCAGCTCCTCCCCTCCCCACACTACAAATCCAGAGCCGCTAAAATAGACGAGTGACCACAACTGTTTTTTTTTTATGGCCTCAGTATTGATACAGTGAAGGCTCAGTTTAACATTTTTATATGTAAATGCTGCAAGGAGTCATTATTGATGATGCATTAGAGCTATTAATCTAAAATACTGTGTCACCTTCTTAAATGAATAATGTACATGAAGCCTTACATGCTCAGACATCTGTAGTTAAACATCTGTATATTAAATATAAACCGACCCACGCAGTAATGTTACATCTCAACGGAGCTCTTGTCATTTGGTTCAGTGATTTTACATTATTATATAATATTATAATATTATCAATCAGGGCCCAACCAATACTGGACATTATAAATAAAAAAACCTATAGAACAATTAAAAAGTATGTATACTGTATATTAAACTTGAATTAAGAATAAGGATCAAATATTTACAAGATGCTGCCTGTATAACTTTAAATAAATATATTAATGGACAACATTTATGTGCAGGTACTGATATATCTATGATAGGCCAATATCAGCTGACCGATTATCAATATCTGCTCTTTCATGTTAAAGTATAATCAATGAATTTATCTTAAAGCTTAATATAATAACAATATGTCTGTTTCTTTATAATAATGTAAAGGTTAGTTTCCGATATCACAGGTGATTATTGCAGGAAGTGAAATAAATATAATGTACTGAGTGCTAATGTTGCCATTTTTCTACAATTTCACTGCTTTGCTAAAAAAATTGCAATATTTTACTATTTGCATCATAATTTTAGATTTTTTTTTTAGTTTATGCTGGTGGTGGTAGACATTTTTTTTATAATGGTTTTCTTCTTTATGCAAAGGAGATTATTAATAGTGTATATAAAGGAATCCCTACCCATCACTTATCCCTAATGGAGGCTGAGATGTTGGCTTTGGGGTGGGGGGGTGGGGAGGACCTGTTTGACTAAGTGCGATAAAGATAATGATTATACTCCTCAGACGAAAAGAGAGCAAATTTGGGAATGCCATCAGATTCCTGTGTGGGAAAGTATTGTGGGTGTGAGTGTTGAAACAGACAGGATTACACGCCCAATTAGAGAGTTAAATCGTCTGAAACAAAGACCCCCCCCCTCCCCCCTTGTGGTTACGGGAAAGGATTAGATTTATAGAGCATTCTTACGGGCCCCCGGAAACATGTAATCGATTAAATACGGCGAATTCGACACAGAAACTAATTGATTTTCTAACTGGGATGGCGTTTATTGTGCGTTACGACAGCCTCACGAGATCCAAACAATAGAACGTCTGAGGAGGCTCAACGGGAACATTTGTTTTGGGTCGTGTTGGGAGCGTGTTTGAGTCTTTTCCTGAGCATCAGCTTGCATGTACGATGAGAGCTGCTCAGTGCTGTGACAGATTCCTGCTCACAGAGCCTCAGAGACAAGCTTGGAAAGGGAAATAGTTAAAGTGAGATTTATTCTTGTGGGTGTGAAGGGTTTGGTTGTAGCAACGGAGGAGGAGGAGCACCCAGGATACTCCCAAACGTTCATGTGCACCCCCTCAAAAATGTAACCAAACATCATACCTCCAATATGGGGGATGACGAGAAGAGTGGTTAGTCAGCTTTGGTTTTCTCCTACATGTTTCAGATGCCAGTAAAAGTTGTTGATATGAAGAAAACCCAAAGCAACTTTCTCCCTCTCAGTGATTGTGGACAGTTTTTTAACTACTTTTATGTTTTGTAATCATATGTAAGATGGTTTAAATATCTTTCTCCTTTCATTTTTATCATTATTGGGGGGGTTTTGTATGTAATATTGATATCAGTCTTTTAACCCTCCTGTTGTCCTCGAGTCAAGGAAGGATATTAGGAAGGGAGGGAGAAGGAAGGAAGGAAGGAGGGAGAAGGAAGGAAGGAAGGAAGGAAAGGAGGGAAGGAAGGAAGGAAGGAAGGAAAGGAGGGAGGAAAGGAGGGAGGGAGGAAGAAGGAAGGACAGGAAGGAGGGAAAGAATGAAGGGAGGGAGAAGGAAGGAAGGAAGGAAGGACAGGAGGGAGGGGAGGAAGGAGAGAAAGAAGGAAGGGAGGAAGAAAGGGAGGAAGGAAAGGAGGGAGGAAAGAAGGAAGGAGGGGAGTAAGGTAGGGGGAAGGAAAGAAAGAGAGAAGGAGGGAGGGAGGACAGAAGGACAGAAGGAAGAGAGAAATGAACAGATCTGTACTGAAGATGTGTTTCATCCCAGACACTTGGAGCTCAGATTTCTCTCAGTTTTGACTCTACAATATGTGATTTGAGGTAATAGAGAAAATGAAGAAAATAACGTCTAATAAAACCCACATGTACTGGGTTGGTTGATATTATATTTCTAAGATTTAATAACTTAGTTTAGTATCAGAGATGAAAAAGCTAATCATGGTGTCCCACTGCTTTATTCTCCAAAATCATGCAAGTGAGCTATGTACTAAACTTTCAAAGATCATTAAACATGTTTATTAGCTTGTGGGAAATAAGGTGGCAATAAGGGAATAAGAAGATTTTATAAATGGTTCAGCTTCGCCCCAAACTGCAATAAAGCCCTGTAGCTTTACAGCTCTACTGACAAATAGGTACTAAACATGTAAAATGTGCCCTTATGAATCCCAATATCATCAAATGCACTGGCAACAATATCAAGGAAAAGGGACCACGGACAATGGACTTAAAAAGCTGACCCTCACAAAACATTCATTTCCAAATGTTGCATATCAATAAAGAGTGTGCAATCTTAAATCCTTTAGATGCAGCTGTGCATTTAACATCTAACTGTGGTTAAAACTAGCTGACCTAAGCAAAAGCTCCTGCAGGTGACTGTGTGTATGGTTACCTTTTTAAAGCAGTTAATGCTGAGTGTGCTCATTTCTGCAGCAGTCTTTATCAGTGCAGTATGGTGCAGCGTGCTCACATGTTTCTACTTTTTAAAGCAGCTTTTAAGCAGCATTGTAAAAAGCATCTTTTACAATGAGGTTGCCTGGTAGGTAATAACCTTGAAAATCTTTAGTTTGAGCTGCTTTAAACTTGATGTTTCTACTCTGTCATTAAAAGCAACCGGTCGTCAAGTGTCAGATTCACCAGCTTGAAAATGAATGCATGCCACAAACACCCTGAGACCCTTGAAGTCTAACGGCATTACAGGATAACGTCTGGTGAAGGAATCAGTGGGAAAGTTGATGTGTGCCATCTTTCATTCTGCGACCGTTACCTCTCCTACCTCTCCTCCCACTCCTCCGTCCGGCCGTTGTAATCCCGTAGCCGTGGCGATGGTGTCAGCGCTGGGATCCAGTGTCACACAGACGGACACAATGGTCTCACTGTATTTCTCTCACTGCATTGTTCTGCCTGGACTGGGAGGCACAATGAGACCCTTATCCACACAGGGACACGGAGACTGGCAGGCCTCGCTGTCAGGTGCTTTTCTTCCAAGCTTGTTTGTGAACTGAACCCATCAGGAGAGTTAGTTTAAAGCTGGCCGGGCGTTTAACCATTGAGTAGAGAGGAGAACATACAATAGATGCTGAAATGATTCATTTGCAGCTGTGTAGATGCTAAAACCTGACCCTTCAATATTCTTTTTTTTTTGTGATGAACATTTTTTACTTTCATTATTCACAATAACAATGAAACAATAGCAGAAATGCAGAAATGCAGAAATCCCCTTTTTCCTAACCTGCTAAAAGTAAGATAAGCACCTTTTTATTAGAGAAAAATTAATATCGATGCAAAAAAACAAGCTTTCAACATTCATTTATATCATAACATGGTTCATTTTGGCAGAATCCCATTAAAAAGATTACATTGATTGACTGATAAGTGTAATAAACTGTTCTGTTGTTGTTATTCACATCATACGTTTAAAACTTCAAAACTGCATAAAACTAAATAAATGTGATCATATTTCCGTGATATGATTCTGGAAATATTTAATAAAAGATAAAATTGAAACATTTGCAACCATACTTTTTAGCTATAAGGTGTTTGTGGTGGTTTTATATGGACTGTTATAATATCATGAATGGTAATCACTGTAATATATAGCTACATATTTTGTGTGTAAAATATCTCAGTGTGACTCATTTGGGTGAACATTGATAGAAAGCCTCAGGCACCTCGATTTCTTTTCTTCTTCTAGTGTTTTTTTTCTCTCATGTGTCTCTAACCTTCAGACTGACATTCAAAAAGTGTTTTCTCCTGCTTTCTTTGTCCTTGAGCGCAGACGTCCCCGACTGCGTTGTACTATCTGTTCCACCATCTTTCTTTTTTCTTTCACTAAAAATACTCCCATAAATGCTCACTTTCACTTCCACTGCAAAATGAACACACTCATCTATCTCTCTCTCATCCACGTGAAATCGGTTAATCCCCCGTCAGATTACATTTGAGAGAACATCTCTAACATTCGGCATTGCAGCGTTGTCACACACGCTAAAGTATTAACCCAGTTGGTTTTATGGGACAAAGTATTGGGTCAGAGTCGGAGGAGATGACCTTGTCACTGTCTGCATCTGTAGGGAGTGAAAATATATAAATTCATATTTTAGTGATGATGCTTTTGTGATTTTTTTAATGAATATTTCAAAAGACGTTCCCCTTTTATGTTTTAATTGACCTTTTGAAAATCCTTTCTTGTATGCCAATCATTTTAGCTTCCCTTAGAAGTGCTTGTTTAACCCTCCTGTTGTCCTCAGGTCAAGGAAGGAAGGAAGGAAGGAAAGAAAGAAGTAAGGAAGGAAAGGAGGAAGTATGGAAGGAATGAGGAAGGAAAGTAGGAAGGAAGGACAGGAGGAAGGAAAAAATGAGGAAGGAAGGAAGGAAGGAAGGAAGAAAGGAAGGAAGGGAGGAAGGAGGGAGGACAATAGGAAGGAAGGAAGTAGAGGAAGGAAAGGAGGAAGGAAAGTAGGAAGGAAGGACAGGAGGAAGGAAGGAAGGGAGTAAGGAGGGAGGAAGGAAGGAAGGAAGGGACGGAGGGAGGGAGGGAGGGAAGAAGGAAGGAATGAGGAAGGAAGGAGGGAGGGAGGAAAAGAGGAAGGGAGGGAGGAAAGAAGGAAGGAAGGATGTCGAGGAGGAAGGAAGGGAGGAAGGAAGGAAGGAAGTGAGGAAAGAAGTATGGAAGGAGGAGGGAGCAAAGAAAGGGAAGGAGGGGAAGAATGAAGGAAAAATTAAAGAAAGAAGGAGGAAGGGAGGAACAGTCAAAAGAGACGGGGTCAATTTGACCCGGGAGGACGACAGGAGGGTTAAAGACCAAATGACTGTAATGAAAATGGTCTTTTTTTTTGGTACCAGACCAAACGAATGTTCTTTATAGTTATCGTGAGGTTTTTTTTGTCAATATTCTCATTTTTTTTATTTTGTTGCACAATACTTTACGATGTTCTCAAATAACGACAGGATTTATACCACTCACATTTGGCAGCAGTCCGTTATCAATTCATCATCTTATCATGTTATCAATACTTTTATGTTTTTATTTGTCTCGGTGGTTTTTGGGTGCGGTTGAAATGTCAATCCTGCTGCTGTTGTGTGTGTGCCAACAGCTTTGGGTTTGGCATTTTTCTCTAATTTACAGTTAAAAAAAAAAAAAAAAAAAATTATTTCTCAGAATGCAAAGCCACAGAGGTCAGCTGCTCTCACGAATCAGTTCTGGTGGCCTACGAGAGACAGCGGTTTGGTTTTCTGTAACAAATGCTGTGACAGATGTTTCTGATTACTCTGGGAATTTGTTTTCTTTTGTGTTTGTTTGGGGTTTTTTTAATTTGTGGATCAATCATGAGACTTGAAGGTGGTTTTTGCTCGAAGCCTCTATAACAGGGGTGTCAAACATGCGGCCCGCGGGCCAGATACGGCCTGCCGAGGGGAGCAATCCGGCCCACTTGCCATCCAGTGCTCTTTTCCTTCCTTCCATCTGTTCTTCCTTCCTTCTGTCCTTCCTTCTATCTGTCCTTCTTTCCTTTCTCCCTTACTTCCTTCTGTCCTTCCTTCCTTTCTTCTTTCTATCTATCCTTCCTTCCTTCTGTCCTTCCTTCCTTCTGTCCTTCCTTCCATCTGTCCTTCCTTCCTTCCTTCCTCCCTTCCTTCCTTCTGTCTGTCCGTCCTTCATTATCTCTCTTTCCTACCTTTCTTCCTTCCTTCCTTTTGCCTGTCTTTCCTTCCTTCCTTTCTCCCTTCCTTCCTTTCTTCCTTCTGTCCTTCCTTCCATCTGTTCTACCTTCCTTTCTCCCTTCCTTCCTTCTGTCTGTCCGTCCTTCATTATCTCTCTTTCCTACCTTTCTTCCTTTTGCCTGTCTTTCCTTCCTTCCTTTCTTATTTCCTTCCTTCCTTCTTTCCCTCCATCTTTTTAATGATCCGGCCCACATGAGATCAAATTGGTCTGTATGTGGCCCTTGAATGAAAATGAGTTTGACACCTCTGCTCTATAACTTTCAAAACCACAGTGTGTACAAGACAAAACAAATCTTAACACACATGTCTAACATCAACAACATCTCATATCTTTGTTCTGCAGGATTCGTCCTCAGCTGGCCCGCGAGAAGATCGAAGGATGTCACATCTGTACGTACGTGATGCCCGGGGAGCCTCAGGTGATCCTGGGCAAAGACAAGTCCTTCACCTACGACTACGTGTTCGACATGGACTCCCAGCAGGACAGCATCTTCTCCACCTGCACCGAGAAGCTGATCGACGGCTGCTTCGAGGGATACAACGCCACCGTCTTCGCATACGGACAGGCGAGTCTTTGTGTGCTCGGCATCACAGCTGCAGTGCTGACGGGGCTTTAGAGAACTTGTGTGTGTGTGTGTGTGTGTGTGTGTGTGTGTGTGTGTGTGTGTGTGTGTGTGTGTGTGTGTGTGTGTGTGTGTGTGTGTGTGTGTGTGTGCGTGTGTGTGTGTGTTAGAGGAGAAAGAGAGGAGGGGCGTGTTGTAGAGGTGGGAAGTGTTGACGTTTGGGTAAAAGGACACAGGAGGAGACTTCTGTTGGAGGAATTTAAACCTAGTTGACCTTGTACCACCAAGTGAGGCTGAGAGATATGATTTAAGACAACCTCATAGTATTTATATGAATATTTACTGATATGGTAGGGTTTGTATTTTATTTATTCAGCCAGAAATCTCAGAGGACTATAATATATCTAACATACAACACCCTCTATTCTTAGACTCTCAATTCAGATCAGAACTGCAATAATTAAATGGTTCAATTGACCAATTTTCAGATAGACTGAATATTAATCTGCAACTATTTGATTGTCAAATAATTGCTTGAGCCACTTTTTAAGGAGAAATACCAAACATGTAGTGGTTGCAACTTCTTAAATGTGAGGATTTGAAGTAGTAAACTCATTATCTTTGAATTTAGGACTGTTGATTGGACCAAACAAGACATTTGATTACAGAATTATGGAAGAAATGATATCAGCATTTTTCACTTTTTTCTGAACTTTTTATAGACCAAATGATTAATCGAGAAAATAAATCCTCACATTAACCAATAAATGAAATAACAGTCAGTTGCAACTCTACTTTGAATAAGGAAACACATAAAAAGAAGAATAAACAAAAGGTAGAAACACTTTTCTTCTAGGTAATATGTTGAGTATATGTAGAGGCAGAAGTCAACCAAAATTATATTTAAATTAAATCTATATTTTAATTATTTTAAACTGCTTCTTAAAATGCACTTATTCATTGAGACAACATAAATATGTTAAAGGACAGTATACTGACAGCATTCCAATATGATTTCAGTTTAAAGTTAATGTAGAAATTACACAGTATTGAAGTATCATGCAGAATTATGGAAGAAATTATAACAGCATTTTTCACTATTTTCTGGACTTATTATATATTTTATATTTATATTTGTTGAGTATACAGTACGTATGTAGAGGCAGAAGTCAACCAAAATGATATTTAAATAAAATCGATGTTTTAATCGCTTTAAACTGGCAGCATCCCGATATGATTTCAGTTAATGTAGAAATTGCACAGTATCAAAGTATCATGTAGCCCTAGTTCATGTAGCTGAAGTCCTGTCTGTTAATTTATGTATGCACATCTTAATGTTTGCAGTCATGTAAAGCTGGATGTGAAGTCACGAGGAGCTCAGGCTTTATAATCCTACAAATTCCAGAGAAATAACTGTCTCCTCTGCACACACACTGACTTGTACTCATTTATTAGTGCCGCCACACACACACACACACACACACACACACCATACCTTGAAGAGCAATTTAAGGATTAACTTGTGGTATTAATGGCATTACTGGCAGTGAGCCTGCTATTGCAAGATGTACAGAGCTTAAGGTTGTTTCTTTAACAATGTCAGTTAGGAAACCAGACCAGTGTTGTATCATCACAGCGTGGACGTAAATAACTGAATTAAAAACAGGAAAGAGTAAAAAATGAAAATAGACGTGACCAAAACACAATATCTATAACATAAATACCAAGAAACATGAATAAAACAACACAAAATAGTCCTTAAATAAGTAAAGAGTTCATGTTAGCATGTTTTTGATCCTATATTTACTGGATACTGCTTTCAAAAACTCCTTGTTATGAGATCATTCATACAGGAAGTCAAATATTTGGAAGAGATGAAAAATAAAAATGATTTGTACACTGTATTTAGTAAATCAGAAATATAATGAGTGATACACCCCTGTATAGCCGAAGTTGATTCATTTATTATTACAGTATATTGGCAGCAAATGAATCCACAGATAATCTAAGATAATCAGTTATTCATTAACATACCAAACATTGTACAGATTACAGCTTGTAATTTTTCTTTTAATTCATGTATATGATAGTAAAATTGATATTTATGCATTTTGGACTCTTGTTTGAACAAAGAGAAAAAGTTACATATGTCATAATAGGCTCTGGGAAATCCTGGTGGGCATTTTTACCTACTTTTTTCAGCACTTAATAGATAAAATAAACAAATAATAAGTCAAGAAAGTCATGAAATAATTGGTAGTTGTTAGCTGCAGCCCACTCCTCTCCTCTTTTTCTCCGGTTACTGCTCCTTCACTTCCACTTCCTTCTCCCGCTTTGTTTTCCTCCGCATGGAAATGACATGCAAGTCTGGGCGTCCGTCACCTCCCTCACCTCCCTCGCCTCCCCTACTGCTCAGGTTGCCTGGCGACCGAGTCCCCTGCTGTACGGCACTCACATGAGTCAAAGTGAAGTGAAGTGCGTACACACCTCTTAGACAGCTGCAGTATACATCTTTAATGTGTGTCCACATTAACCCATATCTCCCCAGTAACTGCCTCTGAAAGCACACACACATACACACACACACATACACACACACACATACACACACACACACACACACACACACACACTCTCACTCTCACTCTCACTCTCTCTCTCACTCACTCACTCACTCTCACTCTCACTCTCTCTCACACATACATATACACACACACACACACACACAGGCAGCGGTTGCTTTGGCCTGGATCAGACCTGTTTAGGGGACTAATCTAGATTTAGAGCGACCCACTCGGCCGCATCACAAGAACTCTTCCCGGTTGGGTTGCAGATATAAACAGTAATGATCAGGAGAGCAGAGAGTAAATCTTCTGTCATATCAAAAGGATGCTGGGCTGTTTAAAGCCCGGGTTTATTTTATTTTAAGCAAGAGGTGCCACTGATATCCTGGTACTAATATATCCAGTGACAGCATCCTCATTTGAACAGTATGAACACAGCCACAACAAGAAAAACTTGCTCTACAGCTCCATGTGTAGCCCCCAGGCCAAAGTAATGAGTTAATAGTTCACTGCCCATTTTCCAGCGAATGTCTGGAGGCATTACTGAAGCTGATGACAGTGGAAAAAAAATATACAACAAAAGTAAATTACAGCTCTAAATAACAGCATGTAATGACAATAATAATTTGTGTAGCACTTAACATCTCATATCCTGCTCAAGGCTGCTTCTCATTGTTTGTGCTTCAGATCCAATTTTGGAGAAAAAAAACAGCTACAGCAATGATATATTGTGAGATGCTGTCCCTCCAAATTTGTTGCCCTTTCCTGTTTTAACACGACATCGCCATTGTGCACGAGGCCAAATCCAGTAAGGAATTATTATCCCAATTTGTTGTGGAAGAGCTTGACTGGCCCACACAGAGCTCTGATCTGCCTAACATCAGCGGACGACCTCCCGAATACTAATGTGGCTCAATGATAAATGAGCAAATCCCTCACAGCCAGGTTTCAACATGCTGTTGGGAAGTCTTCCCGAAAACAAACTGGAGGCTGTTATATAGTAGCAGCTGATTAATGTGGTTTTGGAATTAGATGTTGAACAATCATGTAATGTTGAGATGTTAGTAGTTAATAGTAGTAGTGTAAAACATACAATTCAAACAGGATTAAACTTGGACACAATAGTAGTACAGTAGGTCATGGTCTAAAAATACCATTAAAACAACATTAATAGGTTAAAATTATGTAAATACAAATTTTAGTAAGTTACAAATAAGTCTGAAGTTTGATGTTGAGATTTAAAGCTACCCTTACCTTTAGGTTCAAATGCTATTAATAAGGTAATGGCACTCTAAAACACAATAGTAATACAGTAGGTCATGGTGTGTCTCATAGCCTAAATATGCCATTAAAACAACATCAATAGGTTAAAAATAAAAACAAGTTAACAGAATAATAAGATTAATGGAAATTTTAGCAAGTAGCAAATAAGTCTTAAGTCTGATATTGAAATTTAAAGCTTATTTTGTGGTCAACCTGAGCTTTTAGATTTGATTCAAGTCTCAAAACTAAACAGCTAAACTGTCTTGTGTTTTAGTTCTTCTTCATGACATTTTCTCCTCTCCATCCAGACGGGTTCGGGGAAGACCTACACCATGGGGACGGGCTTTGACGTCAACATCGTAGACGACGAGCTGGGTATCATTCCTCGGGCCGTCCACCACCTCTTCAAGGGCATCGAGGAGCGCAGACAGGCCGCTCAGGAGCAGGGACGGCCTGTACCCGAGTTTAAGATCAACGCCCAGTTCCTCGAGGTACCCGTCCACTCTACTGCGTCATCGTAAACTATGTTTTTTTCCCGTTTAACCAAGTAAAAGATACATAATATAATCTCTCTCTCTCTCTCACATTAGGACAGGCATTTACAGAGATGTCATAGGTCAGGCTTATGTTGTTGACACTGCTCATTTAACAAGCTTTAACACCAGCTCTCCATCACTTGAAAATATCCACACTGACAATTGAACTGCAGCAGCTGTCATCGTGGGGTTAGGAGGTGTTGGAGGAGGAGGAGGAGGAGGGGGGGGCAGACAGGAAGAGTTAACAGGAATGATGTGAATTGACAGTTGTGCTGCTCCTTCAGACTGCGACAGTGTTCAAATTCCTGGAGACGACCTGGAATTGGAGAGGTGGATGAAATGGATGAGTTATGGCGAAGAAATAAGGACATACACAGAAATCGAATACTTGGGCAGATACTGATACTTACTGGGCGGATAGTTGTCCAAATATTTCCTGTATTCAGCTAACTCTGCCTGGGCATGTGCGAGACAGCGGTCAGGAAGAGCGTGTTATATAAATATATTTGTCTTGTGTTTTGAATTTGTGCAGCTTTACAATGAGGAAGTTCTGGACTTGTTCGACTCCGTAAGAGACATGAAGCAGAAATCTCACATCAAGATTCACGAGGACGCCAACGGAGGAATCTACACAGTGGGAGTGACCACACGGACCGTTTCCTCTGAGGCAGAGGTACAGGAGTGTCTGTCTGTGTGTCTGTGTGTCTGTGTGTGTGTGTGTGTGTGTGTGTGTGTGTGTGTGTGTGTGTGTGTGTGTGTGTATAACAAAAATATAGCCCATTGTTAATTCAATGGAGTCTGAATATGCTCTGGACACTACGCTGCATCTAAACTGTTAATTCAAATCCAGTAATTCAGAAGCTAACCAGGTTGTCAGACAATGGTTTTTATTTTTATATTGTATATAGTATTGTTTTCTTGATGTAAAAAAGCAGAAACTAATAGATATGTTCTGAAATCAAAGGACCAGTCTGTAGGATTTAGTGGCATCTAGTGGTGAGCTTGCAGATTGCAACCAACCGCACTGATGTTTATATTTAAATATGCCAGAGGACATTTGTGTTTTATATCCAGTTACATCAACATGAATTGGACCAGTGTGTTAATCTCTCTCTCTCTCTCTCTCTCTCTCTCTCTCTCTCTCTCTCTCTCTCTCTCTCTCTCTCTCTCTCTCTCTCTCTCTCTCTCTCTCTTTCTCTTTCTCTTTCTCTTTCCAGATGATGCAGTGCCTGAAGCTGGGGGCTCTGTCTCGCACCACAGCCAGCACTCAGATGAACGTCCAGAGTTCTCGATCCCACGCCATCTTCACCATCCACCTGTGCCAAGTCCGCGTCTGTGCCTCCGACAATGTTCGTACATTATCACACTGAGCAACATCTGAGCTACCACAAAGTTCCCAAATGTTTTATTTTTCCCCAAGGCTCTTAACTGTAACATANCCCAAGGCTCTTAACCCTCCTGTTGTCCTCGAGTCAAGGAAGGAAGGGAGGAAGAAGGAAGTAAAGGAGGGAGGGAGGGAGGGAGGAAGGTAGGAGGGAGAGAGGAAAAGAGGAAGGGAGGAAGGACAGAGGAAAGAAGGAAGGGAGGAAGGTAGGGGGTAGAAAAGAAAGAGAGAAGAAGGAAGGAAGGAAGGACAGAGGAAAAGAAGGAAGTGAGGAAGGTAGCGGGGAGGAAAGAGAGAGAAGGAGGGAGGGAAGGAGGGAGGAAGGAAGGAATAGTCAAAACAGACGGGGTCAATTTGACCCGGGAGGACGGCACAAAGGTTAACTGTAACATAATGCATCAAATACATTCAGTAAAAGACTGAACTAATAAAACTTATATTATCTGCGTGTGTATACATATACTGGGTTAGATAAGGATAAAATAAAAACAGTGTTTTGTTTTTGTCCTTGTCACTCACAGCAAGACAACGAGACTGATAACAGAGTGTCCAATGGCAACTCTGAGATGGACGAGTACGAGACGCTGACAGCCAAGTTTCACTTTGTTGACCTCGCCGGTTCAGAGAGGCTGAAGAGAACCGGAGCGACGGGTGATCGAGCCAAAGAGGGCATCTCCATCAACTGTGGACTGGTGAGCTTCTCCCCCCTCAAGCAAAGTTGGTGAAGTCACCCTGATAAGAAGGGGAGCATTGATATTATGAGGTTTGACTGCCATCTAGTGGCTAAATTTAATAAAAGACTATACAGCAGAGAGGGGCATACATCTGTAAATATATCATCATTAAAGCAAAAAGTGGTAGCACTGACAGCTTAGAAATCATTAAACATGATCTTTACAGTTTTATCTACAGAATTACAGCTTTAGACTTTAGCACTATAATCAGTGATTGATAGATTTAATGGAAATTCAGCTACTGTATGTTCTTCTTTTCTAAAATAATCACAAATGCAAAGTACTACAAGCCTTTATTTATGATTTTTTTTTTGTTAAAACTGTTTTTGTGGATTGTTTCTGTTTATTTAAAGCTCTTCAGATTATTTTGAGGGGTTTCCAGACAGGGGAAGTTAACATGTTGTTGGTGAAAGCAGGAAAAATCACAGAATTTTTATAAATAGAAAATATAAAAAAATATAAAATTAGACTGAAATAAGACTGCAATGGAATGATTGAAATGTCCCTAATTGAGTTAAGGAATAAAAAGACAAAATGTGTGAAATAAATTAAATAAAATGTCACACCCATGCTTTGAGCCCTGTTTAGGTGACACACTTACATTGTATTTATTTTGTGTCAATATAAATAAGTCAGCTGTTTAAATATATTGTCACCTCTCTGCTCCCTGTCTGTTCCTGCAGCTCGCTCTGGGGAATGTAATCAGTGCTTTGGGCGACCGGAGCAAACGCTCCTCACACGTGCCTTACAGAGACTCCAAACTCACCCGACTTCTACAGGACTCGCTAGGAGGAAACAGGTTGGTGGTTAAGTGTGATTAGTCAAAGATTACAAATGGAAATCAGCAAACAAACATCTCAAGATTGTCCTTTTCTGTAAATGATTCATTAGATGTAAACCCAGCAATTAATTCCTTGTGAGGATGTAAATACAGGAATGAATTGGTGAATGAAGGGTTAGTGTGTGAGTGTGATTAGGATTAGATGTCCATTAATCTACCAATAGCATTTTTAACAAAGCATATATAAGACAATAGGTTAAATATACAATATCAGACAATGATGCATGCAAGTTTGTGATATATGACTTCTGTTTAGAGACAAGGGAAGTATTCAGAATTGAAAAATGTGGACGGTCATTTTAGAGTGTACTTTTAAATCAAAGTAATATCACAGATGCTTTCAAATGAGAAAGTTTTATCAGCATTAAACATCAATTTTCCTCACCAAAGCATTCAAGCTGAGAAATATTTCCACCTAGATTCAATCAGCTTCGTATTGTTCGGCTGTTGGATCATACATCAAACATATAGTTTATATAAATGTTTTGAAATGTTATCATCAAAAATAAATCACAATGTGAGTCAGACACTAAACATCCATCTCCTTCTCCTCTTCTCGGCTCAGCCAAACAGTGATGATCGCATGCATCAGCCCGTCTGACCGTGACTTCATGGAGACGCTGAACACGCTGAAGTACGCCAACCGAGCCAGGAACATCAAGAACAAGGTGATGGTGAACCAGGACAAGGCCAGCCAGCAGATCAGCGCTCTCAGGACGGAGATAGCTCGACTGCAGATAGAGCTGATGGAGTACAAGTCGGTGAGGAGAGAGGAAGAAGTTTAAAGGGCAGCAATGAAAATAATGAATTTACCAGTCATGTTAGATGAGATTTATGTATATATCACTCTCCTCTGTGCAGGGTAAACGCTTGGCGGGCGAGGACGGCATGGAGAGCTTCAGCGACTTGTTCCACGAGAACTCCATGCTGCAGACGGAGAACAGCAACCTGAGAGTGAGGGTGAAGGCCATGCAGGAGACCATTGATGCCCAGAGAGCGAGGCTCACCCAGCTGATCAGTGACCAAGCAAACCAGGCCCTCGCCAGGGCAGGTAGGAGGAACCTGCAGACTCAAACTATTAGATTAGTTTAGGCAAAGACTTTTTCAGCAAGCTCATGTTGGGTTTTTTAATGCTTTAGTCTTTTTCTTGCTCTATCATTGCTATTACAGTGAATACATGATGCAGTTCTTCTTTATCTCTCTCATTTGGAATCTATTCTGTTTCTTTTTCCAGGTGAAGGAGGCACTGAGGAAATTGGCAACATGATTCAAGGTTACATCAAAGAGATTGAAGAGCTCAGGTAAATATCTCTCATTGTACAGTAAAATGCTGTTATTAATTTCCTCGTTCTCTTTTTATGAAATTGCTCAAGTGCATGATGACTTTAAAGCAAACAAACAAAAAAACAAATAACAGAAGGACCTATTTTTGTCAGTCTGGAAGGAAATCATGCCTTTGGTCGTGTGTGTCCGTTGGTCTGCGTGTGCTTGTGTGTATCTGTCTGCAGCCAATCTCACACACTATTAGACCCAGCAGCCTAATATTTTTATGTGCTCATTCATGACCGTATCATCAAGAACGTCTCTTGGTTGCGGTGATTAACTTTCATCTTTTCATCAGTCCTTGCCATTTTACTACATGTTTTATGACATAGCAAAAGGCATTTCCAGCTAAAGGCAAACAAGCCTTACATAATCTGCTACAGGCCACATTTTGACCTTTTGTTGTGTCTCAAAAACTGACAATCATAGAAAAGGACATGAGCACAGCAGCTAATATGAAGTGTAGGTTGACAGTGTAAAGCAAAACAAGACATTTAAGGTTGTGTCTTAGGTTTTTGGAAACAGTTACCAACATTCACTGTTTTCTGAACTTATCAATTAATCAACTAAATAAATAGATTCATCGAAAATTAGATAAAAATCATTGATTGCAGCCCTAGTGGTTGTATTCTGTGTATCCTGAGTATATCCTGTCTGATGTCTGCGTTCCTTGATCTTCTCCTCAGAGCCAAACTCCTGGAGAGCGAGGCCGTGAACGAGAACCTGAGGAAGAATTTGTCCCGTGCCTCCAACCGTCAGTCGTTCTACGGAGGGCCCGGATCTTTCTCCACGCCGCTGCTCGCCCCCGAGAAGGAGACTTCTGACATCATCGAACTCGCCAAGAAAGACCTGGAGAAACTGAAGAAGCGAGAAAAAAAGAAAAAGAAAAGGTAACGAGAGTGAAGTAGACAACCTGGATTATTTGGATTGGCTGTTATGTGTTGTTGCATATTTAGCTGTGTTCACATCTGGATCTTTTTATCCCAAAACTATGCCCTCTTTTTTTAATGAGTTTTGTACTCAGAAGTCAGTTTGGCTTGTTATAGATTTTAAGTAGAACAATTTGGTACAATAGACAAATTTAAAGGCTTGTAGTCATGACGTCACATAGCAGATAGACAATATCAGGCAATCAATAATGTTTAAATATAATGTGTTTTCAATAGAGATCAAAGTTATTTTATGACAGTATCACAGGGCTGATAGACACAAGAATTGGACTGCAAGAAATTCCCGATGAGAAATCAACAACAACATGAACAGCTGATCTCAGGCTCCAGGTTTGAAATGGTCAGAGTTGTGCTGAGCGGCACTATAGGTGGGATAAAAGGTGGGATTTTCAGTGCAGAGCTTCCTCTGACCATTCTTCCCTCCATTCTTCCTTCCTCCGTTCATCTCTTGCTTCCTTCTCTCTGTTTGACCCCCCCCCCTTCACCCCTCCCTGAAGACTCCAGCTGCTGTTGGATGAGAGAGAGAGGGAGCAAAGGGAGGAGGTGGTGGAAGAGGTTGAGGACGCCAGGTTTGTCAGAGCTTCCACCCTCCTGTTGCTATTCTCATCCTTTGCTTCCCCTAATGCACCATTTTTTTTATTTATTTGTTTATTTTCAGCAGGTCCCCCCCCAGCTGGAGTGAAACAGTCTGATATAGCTGTTATAATACATGATAAGAAGCCTTAAATCTTTCTTTAGAGCTGTGTGATCCCCTTAGCTCATCCACTGACTCATCACGCTACACCCCTGCTTTCTACTGCATCTTTTTTTCAAAATTTTCTGACTTTTTTATATGCATTCAAGACAGTCTGGGGCTAGAAAGTGGTTTTGATAGTGTTGTTCTTCCTTCATTTACAGACTTCATCATAGACTGTTAATCTACATTTGTGTAAAATACATTAATACAATGTCAAACTCAGTGATTCTTTTCTTTTTTATGAATCTTTTTTTTTCAGTCTAGTCAGATGGTTTAGTGCAAAACACAATCTGAAACATTGCTAAACCTCTAGTATTGTTTCATAGATTTGGTCTTTCTGTTTTTTTGCACTGCGTGTTCCCTACATGCTTTCTTTCTTTCTTTCTTTCTTTGCTTTTGCTGGACTCTGATGAGATTCCTTCTTTTGTTAAAGAAAACACACTTGTCTTTTTCACAAGCAAGCACATGAGCCCAAATGTGGCGTGACAATCTCTGTGTTCAACAGTAAAAAGGTCTCTGTGTGTTTTTATAGTACATGCAAACATTATCTCATAATAAAATACATGCATAGTCTACAAATATAAACTGAATGGTTCCATCAAATTCATCAAAAAGCTTATTTGCCAAAAAGACAGTGTGATAATTTAATAATAACAGAGCTATGTGTGCGTTATTTGACCAACTAAAACAATGAAGGGACGTCCTCGTTACCCACAGATGGGTTTTTTTTGCTGTGGAAATGTGATGTGTTACAGTTCCTGTGAAGATGCACATGCAATCCACATGCATGAGTTCTGCTCAGGAAATATTCACGTGTTCCTTTTTATAAGATGGAAAAGTAACAGCTGATAGATGACGTCTTTTGACTCTCATCCGTTTCTGAATCTTTCAGCGCCAACAAGGAGGAAGTTCCTGACAACGACCAAGAGAAGGGAACTGAGAAGGAAATGGCCGAGAGAGTCATCGAGGACGCAGAAATGGTATGATGGACCGCATCTTGTTTAATATATACACTGAATCAGCACTGATAATCATTTCAAAGCTATTTATCTTACTAGTATTAGGAAAATGTGTAATTGTAGAATTGTAATTGTTTATTAAAGAGATTCTTTCCTTCCCTCCTCCCTTCCTCTTTCCCTTCCTCCCTCCCTCTTTCCTTCTTTCCTCCGTCCTTCCTTCCTTTCCTTCCTCCCTTCCTTCTTTCCTTTCCTCCCTCCCTCCTTTCCTTCCTTCCTCCCTACTTTCCTTCCTTCTTCCTTCTTCCCTTCCTTCCTACTTTCCTCCGTCCTTTCCTTCCTTTCTTCCTTCCTTCCTTCCGTCGTCCCTACTTTCCTTCCTCCCTCCCTTCCTCCCTCCCTCCCTCCTTTTCCTTCCTTCTTCCCCCCTTCCTCATAATTTATTTGATAGAAAAGCTCAGTTTAAGCCTGGGTTAATATTCATTCATTATGCATTAACTTTTTGAGACTTTTTGTTTAGATATGATGATTTTTGTGTTTGCTTTTAGACAAATTTGTTATGTGTGAATTAAATTTACTGAATGTAACAGCTGAGCACATTTTCTTATGATAAATCTCCAAATTACATTTCCATTCCAGGAACTTGAAAAGCAAAAGACCCGTCAAATAAAGCATTACCTAAAACTTCATCATATATTGAATTGTTGGTGTTTATCTTGTAGGAGGTCCAAGAAGGCAGCGACCACGAGGAGGCAGAAGAAGACGAGGATGAGGACGAAGAGGAGATGGATGTAGAGGAGAGCTCTGATGAGTCTGACTCTGAGTCGGATGAAAAAGGTACGAGGAACAGCGTCTGCTCTCATGTTCACATTAAGGAGCCTGCAGATCCACCACATGAGGGAGCTGTTCAGTCACCGTCAGCCCAGTTCTACACGGCACATTTAGAGACTGTAACTGTAAGGGCCAAAGAAAGGGGTGTGACATGAGACAAAGGAGCAGCTGGATTTGGGGGGGAGGTCTTGATGTGATGGTCTAGATCCCCAAAATGGAACAAAATCAGTCATGGAGATGAAGGGGCACAATGCTGTTTGAATAGGAGGGTTTAACTGAATACAATACACAAGTCCGCTGACAATACTCTTACAGATTAGTACATCCTCACTAACAGATGGCTGCGTGGTGTTAGTGGAAGTTACCTAAATGTTGAGTCAAGACTGAAATAAAAGTTAATAGGACAAAAACACTTTGTAAAACATTAGACACATACAGTAGTAAAAATAAGTAGAAATGACACTAATTGAAAGCCATATTAAATAAATCAATTTGCAGGTGTCATTTGAAAATGTTCATGTAGAGTATTTCATAATTTTGGAGCATAATTAATGAAAGCTGCACTTCCTATTTTCTTGTTTGCATAATTGTGTGTATTTAAAAAACATAGTAGACAATCTGAGAACAATAGAGTCTGCGATGTAGGCCGGTCCTAAACCATTTAGAGCTTTAAAAACAAGTACAAGAAGCTTAAAATCTATTGTAAAAGATACTTGGAGCCAATGAAGTGAGGTAATATGCTCACTTTTCCTTGTTTTGATTAAAAGTCTAGCAGCACAATGTTAAATTAGTTATAATAGTAATATAAAGTACTTCAAACGTGGTGTATCCTCTTATACCAAAAACAAGAAATACTATACTTTTTGTGACTGTAATATCACTACGGATGTGAATAGTCTAATCTTATTACCTCTGTGTCCCATCAGAGAACTTCCAGGCAGATCTGGCCAACATCACCTGTGAGATCGCCATCAAGCAGAAGCTGATCGACGAGCTGGAGAACAGCCAGCGGCGTCTTCACACGCTCAAACAGCAGTACGAGCAGAAGCTGATGATGCTGCAGTGCAAGATCAGGGACACCCAGCTGGAGAGGGACCGCGTGCTCCATAACATGAGTAAGGAGACGGGGACGGTGTTTGCCAGCAGGGGGAGTCATGTATCACTCAGTGGGAAGACCATGGCATGCTGTATATAATTCTACTTATGGTTTAGCAGTTTGGATAAAAAACATCCACCAAAAGGAAGATGGATTTTTTTTTTATGTCTGTGCCTTTGATCAGTTTACTTCAGTCCCAAAGTGATATTTGAGTTCCTGCTGGTCCTATTTGTATTTGTAAGAATTTATATTTAACCCTACATGTTTGATCTCAGTTTTTTGGTCTTTAGTGATATTAAAATAAAAAAAACTCAAAATTCAGCAAATCCTTTGAGGAAGGGAGGAAGAAGGAAGGAAGGAAAGATGGAAAGATGGAAGGGAGGAAGAAGGAAGGAAGGATGGAAGGGAGGAAGAAAGAAAGAAGGAAAGGAGGAAAGGAAAGAAGGGAGGGAAGGGAGGGAGGAAGGAAAGGAATGAAGGGAGGAAGGAAAGGAAGGACAGAGAAAAGAAGGTAGGAGGAAGGACAGACAGAAGGAAGGAAAGAAGGAACAGTCAAAACAGACGGGGTCAATTTGACCCGGTAGGACGATACAAAGATTAAAGTCAGTTATGAATTCTCATTTAAGCCTATCAGCACTAATGGATCAAAGCACAGCAGAGTTTTAAGTTTGTTTTAATTAGAAAATAATACAAGAGACTTTTTGACATCTAAAGATCAAGATACTTCTTTACTGTGTTAAGCTTTTCACTGTCATATTTCATTCTCACCATCATTTCTGTGTTTCATTTGTATTTTCAGCTTCAGTGGAAACCGGCACGGAGGACAAGGCTCGTAAGATCAAGGCTGAATATGAGAAGAAGCTGAGCCTCATGAACAAGGAGCTTCAGAAGCTGCAGTCTGCTCAGAAGGAGCACGCCCGCCTGCTGAAGAACCAATCACAGTACGAGAAACAGCTGAAAAAGCTTCAGATGGATGTGGCTGAAATGAAGAAAACTAAGGTATATTTAAAAATACTGTATGTCTTTTATTATTCTGTTATTCTCTTGAGGCCAGTTCTGTTATTTTTCTCGGGTTGCATGAGCTTAGCAGGATTTGCCTTCATTGAGATTAAAAATGGATTTAACAAAAACAGTTAATGGAGCATGTGAAGTGTTGACAGGCTCATTTGCACATCATCTAGTCAATTTTCTCCTCGTCTCCTGTTTGTGTCTATTCTGTATCTTTCTCTCTAGTATCTTCATTTCTTTCCACCTCTTTGTTTACATGGAGGAAAAATTATGAAAATGCACTGTGGGATAGAAGCCAACAAGCAATATTTCAAAATAAAATCCCAAATAAACAAGGAGGATGAGAGAAATGATAAATGCTAAAACCTTTTTTTATATATATGTGTGAATGAATGATATAAATGATATGAATGATATAAACATATTGTGTGTTTAATGTGATTGTCCCAGGTTCGTCTCATGAAGCAGATGAAGGAGCAGCAGGAGAAGAACAGGATGAACGAGTCTCGCCGAAACCGAGAAATTGCAACTTTGAAGAAAGACCAGCGCAAGCAAGAGGTGAGTGACGGGGATGTGCTCTGCGCCCACTTCACTAATTCACTAATTACATCTCCATCAATCTGAGCCTGAGAGTGTTTCAGCCCTTTCTTTTAACTAATGTGGATGATACTGTTATTTTGTTTACCTCTTCAGCACCAACTGAGGCTACTGGAGGCTCAGAAAAGACAGCAGGAGCTTATTCTGAGGAGAAAGACAGAGGAGGTGAGCTGTTGTACTTTCATTTTTAAACTCGATATTAAACTTGACATTAGCCAACTGCAAAGGTAAAATGTGCATCATCAAGAGTGGCATTGTGTTGTATTGTTGTATAGTCAGGGGGTAGGGTTTATAGGGCCCTATGGGAATTTATTTTTAACGTGGAATATCGCGGAATTTGACATAATTTGACTGAAATGCTGTTTTTGTGTGGAAGAGGAACATATGTCTGGAGAAAATTGCATGGAGGGAAGCAAATCTGGGTGGCACAACAAGCCCCCTCCGCACACTTAGCGAATCCCCCTTCAAAACAGCTGGCCACGGCTCTGTCTTAGTCTGCGAAAAAACTTTGAAAACTCAACACTAACCCCTCAGTACAGAGCCGAGCAGTTCCCCAAGGACTTCTATGTGTCAGGTGAACTGTTGTTTTGCAAAAACACACTTTTTTTGTTAGTAAAATAACAGTAAAAGGTAAGAAAACAGGATTCACAAAAATTAAAACGGAATTTGGGAAAAAATAAAATGGATTTTATAGGGCCCTAGATTTATATAATTCATTTTGGTGATTTAGATGCAAAACTGCTTGATACTCACTGGCTTCACTTAATACCTGTAAAGAGTGTAATATGAATTATATGTATGTGGTATGCTTCTAGTATTCATCTGTTCATTTTTTTTGTCAGGTGACAGCTCTGAGGAGGCAGGCCAGACCCACCTCAGGAAAGATCATCAGGAAAATCCCAGAACTGAGCCAGGACTCCTCTCACCGCCCTCCCTCTGGACGCCTGTACTCCTCCGGCAACACTGCTCCAAACGGCACACGGTGAGTCTGTGTGTGTGCACAGGTGTTTTCAGATGCACGTTCATCGAGTTCCCAGAGAGAGAAACACGAGGAAAGCAGCTAAATATAGATACTTTTTGGAGCCAAAATAGGCCACGTTTTATCCTCACAACATCAGAAGCTATATGTGGAAGTAGCGACGCCTGCTCCATCATAGTAAGTGATCCTAGAAAAGAAACATCCTTTGAATCATTTAACCCTCCTGTTGTCCTTGAGTAAAGGAAGGAAGGGAGGAAGAAGGAAAGAAAGCAGGGTGGGAGGAAGGAAAAAAGAAGGAAAGTAGGGAGGAAAGGAAAGAAGGAAGGAAGGACGGAGGAAAGAAGGACAGATGAAAGAAGGAAGGGAGGAAGGAAAGAAGGAGAGAAGGAGGGAAGGAAAGAAGGACAGAAGGAAGGAAGAAAGGGGGATGGAGGAAGGAAAAAAAGCGAGAAGGAGGGAGGGAGGACAGACGGAAAGAAGGAAGAGTCAAAACAGATGGGGTCAATTTGACTCGGACGACGACACGAAGGTTAAAATGTAACATAACTCTATTTTTGGACATGACTTTTTTCAATTATTATGTTGGATTTTATTACATAATCCTGCACCTGCTCTCAATTTGAGTTTATTTTATAACGTCCCTGAATGTGCATACCATGACTGTGTGTGTGTGTGTGTGTGTGTGTGTGTGTGTGTGTGTGTAGGTCTTCCTACAGGCGTACAGTCGGTATTTACTCGACCAGGATCGCCCGTAATAAATGGCAGTCTCTTGAGCGACGGATAAGTGACGTCATCATGCAGAGGATGACCATCTCCAACATGGAGGCCGACATGAACCGCCTCCTCAAGGTGAAGTTCTACAGCAGCACTTGTAAAATTATATGATGTGGTTTTATGGATGTGGTTGATTTTATTCAGTGGCTGCGACTGTAAGGATAGTAAATTATTCGACCAGCTGGGAACACATAAATCTACGACAGCGTATTGAGGCCATATGTGTTTAAAAAAAAATACTGACAAGGCATAATGCATGACAAGTGACGTCTCTCCAGTGTTGCAAAGTGAGGCTATGTGACTGCTTGGTAGAACCGAGTTTTTTAAAATTTTATTTTGTAAATTTGTGACTTTATAATGTTGGTGAATAACCAACTTTTTTTTCTCTTGTAAATTTACGACTTTAATCTCCAACATCAACACTGTTAAGCACCAGGAAGTAATATTTAACTGCTTTGAAAGAGCTTCAGTGCTCAGCAGTCAAAGCTCTAAAACACCCAAGTGGCGTTGTAATTGTTGTGATGTAATTATGCGTGTGTGTGTGAGTGCATGTTCGCTCATTTGCAAAAGTCAAATGCACATGGTTAATGATACAAACATAGGTACATACAATGGTACAAATAAATGGCACAGAGCCAAAGATGACCTTGTATTGAGTTTTTATAGGCAAAATATTGTGCGTCAACCACTTAGGGATGGGGGGGCTCATAAAGTCCTGTAGCCCAGGGGCCTCCAGTGATGTTAATGCGCCCCTGGATACGAGTGATAAAACAAATCAATAAAAACAAGTATATAGATGATAAAAGTACAAATACAAACAGGAGTTAAGTGGTTGGTGATCATAGATTTCAAAATGTCCAAGAATTACTTAAGTTGAGTTTTTCTGGTGAGTCTGTTCAGAAACTTTGGTTGATTTATACATTTTGGAGCCAGACAGATTCATCACAATCTGTGCAGTTAAAAAATGAGAGATTATCAAATTGTGACCTTGGAAGGAGTCTCAGTTACTGCTCCATCATTTAGTTTCTGCATGATTCATCATCAGCTGCAAAGCAAAACAAAGCTGTCATAATCTGGATGAGTGAATCTGCTCCTTCCTCTTTTTCATTTTTCATAATCATCTTTTAAGCACTGCTTTCTCTCTATTTTCCCCTTTCTGTGCTGCTGAAACATTCATAACAAACACTCAGAGATGAATGTGTTCAAACTTAAATCTGTGCTCTGACATTTCAATATGTAATCATTTCCTGTCCTGTCTTGCCTTTTCGTAGCAACGGGAGGAGCTGACTAAGCGTAAGGAGAAGGTGATCAGGAAGAGAGGCCGGCTGGACATAGAAGGACCAGAATTGGAGAAGGCCATGCTTCCCCTGAATGAGGAAGTGGATGCATTAACGGCCAACATTGACTACATTAACGACAGCATCGCAGACTGTCAGGCTAACATCATGCAGATGGAGGAGACAAAGGTGAGAAAGCTGGATGACTTTAACCTAAAGATTATATGTGTTTAATATTTATTTAGTTGTTCTGACTTGCCGACGATGTTTTCAGTTAAATGGATGGAGAAAGTAAATTAGCTATTTCTTATTACCGCCTGTTTTTTAACCCTCCTGTTGTCCTCAAGTCAAGGAAGGGAAGAGGAAGGAAGGAAGGAAGAAAGAAAGGAGGGAGTGGGGATGGAAGGGAAGGAAGGAAGAAGAAAGGAAAGGAGGGAGGAAGGAAGGGAGGCAGGAGGGAGGGAGGGAGGAAACGAGGAAGGAAAAGAGGAAGGAAGGAAGGAAGGGAGGAACAGTCAAAACTGACGGGGTCAATTTGACCCGGGAGGACGACAGGAAGGTTAAACTCTTAACAGCTAAAATAGAGTTTCTAATTGGCAAGACTTTGATTTAACAAAAGGTAGGAAACTAAATTAATATCAGCCACCAGAAAATTTGGAAAAAAAACAAAAAAACCCCAATAATCTATTGAGTGGATTGTAAAATGTGAACATTGGCTAGCAGTAATTCACTGAGAAATTGAGAGTTAGAGGGAATTTAGGAAGTTGCATTAATCACCCTTCACTGTGTTTGTTTACAGGAGGACGGAGACACAGTGGACGTCTCTGCTGTGATTACTTCCTGCACGCTGGCAGAAGCTCGTTTCCTGCTCGATCACTTCATGTCAATGGCTATAAACAAGGTACCAATCTTGTGTCATTAAGAAATATTAAAACAGCTGATTATTAATGCCTTTCCTTGCTTGATATGTTTACAATCATGTAAAGAAAACCGGATTTGTTGAGTTTTATTTATGTGTTTTTTTTCCTTGTTTTGGGCATATTTATCTTTTTCATAGCTATTTTAAGGTTACAACATATTTATATATTTTACATTTCTATCGTACATTTCTTGACTTGTGATATTTGTTACTTGGTTACTTAGTTATTTATTGGCATTTGTACATATTGATTGTTATGCACCACAATAAAAAGACACATTCCTTGCATTTGCAAACCTACTCAGAAATAAACTTTTGACATTCAAGATCAACCTTTAAAAGCCCCATGAAACTGCATCTTTGAGGATCATTGCTAAAAAAAAATTGCGTTAGTCTTATTGATTGAAGTTGTTTTTTTAAGCCAACTTATGCAGGAAGATTTTACAAAGAAAAAGTCTCCATTTAATGTAATGTGCAAAGTTTGGTATCTGCAGTAAATTTAAAAAAAAAACATCAGCTTCAGATAAATGTTATCATGTTTATGTAATTGCAATAGAAAAGTAAAGTTTCATATGTGATACTGTATGTGTCATTATGATAATTAAAGTCAACAGCTGATATCTGTGAGTGAACACAAACACACTCTGCGGTCTGATCTCTTCAGGGTCTGCAGGCGGCCCAGAAGGAGTCTCAGGTGAAGGTGATGGAGGGCAGGCTGAAGCAGACGGAGATCACCAGCGCCACACAGAACCAGCTGCTCTTTCACATGCTGAAGGAGAAAGCCGAGTTCAACCCGGAGCTGGACGCGCTGCTGGGAAACGCTCTGCAAGGTAACCACAGCGACTGTTTGTGCTCAGATTGTAAAACACACACACCAGACTTCTGGTTTAACCCAGCCCGCCTCCTGAAAGTGTCATTAATATCACATCAATTTTGAATTTGAAACAAAATGTCTGATTTAGTTGTTCTGAATTCATTCTGAAAAAAACATCAAATGGTCAGTAAATATTTGGCCTTTCAGGAAGTGATCTGGGTTACTGGTCAGTTGCATGATTGGGCCTGTTGAGAGGCTCTTGCCTGTCGCCTGCTGCTGAATAAAAGCTGGCCTAAAAACTTAAATGTCTGCTGCTGAGTAAGGCTGCTCAATTAATCGAAATTTGATTGATCTCAAAACTAAAAATCGAGGGGAAACTATTTTTTAATAATAATGAGATAGCGCTCAATAACAAAGGTTTTATTTTGAAAAGCTTAGACCGGAAGCCGCCGCAGCTCCGTTAGTTTGACAGAAGCTGCAACACACGGTGAAATGTTTTAACTCTAAATAAAAGTGCAGAGTTTCCAGCCTGCGTCAGACGATGCTGAGTTTACTGACTAATTATTAAAAACCAGGATGTGATGCGTGAACTATCGTCATGGTAACCTGCTCAGCTCTAATATCTCGAGCAGCCCTACTACTGAGATAATATTTGATTTAAATGTGGTTACAGAGCTGCATAATTTTACAACCATTAGAAACTTTATTATTGCAATTGGCGCCCTGTTGCCAGCCTCTGTTCAGTAGGACGCTCTGTTTACTGTAGTTGCACTTTCATTTTCTTTCGTTGTTTTATTTTTTAGAATTTCGGGGGACTGTGGATTTGATTTGTGCATTGCCTTTTTTCTGTTCCCCCACGTTTTTCCTTTTTCTTTTTTGTTTCTTTTTTATGTTTTTACAGAGCTAGGTAACATCCCGGCTGGTAAGTGAAACCATAATTAGACTCATATCTGTGTTATGAATGCATGGTTCCTTCCCTTTGCACTTTGAAACTAACTAAACATAACAAGAACAGGTGCATGAGGTGCAATGCAAACCAGGCTTCCCTCCATCTGTCTGTTGACTCCCCTCTTTCCCCTCATCTGGAGACACTTTTCCTCCTCCTCTTCCTCCTCCTCGTCCTCCTCTTCCTCCTCCCAGCTCTCCATGTGCTACAGCCTCCATGCTTTAGCACCCTGCTAACCCCAGGCCACTCCACAGGAACCATACAACATGGATAGTGTGACTCTGACCGTCCCTGTAGGTCAACTGACCCCCACAGGAGCAACAGACTAATGATTCCTTCCACTTTACAACCTAAATGCCTCATATTGGGTCTTTTACCTTCACCTGAACCCACCCACACACCTCTTTTTTTATAACCCTTCCTCACCTGGCCGCTCTTTGACCTCTGACCTCTCACCTTTTTCAACCCATCTTGAACCCGTTGAGCTCCCTGAGGACCAACTTTCTGTTTGTCGATAAAACGGCATGGTGCTGCGCTGACATCGCCCTCATCTGCTTCCCTTGTTCATCCTTCCTAAATCCATTTTGAGCAACTAGCTAGTATCTAGTAACTTTAATAAAAAAAAATTAAAAAAAATTGAGGATACAGTTGCGTAAGAGGATATATTATTTAGTCTCAGGCGAGGTGTGCGTGCTAGAAAACATTTCAGATAGTCATTAAGCTGTCATGTTAGTTTTATCAGTCAAAAACATATTTACTAACTTTAATATTACTTATTGATCCTATTTGACAGAAAATGGGGATGATAGCAGCAGTGATGAGTCGGCCCAGAGCCCTTCTGCAGAGGGAAGGTAAGTTTATGTCATGTTTATGTTACTGCTGCAACTAATTAGTCATTTGGTCTATAAAATTTCAAAATAAAAGTAACATGTCGATCACAGTTTCCCAAAGGTGTAAAATGCAACATACAGTAGAAGTCCACAACCCAACGATATTCAGTTTAGTTAAAATAAATGAACATTCACATTTAAGAAGCTAGTTGTTTTATTTTCTTTTAAAATGACTCAAAAGGATTAGTCAATTATCAATAGAGTTTATGCAATTCATTTTTTGACCATCTAATTTATTAATTGACTAATAGTTGCAGCTCTAGTTTATTTTTTGTGGTGTTTGTGTCATATGTTAATATCGTGTTTATACCAAGTTATGTAAATTGATTTTTTTTATTCTGTTTTGTTAAAGTTTATGTTTATTTTTATATTAAATTATGTTGAAAAATGTGATCATTTGTATATTTTGTTACGTTTTAGTCCTGTTATACTTTTATATTTGATGTTTTTATCTTTCATTAATTTAATTTTACAGAAGGCTTTATGTATATTAATACTCGTTCATATGAAACTCATTTTTTCTCTTTACTTTAGCACCTTGACATCAGATCTTATGAAACTTTGTGGAGAGACCAAAACAAGAAATAAGGTATTTAGTTTATTCATCATTTCCTGCATGAACTCCAGCTTTTCCCCCGATTACTTCCTGCCTAATTTACACTTATCTGTGCTCTACAGGCTCGTAGGAGGACCACCACTCAGATGGAGCTACTGTATGCAAGCAGTGACTCCGCCCCCGACGCGCCCACCGCAGACTTCTCCGGTCCGATGTTACCGTTAGCTGAAACGCCAGAAGGGGGAGGAGACACGGACTCATCAGGCTCAGCAGTCAGGGACTACACCGCTCTCTCTCCCGGCTTTTCCTCTAAAATGGGCAGCATGTAAGTCCAGGCCCGGCACTCTTTGATAACACATTAATTACTACCCCCCCTCCCCCCTCCTTCCTTCCTGCATGTTTGATGTTGCTGCTACCTCCTCTGCCTTATTATTTAGCTTATTGGACATTTTATTCCTGAGCCTCCTTACGTCATATTGCCATACCTTCCTCCAGCTGATAAGTCCTTGAAGGTAAAAGCATGTTGAGAGAGAGAGAGGAGCAAATATTAACACATGTATGGCTTATTTATTACTGTTCCCTGCAAAACCCACCACTCTAATTCCTTATTACAGCTTAGTTACACACTGAAAGCAAATGTACTAACCAGACTGCTTTGACTGGCTTGTGAAAGACCACAAATAGAATAATGGAGGTATATTTTGGGATGCTGTAGTATAGCACAAAATCTACAGCGTCCTCATTAATTAAACGTGGGCTTGACGAAGAACCACCACTGTTTTGGGACTTAAAATGATCAGGTAACTGTTTTTGTGTGTATTGCATGCCCATCTCCTTCATTGTTGCCATTATTTTGTGTTGATTTCACATCTTTCAGTTGTTTCATTTTTTGTTTTCTATACTGTCTTTGTGTTGTTTGTGGATTACTGTATCAAACTGAACGATTCAGTTCTGGCCCCAGAACTCCGTCAGGGGTGGAAAAGCGAGCGCCGGAGCCTTCCCCGCTCTCTCGCAGGAAGACGTATGACAAGGCGCAACAAGCAGCCGACAGGGCAAAGGTCAAGGAGATTAAACAGTAAGAGACCCGTTGCCAACACTGGAGAAAAAAAAAAAAGCAAAATAACTTCACTTCAACTCTACTAATACTCCTCTCAGTTTCCTGCTTTTGGAGAAGCATGTGGTTTTCAGTAAATCAGAAATGCTCTCTGCCTGATTCGACAACTTCTGACCTGTCAAGTTCTATGCTGAATTTAAAGTCATGTTTTTCCTTCCTAACTTTGGATATCATGTCTCTTTGAGCCATGACGGTAATGATGACTCCTTTTTCCCGCTCCTGTGTTTGACTCAAATTCAGTGTTCAACTTGCTAATCAATCCCTCTGCTGCTGATCTAGCTCTGATTAGCATTTCACATACTTAGGAAATCACTGGCACTTTTTCCTGTTTTTGTGAGGCAGCTGGATTCACAATATCACAAGATCATTGCAGCCTCACATGCTAGCCTGGCTATAATTAGATTTAAACTGCTGATAAAAGATACTTTGATATCAGCTGCATTATGCCAGTATTTTGTTCTCTTTATATCAATTTTATCCCAAAAATTGCAGAGTTTGCTCAATAGTTTTTTTTCTTGTCTTGCCACGTTGAAAAGCCTCTTAAAAAAAAATTCTGTTTGTTTTACAGTTAAGTGTTTTGCTGACTTTGCTGAAACTCTCCTTTGAAACCAGGCTACAAAAAACTCTGGGCTATATTAGACCTTCAAATTACACACTTTGAAAATAGTAAAACATTAATGGCTGTAAAACATACAAAAGAAATGTATTTGTGAAGCTCTGTTGAGGCAGAAACCTTCATGACTGAATGCCATCTCGACAGGTTAATATTTGCCTGACACAACCACAAACTGATGCATCGTTCTAAAGATAGCTGACTGTAAACCACAGTGTGCAGAAAGCTAAAGTAATGTTATCTTGATGGCTTCAGAGAAGTCTGAATATGTGAATGTTTCCCGCAAGCCATCCTGACAGTTTATCTTATATGACGTAAATGCAGCATATGCATCTCCCTTCTGTCTTCATGCAGTCCTCCCACACTCCTGCCTGTAGTGTATAAACAGCTTAGCACACACTTTAATTATGCCACAGCTTAACTGGCAGCCCTGCTGTCTTCCTTCGCAGCCCAGTCATCAAGAACCTGAAGAGCAGCCCACCATTTCCTCTCTCCCCTACTGCTCGTCCCAGTAACCACGTCGGCGTGTTTAGCTGTGCGACAGGGTATCTGGGGCGTACTGCAAACGTCCTGCAGGATAAGTAAGGACCAGAGATAAGTAAAATTGACACGATCCTGCCAGAGATTCAGATTAGAGTCAGGGAAAGATGCTAAAGATGATCACTGACACTAATTGCACTCCAAAATCTGTCAGGTTTGACATGCTGGCCAATTTTAATGTAATAATAATATAAATATATATATATATAGTATTGTTCAAAACAAGCTGCAAAGTAATTTACATACAATTAAAACATGTTAGCGTTTTCTGATCTCATCCCAAACAGAAAAGGCTCGGTCACCTTTAGTTTCAAGGTTAGACCGAAGAATAACCATTAATGATCTACCAGAGGATCTCAGGTTGCATTCAGGCTCGTAGGAAATCAGGAGGTCAGCTATATATAAGTGGGTTTAAAACCGGTTTGATGTGTTTTCTCCTTTTGGACCAGCTTATGAGTCTGTGGCTATTGAGGGTTTGTCATATGAGGCATGAAAATATTGCATTGCAATTGTAATCTTTGGAAGACGCCCAGCAGTAATGTACAATGTATGATTTGTAGCTCAAATGTGAAAACCAATGGTATGGACCTTTTAAACTCACATACTAGGAGTGAAACTTAGTCAGACAATATCAAATATTATGTCTTTAAGATACGTTTTTATTTAATTAGCTCTTGTTGAAGTTAAGCTACTGAATATTATGGTTTTATTAGTAAAATAAAGGAACATGGTTTAAAATAGGAAATCAGTGGACATTAAACTCTCTTGCCCTCCAGGATGGATGGATGCCTCCACCTTTCCTCCAGCATCCTCCGTTTTGTTTCCCCTCCTCTCTCCGAACCACCCAAGTACATTTTCTTTTTTATTTCTCATATATCTCACTTAACATTTCACCTATATATGGGTGCAGGGTAAAGGTGAATCTCAAATCTTGTGGTGTAGATCTCAGCCTCTTATCAACACGACCCGCACTGTTTTTAGCACGATTATCGGGCAGCAGAGCTCTAGTTCATCACACTGTCCTGTAACCAGAGCGTCTCAGGGGTTTCATCACATGACGCTGCGGTGACCTTGTGCTAGAACAATTAATGAATATCCTAACCCCAATGTCATCTTCCTAAGCTCATTACTGCTATTGAGTCTGAACACTCAATGATCCTCCATATTCATTAGCCTTTTCTCATTTCAGCGAGGCTTTTACATGCCACATTAGAGGCCCCTGTTAAACCTCAATCATTCCCAACTCCCGAGTATTGACGTCTGGATCTGTGGTACACCATCAGCTCTCACCGCTGCTCCACTGATACTAATAGCTACGACTATTCTAGGGTAGTGATTGCACAACTACACTATCAGAAGCCAATTTGTCAACACATGCAGCCAATTTGTGATCGATCAGGGTTCCCGTACTGCTATTGAACTTGCGGTCCATGATGATTCGGCACGACTGGTTTCCAATGTTCGTCTGTTTTTGTCTCCTTGGGTGATTTTTCTGTCACTAGCTGGCGAAGAGAAGCTCCTCACAGTTCAGGGGGTATTTTTGGATACTTTTCTTTTCTTCAGCACAATAAGGGTTATTCTGTTAACAGCTGTCTCATCCCTTTTCTGTGGACTGTTATCATCTTTCTATTTTTGATATGCAGCACGGTGCTAATCAGCCATGAGAGCTGCATGCTGTGCATGACTCCGGTTCTGTCTGTGTGATTAATATCTGTGTTGCTCCTGTTTGTTCGGATTACTGGACAGGGTTACATTCATACTGCTGCTATTGATGGTGATATATGTGTGTTTTCCAGGGGCGTCATTAACCCGGTGCCATCCACTAAGAGCAATCGCTCATCAACGTTGCAGTGTGCTCATGTGGCGGAGGGTCACAGTAAAGCTGTTCTCTGTGTCGACTGCACTGATGACCTTCTCTTTACCGGATCCAAAGGTCATTACCCTCAATCTTCCCTCCCTCCATCTTTCTTTCTCTTTGGCTCTCTCTCGTTCTTTCGTCCCTCATCATTAGTATTCCTCACATGCCTCCTTGGTAATTATTACACTTGGATATGCTGTTCTATTACAGCAAATAAAACCTGACAGCTATTAATTAAGATTGCCATGCACAGTATGTAGAACAGGAGAATAAATGAGGTAGTGAAATAATATGACATTGGGTACATAGTTAAACTTATGATGAAGGAGCTTTTAAACATAATAAATTGAGATAAAAATGGAGGCAGTCAGATTTATTGAAGGTCCCATTTATCCCAACATACTTCTTATTTTTAACTTATAAAATAAAATCAGTCTTTATACTGAGCTGTACTCTGTTGCAGTAGTGTTGACAGAGTGCAGAATCTGTTCTTTAAATAATAAGTGATGATGGAGATGACTGTGTTGTTCTCTTGCAGACCGGACCTGTAAGGTGTGGAACCTGGTGACGGGTCAGGAGATAATGTCCCTGGCAGGTCACCCCAACAATGTGGTGTCAGTCCGCTACAGCTCCAGTTTGGTCTTCACCATCTCCACCTCCTACATTAAAGTCTGGGACATTCGGGACTCGGCCAAATGCATCCGAACACTATCGTGAGTGTGACTGGCCGTAATATGACATACAGCTAAAGAGCGAAAGTGAGAGAGAGAGTAAACAGTTTTCTTTGATGGATCAACTTGAAGAAACCTGTATTGTGTTTATACAGTATTTATTGATTTGAACACAAGTAAACCACAGAGGCTTTTAATAATGAATAAATTACATAAATGATGTAGAAGTGAATTTGGAAAACTTCTTCTCCTTTAGTTGCAGATTTGTTTAAATGTTGCTTCCATGTGTCTGCAGGTCCTCTGGTCAGGTTAGTGTTGGCGACATCTGTGCGTCTACCACCAGCAGGACGGTCACCATCCCTGCAGGAGAGAACCAGATCAACCAGATCGCTCTCAACCCCAACGGGACGGTCCTGTACGCTGCTGCCGGAAACTCAGTCAGAGTCTGGGATCTGCGAAGGTAAGCAGCTCAGTTTAAGTAAAAAGAGGAAATGGTCACAAACTGTAATACTTAAACTTTTGAGCAGGTGAGTAATGCTGTGTGAATATATCTTGAAATTTGAAGGTGCTTTGAAGTGATTTTGGTGTTCCCCTGATTTCATACTGCATACTGTGACACCAGTAAGTCCAAAAGCAGTAACTTAGCTATACATGATAATGGGAATTACCAGTGAAAAACATCATGGGCTCTCAAAATATCTGTAAAAATATCTATAAATATTACATGCAGCAACGTTCTCGGTCTGTATTCATCCCCTGCTATTCTCATTCTTTCCTTCTGATCCAACATCACTATTTTCAGATGCATAACACACAAGATTAGTTATTCATAGCCCGGTTTCTTTTAGCAGCCCACTTGGAAGACTCAATTTAGTATAAAAACCTGAAGGTATCCAATGTTGTCATCCATCATTTATAATAAATTGCCTGTTTGCTCCTTTTGGATAATAAGAAATTGATAACTGGCAGTGTGATGATTAAAATAACTTTGAAACAACGTGACCTGGAGGAACACGCTATTTGGATTGAGATGGAATCTTGTAAACTCCTCCAGAAACTTTTTTCACCAACATAATTCATTTATTGCCTTCATGTTTTTCTTAGAAAAAAATATGGAGTTTATAAGTGAGACAATGAAGGGGAGAAACTGTTCCTGTGTCTAGTGGTTTTTGGGGTGCAGTATTCTGTAGCACCTGCCAGAGGGGAGAAGTTAGAACAAGTTATATTCAGGGTGTGAGGGGTCTGCAGTGACTTTCCCTGCCTGCCTGTTTCCTGACTCTGGAGGTGAACAGGTCCTGGATGGTGGGCAGGTTCTGTAGACCCTTAAGGCCCATTTATGCTCAACATTAAATACGGACGGAGCCTTCTGTCCGTGCTCTGCGTTCATTTCATCCGTATTTCTGCACATTTCCATAAAGCTTACGGATACGGACCAAACGGAGCAGTACCACCGGAAACCATGAGGGGGAAGTGTTGCTGTCACTACCCGATACGTAGCTCTAGTGAGACACGAAGGAGAAATAACAATGGCGGAACTTTTTGAGGAAAGGTTTTGCGAGTTGGTTAGAAACTTTAACCACTTAACACACGCCCCTGTTTTTTATGCTGTTAGCCTAAACGACATGCCCAAGTTGTGAGCAGCACAGATCCCACATAGTTTGAGACTCAGAGATGTGTCTGGTATCATTGGAAAGGAAACACGTGTACTCTGAGATGGACGTGCAGGTCAGGAAATGACGTAAACGGACCGTATATGGTTTGTTATTTGTGTTATTACGTTACGTGTTGGACTAAATACATGGACATATTGAGGAAAGTATTTCGGTTTTATGGAAACGGATTTCATATTTCACAAGAATGGATATTTGGTGAGCTGTACAAAAAGTCCTGAGTCATAAGATGATCGTTGTGGATAAAGGGAAGACTTTGAAGGTATGTAGCATTATCGCTTTTCTTACTTAGCTCAGGGGCTAGCCGAGCTAATTGCTAATACTATTACGGCTGTGAGCAACCATATAAGTCGTGAGTGGTCTTGAATGAATCAGGACAATCTAAGCTTTCCAACAATGTACGGCATGAATATATATGTTTAAGGGTTGGTGTTTAAAACATTCAGAAGAACTTGTGGCTACCTCCTAACATCCGTCCCGTCCCGTAGACGGAACAGCGTGCGTTAAGTGGTTAAACAAAGCGTTTTTGTATTTTATGAAAGAGGAACATGATCAATATCTCCTCCACAGTCGCCATGTTTGTTTTTGAGTTTGTTGTTGTCATAAACTTTTGACTCTGTGCTTCCCCCTGGTGGATGTATTGGTTAACATCCATGCCAACGTAAAGGACGCATGGAAGTATGAGAGCAGTGACGGTAACATCGATTGAAAAGGACGGATACATTTTCGTACATCCGTTGAGCATAAATGGGCCCTTAAAGTCCATTTAGGTTTGTTCCTCTCCTCTTTTGTGAACAATACAAACCAGACAGTGATGGAAGTGCAGTTAACAGACTCGATGACTGTGGTTTAGAAGTGGATCAGCAGCTCCTGAGGCAGGTTGTACTTCCAGAGCTGACACATGAAGTAGATCCTCTGCTTGGCCTTTTTGATGACTGGGTCAATGTTGGACTCCCACCTCAGGTGCCAGTAACCTTCACAGCAGCTGACACAGTAGGCTCTTCTTCCACATTATAGCCATAAAGAAAATCTGTCATTAAGCCACCTTTGCGTTTTTATAATGAACCGCCCCTGTGTGTGCTTTTACTAGGGGAGGGGGAAAAAATTGATAGAGCATAGTATATTTTGTGTGGTAATATTGTATTGATACACGGACACTACGTATCGATCTTTTTATTATATAGATTGCATCCGCTTCCTGTCCCGTTGTACTGGCTGTCCATTTCACACAGACATCAATCTGTATCTGTGACTACCTTCATGAGTAACTCTGCCCCCCCACTCCTTGCCTGTACCTCTTATACAGTAAAGGGGCTTAGTGCTGTTGGTGATTTGGGGCAGTGATGGGGGGGGGGGGGGGCTCCTCCTGAAATCCACTGTCATCTCCACAGTGATGGTGTTCAGCTCCAGGTTGTTGTCTGCACCACAGGACCAGCTGTTGAAACCCCCCATCTGTATGCAGACTCCTCTCTGTCTCAGATGAGGCGATGACTGCTGTCTGTAAATTTCAGGTGTTAAACAGACAGGTCTCCTGAGGTGCAGTCATTGGCGTAGAGGGGAGGGGGGGGGGGGGATCAGCAGGAAAGAGTACTCACCCCTGTGGTGCTGGATGTGATTTTTCCCAGCTTCACCTGCTGCTTTCTGTCTGTCAGGAAGTTTTTGATCTGCTGACAAGTGGAGGAGGGCGCAGTTAGCTGTGTGAGATTTCGGGGATGATGGTGTTGAAGTCCATGAACAGGATTCTTGAGTAAGTCCCTGTGGAGTCGAGGTGTTGCAGGATGTAGTGCAGTCCCATGTTGACTGCATCATCTACTAACCTGTTGGCCAAGTAGGCAAACTGTAAGGGGTCCAGCAGGGAGGCCTTTCCTTCAGGTGGATCTCAGGGTTTCTTGGTGACCAGGAAGATAGTGGAGCATTTGAAGCAGGAGGGGACTTCACACCGCTCCAGTGATCTGTTGACGATCTGTATGAAGATGGGAGCCAGCTGGTCAGTGCAGACTTTTAGACAGGAGGATGACTCGCCATTTTGACTCGGTGCCTTCTTGGATCTTCTGTCTCTGAAAGAGCTGACACACATCCTCTTCACAGACCATCAGAGCTGCTGGTGGGGAGTCAGGGGGGAGGTGATAGCAGGGGTTGCAGCTGGTTGTACGAAATTTCAGGTCATCTACTAGTTGAAGGTACTCTGTAGTATGCGAGATATATATAGACCTGGAAACGTGCATAATATGCCCCCTTTAAACATGCTGTAATGAGTTAGACACTACATATGAAGGGCAGAAGATGTTATTTGGACACTGGAAGCGTTTACAGGGATGTTTGTTTACACGTATAGAAAAATTAAAAATATACAGTAATAATAAGTACAGAGGAATATGAGGGAGAATTAAGGGGAGTGGCATTCTCCAGGCAAGCAAAATTACAAACACATAGTTACATCTTTCAAAGTATTAATGCAAGTATACAGTACATCACCATTGCCAGACTGAGAACATAGTTTTTTGATGTTGCAAAAAAGGTCAGATTTATTAATTTAAAAAAAAAAGTGAGATTTATTAATAAAAAATATTAACGAAACAGACACAGAAATGAAGCCTGGGAAATTATTTCCGAAATAAAATCAAGAAATGGCTTAGTCACTGGCCTTTTACCTTATAGCAGCCCTTTACTGGAAAGTACCACCTGTTCAGGACACCAAAGGATGAGCTAGACTGATCAAAACGTAAAGAACAACATTAATGTAGAATTTCTGCAACTGCTGGCAATCATAATATCCTCTGGTTACACACACACACACACACACACACACACACAGAGTTATAAGTGCACCAAATTTAGAGAATGTCCTTTACTACAGAACAATTTTATCATTCCTACCTCAACTTGACGGGGCGTAGTGACTCACTGCTGAGTGCAGTTAATGGTGCACAGCTGTTGCCACTACCACTGATTAAGCAGACAATCCGCCCCACCATCACAACTCTCAAAAAGACCACGACTGAACCACTTCAACAAAATATATCATCATGAAACACAAAATACTGAAACCTGAAATTACATTTGTGCAACATGGCGGAAATGAACAGAAACATCAGACTTTTCCCAGCTGGTGTTTTAAATTAATAAATGTATAAGTTTATTAGAGTATTTCCCTCAGTGGTTGCTGTGAGTTGGTTATACATGTTTATTTATACTTTGTCTCTTTTGTCAGATTTGCATCCACCGGGAAACTTACTGGTCACCTCGGTCCAGTAATGTGTTTGACTGTGGATAAGTCCGGAAAGAACCAAGACCTCGTGATCACTGGGTCCAAAGACCACTACATCAAGGTGGGGTTTCCACTGATCCATCATCTCTTGTTCTCTTGTTCTGTAATCAGCATAATATTTCCTCTAGGTCCTGCAGAAGAAAGCAAAAGATTAGACATTAAAGTTATAATTCTAACATTCAGGAATACAACACAAGGATTCATGCTCTAGCTCCGTCATGCAACATTAACTCGAGAGGGAGATTCGTGTTAACAGCCTGCACTTATTCACACATAAACATACCAATTAACACAATACATGAAATCATACTTTCATATATTCATGTTCCTGCCTGTATCCACTGCCCTCACTTAAATACCATGATTTGGCAGATGCTTTTATCCAAATTGTCTTACAAGTGATGCAAGACATCCTGACTCATATACATAAGTCAGGATGTATATGAGGCTGTTTGTTCAGGTTTTCTATGGCAGAAGAGAGAAAGCCACTTTTAAGTCCTGTATATACGACCAGGTGGCAGTAATGTGAATTGTGGATATATAGTAGGGGGTGATCAGTGTCATTTGCTGTTATGTGCATGACATGTGATACTATAATCCTCTGGAAATGTTGGATTTTACAATATAATACACAATAAAGCCCTTTCAGTAGACGTTACCGCGCTGTAAACACGTGTTGTGGCTGTTGCAGCTGTTCGATGTGACTGAAGGCTCTCTGGGAAGCATCAGCCCAACACACAACTTTGAACCTCCGCATTACGACGGCATCGAGTCACTGGTGGTCCAGGGGGACATGCTCTTCAGCGGCTCCCGAGACAACGGCATCAAGAAGTGGGACCTGACCCGTAAAGACCTGCTGCAGGTACTAGAGGCTGAGACTTTTAGGTTTGGTTTGATACACAGTTCTGCTTTCATGGTTCAAGAGGAGGAAAGTTTCAACTACAAGACTTTTCAAAGTTCTTTTAAACAGGACAAAAAAAAGACAACAGATCCTAAGACAAGATATAAAAGAAACAGAAGTCAATACAAAAAACACATTAATAGATAACATTTAAGAAAAAATTAATTAATTATGAAAGCGGTTGCCAGTTGATTTTCAAACTAATTGATTAAATGATTACATTTTGTAGCTCTAGTTAAGGGGTGTCAATCTCATTTTAGTTCAGGGGCCACAAACAGCCCAATTTGCTCTCAAGTGGGCCAGATCAGTTAAATCATTGCATAATAACCTATAAATAATATATAATACATATTATAATTTTACTATAATAAGCCATCTAGGGGTACCCTGGTTAGAAATACTGAGGAAAAGTGGGACTGACAATGTGATTCAGATTTAAAGAACAAGAAGACAGGAAGATTAGAAGCCATGACTGTGAATGTCATTTTCACACTTTGCAAAGTTATTCAGTGGACCGGTTTGGACCCCTTGGTGGGCTGGTTCTGGCTGGCGGGCCGCATGTTTGACACCCCTGCTCTAGTTGTTTGTATGTCTTTTCTGTCTCTCTCACTCTCTCGCTCTCTCTCTCTCTCACTCTCTCTCTCGCTCTCTCGCTCTCTCCTTTAGCCTTTAATTTCTTAACTGTCACTTATCACATAGTTAGTGGAGCCATTTATTTGTCACTCAAAGGTCTATTTCAGCTGCATTACCATTAGAAGAGAGTTGGTTGAGACTTTTTTTATGTGTCCCACTGTGAGAAAGGAAAGGATCACCTCATTAATATTTAGAAATCGTTGATTATCAGTAAGTAAAGTTTATTTATAGAGCACCTTTCAGTCACAAAGTGCTTCAAATTCAAATGAAATAAAATCAACTGCAATCAAATTTGAGATAAATAGAAATAAAGACACCAGATAAATTATACAAAGGGAACAAGATATAGGAGTTAAAACATGAAACAGTAAACAAGGACCTCAAGCTTATTAGGAGACTGGTCCAAAGCTTTTGGGCTGCCGACTGGAAGATTATCAGTGAAGTTAAAGATTAAATCATTCAAATCATCTTCATCACTTTTTAAAACCCTTTTCAATCTTTCTCTCCATCAGCAAGTCCCGAACGCCCACCGTGACTGGGTGTGCGCGCTGGGCGTGGTCCCCGGCACCTCGGCTCTGCTGAGCGGCTGCAGAGGCGGGGTGCTCAAGCTTTGGCACACGGACACTCTGGGGACCATCGGGGAGCTCAAGGGTCACGACAGCCCCATCAACGCCATCTCTTGCAACAGCAGCCACGTGTTCACTGCCTCCGAGTGAGTCTCAAACACACACACACACACACACACACACACACACACACACACAAACACACACACACACACACACACAAACACACAAGCAGTTTTAGTTGAGTTTTTCCATGTATGAGAAAAGTTATTTTTGTTCTTGTGTGAAAAACATAAAATTGATCAGCACAGTTTGGATGGCTTGTTACTGAGCTGCAGCGTAAAGTAGGAATAAGCAACCTATCAATAAAAATGTTTTAAAAAGGTTAAAAATCGACCAACACATCGTCACCTTCTCATTACTCATTTTAACCTCGATGAGATTCGACAGGAGGTCAAGTACAAATCCATCACTGTTTTTTATGTTTTATTGATTGTCAGTTACACAATGCAGAGTCTTCATTGATTTCTGTTTTTCACTGTTGCTGTTTCTCAGTCTCTCCTCCAGCTTTCCTTTGCTATCTTCTTTTTTTTTTTTTTTAATCTCCACAAGGAGCATAACAACTATTCTGACTAATCTTAGGTACGGAAAGCAGAATAAGACTATATGTAGCACATTTTCAAAACAAGTTTTAAATGATTCACAATTGCTATAAAAAACATTTGAAGAGATATTCTGAGCTAGAATTATTAAAAGAGGAACAAATCAGAGCAAGGAAGCATCAGTAAAAAGCCTTTTAGAAAAAATAGGTTTTGAGATAAGACTTAAAGGGGTAGCTCTATATTTTGGGGAAATAAGCATAGTTTCTTTCTTGCTAAGAGTTAGATGTGAAGCAGCAAACCTCACAATTCAGAGGAGACCTGCGGTCCTGACGCGCTCCAATAAAACAATCACTGTCTGGTTTGGATCGAACAGAGATTTTATTCCACTTTAGATGATGTAGTGTCCACAACAAAAAACATGGGATAAAAAAAAGAGAGCGGTCCAAAAACAATACGTCTCTCCCCTGTCTCATCAGCAACACCTGTCCCCCGCTCCTCCATATGTCATTTCCTGAGAGGAGGAACTCATCATATAAACATTTTAGACAGTTACACTAAACATAAACTTAGAGCCATTCATTATTTCATTTTCCATAATACTGTATTATTAAATATAACAATAATCAAACTGAATATGCAGAAATGGCTCTAATAAGCATAAAATATGAGTTTTCTTACTGTCAATAAATCTCATGTGCAGATCCAAACCAACAATGAACTCATCCTTCATATTAATATTGTGTGTGTATATCCAGAGCCTGATATATTGTATTACTTTGTGCCGTAAACCTCTATTGTCCAAAAACTATTAAGAACATGTCAGTGAGCACATCCAAAGACTAATAACAGCAATTACTCTTTATTCTTTGGAGCCATTTCTTTGTCTGAATACTTTTTGAAAGTCTACAGAATGACATAACTGTGCATCTGCATATCAACGCTCTTTATTTAGTGCTGTTTCTTACTGTTTCATGTTTTTTTTTTTTTTTTTCTAGTGACCGCACAGTGAAGATCTGGCGTGTGCGCGGTGGACTGGACAGCACCTTAGATGCGGTTGACAATGCGGACGAAGTGGCCAGTAACTGAACGCAGCGCCTCCTGCTGGTTTAATCTCTGGAAGCAACACTAACGGCATCTTCTGATGATGCTGCTGCTGCCCTGCACTTTGACCCCCTAACTTATCCAACCCAACGCTCTCACACACACACTCACACTCACACTCTCACACACACACCTTTTAGCCATGTAACCTTCATGACTGAGCCACAGCAAACACTCAAGTAATCTCATCTCAAATTAAAACGTATTAACACAGACTCTATGTACTCAGAGGACGGTAGACAAGTCTTCACTGTAGATCGTGTTAAGAAGTGAATGTCAGTAGGGTCACATTTACTCACTTAACATGTTTATTTAAGAGTCCAACAGAAAAATCTTCTCTGTCGCTCAGCTTAGATTCAGCGCTGTGCCCGGATCCCACACATCCACAGACACACATTCAAATCAGACAGAAAGAAAAGGGGTAGCAGTGTGCTTTGTTAGATTAGAGAAAAACAGACGTAAGAAGAAGAAGAAGAAGAAGAAGAAGTTGAGTTTTAAGAGGAGAGAAAAAAGGTGGCAGAGCTAGCGGGTTGGTAGCTGGTCTTCACAACCCAGTTCTCCAGTTTCTTGGGTTTTTACAGATTGTTTCTCTGCACTCAAAGCAGAACCAATGTCCCCACGCTCCTTTACCCCCCAGCCCCCCCTCTCCAAATAACAAAAGTGGCTTTACTGTATGTGATAAAGACAAATCACCGTTTCCCCTTAAACGTCCTCACTCACGTCGCTTTTGTCGTGCTCCTCCCCTCTCTTCCAATCCCCGCAGCTGCCTCAAGATCAGCGACCAAAATCAGAAATCGTGCGACTCGTCGTCTTTTTGCCTGTGAACCGCAAAAAACCCCACACTTTTAAACCTGTAACGGCTCCACTTTCAACTCTTTTTCGAGCACTTTGTGAAAATCGACACAATTTAGTCTTGACACTTAATCCTTCTTTAAATGTGAGCAGGTTATTCTACACGCTTCATGTTCATGTTTCATTGTGTGTGTGTAATAATAAAAAAAAGACGTTCACTCTTCACGTGTTGCTGTTAACACTCACCGAACCCCCCACCCCTCGCGCCACTACTGAGTTGTCGTCTAACCCCCCCCCCCACCTCCTCTCCCTTTCCCCTCCACGCTGCTAAGTCGTGCGCTCACCTTCTTCAACCCCTATAAGAGGGCTTCTTGTTGTGGACTCCAGGCGAGGTCCGCTTGGTACCGTAGCAATGTACTGTGTATGTATATATAAGTAACAGTATCTTTTTTTTTTTTTTTTTTTTTTTTGGAGAGGAGAGGAGAGGACTTCAGACTCTACCAATGTTGTGAGCCTAACCCTCGTCTCCCAATTCTGATCCTTTTGGGGCCTTCCTGGAGACACTCGTAGTCTCCCCCGATGTAACTGTCTGTCGAGATCGTGTGCCGTCACATTTGAATGTTCAGTTAAAAGAAAAAAAAAAGAAGAAAAACACAGTTGTAGGCATCCTTTTAAGTACATATCTAATGTATGTAAACTAATGTATTTAAAAAAAAGAAATCTGACTGAATGTTATAGTTTTTGTGGGACCACCAATCTGAACGGAGTCCTGCACGAGAGCCGAGAGGACCAGAATTGTCAGGAAGACTGAGCTTTATATACGAGCAGCATTTTCCTCCCAGAAGGTGTGACTGATTTAAATTTATCAGCCGATGGTTAGTTTTTTTTTTCTGTTTTTTTTCTTTTGTTTTTAGTTTGTTATGCTGTCCCTGTTCCATATTTCCTGGGCGTTCCCCTCTGGAGTTGTAGTAAGCCATTCCCTAATGGCGGACTCTGTAGCGATTCTAATGTCAGATGCCTGGTGAGAATAAATGCCATCTGTCAAAAACGACCAACTCTGTGTGGCTTTTCTTGGTTCTGTTAGTCATTTACAGATACTCCTCTGCTGTTGATAGATTGCAGGTTGGTTATGTATAGAGATATTAACAGGTAAATGGAGTAAAGTGTGAGTCATTGTCATTTTCTGAGCTGATTTCTTTGGTTTTAGAACTATAGCTCTTCATTTCTTTTTATTTCTAACCTTTTTATTTCTAACAGGTATTTTACAAGAGAAAAAAAGGAGATAGCATACACCAATAAAGGTAATCATTATATAAGACAATGAAGTAAATAATGGTGGTGAACACTACTGGGTTTTATTGGCTTTATCTCCATATTGTCCATAGATTTATTCACATGCAGATATTATAACATCCTTGTTTTCAGTGAAGGCAATTTATTTCTTCCATTTTCTTCTCATTCCTTTTCAGGGGAAATACTTCTTTATTTTTTATCACAAATGTATTGTAATGTTTAATATAAGTTATTAAGTTTAGGCTTTTTTTTGCATGCAACATATACGTCACTTCCAAACACTACTTTTGTTATCCTACATTCAATATATTATTCTTGTTGGGGATCTTATAGCCTAAAATGTGTTATAATGTTAAACAGATGTCCTCCCACACTATGTAAATGTTTTTCACATGACAGGAAGAACATAGGACTCATTTGCATTTGCTGCATGCTCCCACACAGCTTTTCATTTCTAATGTCTTTTTCTCCCTGATATGATCCCATGCTATGAATGCCTGTGTTTCTTTCCACATCATTGTTTCTTTAGGTTAAAGCTGCTTATAGGTTAAAAAAAAAACAGATGGTTAAAGAGAGGAAACATTCTGGAAATTGGACACTAGATGGCAGTAGCAGCACCGGTAGGACTGACCCAGGAACAGTGTAAGCGCTCCATAGTTATCTCAATATCCAAGAGTATTTTCCACTGACATTTGAGGGATTTTGGCTAATGAGGGGAAACAATAGAAAAGCTTTGATTTCTCCACAGACAATCCCCAAATTAACCCTGCTCAGAAGCCCTAGGTAGTAGAGATAGCATTTGCACTAATTAAAGTCTACCACAGGATTCCTCTACTGCAGTCAAGACAGAAGAATAAAGCAGGTGTTGACTTAAAGGCCTTGTTAGTTCAGCTTGACTCAAACTAATCAGTGATCTTTACAACAAACTAAAAATAAAGAATATGAGGCTTTTGGGGGTCCCTGAGGGTCTGGAGCCCAGATGTTTTGATATGTTAGTAATCCAGCTTTGTTGACATCATCACAGGAAACCAGCAGTGAAGGAAAGGAAAGGGCCAAAAAACAAAATGAAATGACAAGAGATGCAGCAAATATTAGCATCTGCCTCTGATGATGAAGTAGTGTAATTATATGTGCTGCTGTAGGTTTGTCTGCTGCAGTTCTTAAATGTTTTATGTTACAGTGCTGCAGATACTCACAATGTGGGATAATAGCTTGTTTTAATACACTGAAAGTAATTCTTTTGAAATTTGGGCTGGGTTATTACAGTTTATTATTATCAGGCTGCCTTAACGTGTCTTTAAAGAGTCTCCCGCTGGTCCAGAACACAGCTGCACATATTTTGCCCAAAAAAAACAACTAAGAAAAGATATCATATTACTGCCAATTTTAGCTTCTCTACACAGGCTCCCTGCAAACAATAGAAATTTTAAAATCACCTACAAAGCTCTTCAGACTCCATCATATCTTAAAGAGCTTGTATTACCCCATTAGAACACTGCACTACCAGTATATAGAGAGGCTTATTTTTGGTTCCTGTAGTTTCCAAAAGTAGAATAGGATGAAAAAAACGTTCCTCTCATGTAGAACCATATTCCAGTTTGGGTTGGGGGGGCAGACACCCTCTCTATGTTTAAAAAGAAGGCTAAAAAACTTTACTTTACCTTTTAACCTTATTATGCAGCTATAGGTCTAGACCAGGGTGGTCAAACTCATTTTCATTCAACAGACACATAAAGCCCAATTTGATCTCATGTGGGCCGGATCACTAAAAAGATGGAAGGACGGAAGGAAAAGAAGGAGAAGAAGGAAGAGAATACAGGAAGGAAAGATGGAAGGAAGAAAGGGAGCAAGGACAGGAAGAGAAGAGAAGAGAAGGAAGGGAAGGAAGGAAAAGAAGACAGAATGGAAAGATGGAAGGGAAGAAGGGCAGATGGAAGGAAGGAAGGAAAAGAAGACAGGGAGGAAGGAAGGAAAAGAAGTCCAGATCGAAGGAAGGAAGGAAAAGATGGGTAGATGGAAGGAAGGAAGGAAGGAACAGAAAGAAGAGAATACAGGAAGGAAGGAAAAGAAGACAGGGAGGAAGAAAGGTAGGAAGGACAGACGGAAGGGAGGAAAAGAGGAAGAAGGAAAATGGGCCGGATTGGACCTCTCTTCTGGCCCACGGGCCGCATGTTTGACACCCCTTGTCTAGACCGTTTCCATTCCAGCCTTGAGTATTAAAGGAAGGACGAGGTCATTGTTGCTATTGTGGTGACTGATAATGATTTAACTTGAGCTAGTTTATTTATTTATAATGCTGATCTATCTGATGCTGCTGATGTCTAGTATTCATGTTATGAGGTGATGATATTATTTATTGTTACTGAGGACTCTTATTACAGTCTGCAGACCACCTTTCTCATATATGTATGTCAGTTGTTTCATCTTCGTGTTTTATGTGTTTTTATGCAAATTGCCCATCTTGAGAAGAGTTTGACACTAAAAAGATGCCTTCAAATACCTCAGCTGAAAGGGGAAACGTTAAAGCGTCTAACTATGATCATTATTTATAACATCACAACTCATTTGAAGCCAATGTTGATCCACTGTGCAGCTTATTTGCATCTTCATAGATTATCGATTGTGAAACTTAGCTTGGATTTGTTAATTTGTTCAGACCTTCTAAAATGATAACACAATATTATCACATACTCATAAATACAATATCACTGAAAAACTCTATAATACTGACTCAAAAACCATCTTGAAAAGTTTCATACTCTATCATGATGCCTAACGTGCACAGTCGATTCTTTTGTTGCTAAAATCTAATAAGAACATTCAAACAGAGACTTTGTTCAGACGCCTAACGAGCGACTCGGGAGGCCATCATAAATCTGCAGGACTGTCTGACAGGCAGCACCAATCACCGGCCACCTGATGTGAATGTTGGCTGAGTGTGTGTGTGTGCGTGCGTGTCACTGAGGTTATGTTGGGTTTAATTTGACCCAGAATGCCCCCAGAAGACTCAGCAGTACTTTGACTTTGTCCTGTAACTCCACACACACCAACTCTGAACCCTGAATACAGTTTTAATCCTCCTGTTGTCCTCAAGTCAAGGAAGGAAAAGAGGAAGGGAGGAAGAAAGGAAGGGAGGGAGGAAGAAGGAAAAGAGGGAGTAAGGAAAGGAGGAAAGGAAAGAAGGAAGGAAAGGAGGAAGGAAAAAGGATGGAAAGAAGGGAGGAAAGGAAAGAAGGATGGAAAGGAGGGAGGAAGGAAAAGAGGAAGGGAGGAAGAAGGAAGGAAAGGAGGGAGGAAAGGAAAGGAGGGAGGAAGGAAGGATGGAAAGGAGGGAGGAAGAAGGAAGGAAAGGAGGAAGGAAGGAAAGGATGTAGGCAGGGAGGAAGGGAGGGAGGGAGAAGGAAGGAATGGAGGAATGAAAGGAGGGAGGAAGGAAGGGAGGAAAGGAGGGAGGGAGGAAGGAAGGAAAGGATGGAGGAAGGAAGGAAAGAAGGACAGAGGAAAGAAGGAAGGTAATGGGGAGGAAAGAAAGAGAGAAGGAGGGAGGGAGGAAGGAAAGAAGGAAGGGAAGGAGGCAGGGAGGAAGGAAGGAAAGGATGGAGGAAGGAAGGAAGGAAGGAAGGACATAGGGAAAGAAGAAAGGGAGATGGAGGGAGGAAAGAGGAAGAGGAAAGAAAGAGAGAAAGAGGGAGGGAGGGAGGACAGATGGAAGGAAGGAAGGAAGGAAGGAAGTGAGGGGGGTGGAGTAAGGAAAGAAAGAGAGAAGGAGGAAGGGAGGGAGGACAGATGGAAGGAAGGAAGGGAGGAAGGAACAGTCAAAACAGACGGGGTCAGTTGGACCCAGTAGGACGACAGGAAGGTTAATCCACTTCTCTTGCGTGTGAACAAAGCTTCTCTCTCTATCTCTCTTCTCTACTCTGCTGCTAAATCTTTATTCTACTAAATTGTGTTGCTGACTTTTCCCACAAACACCAGCTGTGGCGTTCAATTGCCAGTAGCCTCTCTCTTTGATGTTAGCCTATTAATCCTCATTTAAAAACAGCACAACCAGCTGTTTCACAAGATGCAGAGATGTGCACATTTCACTCGGGGGCTGCTGCTCATTGCTGAGCGGATCTCTCCGCCCCTTAGAGAGAGATTTTGACCTGCCTAAGCACAAACTAGATCTGAAAGACCCATTTACACTGAGCCACGCACAAGTAGAACAGGTGAGCTGTGCAGAGGGTGGGTTCTTTCAACAAACTTCAGCTTATTAACTAGAGCGGTGATATGTAACTGAAATAAAGATCTAATAATTATAGTTTTGTTGTGTTAGTAGATTTAGCTGAAATGTAACAATCCTTAACTCTTTATTTGAAGTCATGATTCACTCAATAATCTGTTCTTGTTCCTGCAGTGGGATGTTTGAGTGCAGTGGGATGTTTGAGCTTCACAGTGCACAATTATGTTTTTGCACGTCTGCTGAAATTGGGGAACGGGTGAGCCGATGAGAACGATTTGTGGCATCACAGATTCACAACTATTTTGGAAGCTAACCCTGGTTCAATATTAAACTTACACATTTAACCCTTACGTACTGTTCAGAGTTAAATTTGACCTTTGTTTACATTTAAAAGCTGTAAAAAAAAAAAAAAAAAAACACCATATACACATTTTCTTTCCTAATGTGATTCACAGTATACGAAAATGGAAATAAAATATTTTTTAGGTTTTTGTGCAGCTGATACACATTTTATATATTTTTATATATATGCAAATGGACAAGTTTAACCTCTTTTTAAAGAGGAAGTAAGGAAATAAGACAGGAAGTAAGTAAGGAAGGAAGGAACGAATGAACGAAGGAAGGAAATGAGACACGAAGGAAGGAAATAAGGACGGAAGGAAATAAGACAGGAAGTAAGGAAGGAAGGAAATAAGACAGTAAGTAAGGAAATAAGACAGTAAGTAAGGAAATAAGGAAATAAGACAGGAAGTAAGGAAGGAAGGAAGGAAGGAAGGAAGGAATGAAATAAGACAGGAACGAATGAACGAACGAATTAAGACAGGAACAGGGAAAAAAAGCACTAAACATGTCGTTGTATTCATCATATTCTATAAAACGTTCTCCTGGAACATAAAATAGTGATTGTTAAAGATTAATCAAACTTTTATTACTGACTTACGGGAAATGTATGAATGTGAATTAGTGTAGAGACTAATTATGAGTCAGAATATGAACAGTATGTAAAGGGTTAAGAACTTTACAGTGAACAAGGAGACATCTTTAGTCCAGCAGCTGAACTTCTCATATGAATTATATTTACATAATTATGATTATGGATGGATTTCAATGAGGGGAAAAAGAGTAGATGCCATTTTAAGGATTTTAAAGTGGTTATTATACTTTTTTATGTGGACAAATATATATCAGACAAATGATTTGATCCAAGCAGAGTAATATGTTGATACATGGAGATCTTTAATGATTTCTTCTCTTACATACAAACCCTTAATGATGCAAGATATTATATTTCTGTATATCCCAACGCTTACCTTAAACTATACGATGCTTATATTCAAATCTAAGAAGCTTTAAAATTAACCCTTGTGTCGTCCTCCCGGGTCAAATTGACCCCGGTCTGTTTTGACTCTTCCCTTCCTTCCTTCCTTCCTTCCTTCCCTTCCTCCACCCCTTTCCTTCCTTCCTTCCTTTTTTCTTTCCTCCCTTCCTTCTTTCTTCCGTCCTTCTTTCCTTACTTCCTCTTTTCCTTTCTCCCTCCCTCCCTCCTTTCTTTCCTCCATCCTTCCTTCCTTTACTTCCTCCCTTCCTTCTTTCCTATCCGCCCTCCCTTCTCCCTCCTTTCCTTCCTTCTTCCTCTCTTCCTTCCTTGCTCAGGGACAACAGGAGGGTTAAAATAAATTTTCCCCCCAAATCTTAGCTTATATAAAAGTTTGAATTCCTGACTAGAGTTTAAAGTAAAGTATTATTGGTTCCACTAGTGGGTAAGACTGGGTCTGAAGAGGGTTAATACATTTTAGAAGAACTCGACATCTATCGAGCAGCAAGACTACGTCTCTGGCAAATTAAGAGAAAGGGAGATTGAGGAGACTGTAATTAGTAGCAGACAGAGCTGCTTCACACTCTGATAATTTGAAATCTATTTGTGGCACTGAGGCATTGAATGTAATGACAATTCTTTATGTCCAGATAAACTGGGGCGCTTTAAAGCAAAAAGTTTTCTATCTTTTTTTCTTTTCTTTTTTTTTAAAGAAAATCTGAAGAATTAAACACAAACTCGAGTCATGCAAGTTTCATTAAAGTGGCTCAACTCAATATTCCTAGTGCAGTATTAAAGATTCATAGATATATATTTTTATTTAGACATTTTTACATCTCAGAGGAATTTAATGATGTTTTCACTTATTATTAAAATATGCAACTGTATTCCTGAAATTATAATCACATTTATAACTATAGTAAGAATCTTGGAAGACTTTAATTTAAAAACACGAGGGAAGAATTAAAAAAACTTCTTACTACTTAGAAGAAGTGCATAGATGATAAAACAGTTCTCCAATAAAGATAAAGTTCTTAATAATAATAAAGCTCATTTGTTCAACGAGTCCCTCTATAATCACTGCTGCTTCCATATTACAAATGATCAAACTAACCGCTTCATCTATCACTCCCTTAGCTGCTGTATAAAGCTGATATTGCTCTTGTACTGAACAGGGGGGGGGAGATGAATTACACTCAATCATATCTTCTCATATCTCTCCCAACAGAGCCCAAAACCGAGAGGAACAAAACCAGAGCCAAAGCTAGAGGCTCTGTGAGGCAGCACATGAAGGAAATAAGTGGATCTCTAACTTTTTCAAGTCAAGGAACCCTAAAAAGACACATTAGACCTTGCTTTCAGATGTTTTATTACACAAAGTGTGTGAAATCTAAGCCTACAGGAATATGGCACCTTTTTTTTTTTTTTAGCTAAATGACACTTTTCAAACTTTTGTGCCACAATTAGCAACTTTTATAGAAATTAGTGCCATTTTTTTTTATTGCTGATACATTCAAGATCCAAGACAGTGGCACAAGAGGAAAAGTCAAAGTATCACCAAAGTCGGAGAGATTCATCCTCTCCAAATGTCATGGTAATTAATTAAATATTTCAGTCTTGACCACTTAAATTATTAGCCAGCCGTTTTAACGCCGTCTGAACTCAGACTCGATTCCTTTTGAATTATCTTAGTTTACAATTTACGCAGTTTTATCTTTTATTTTTTCATCTAAACATAATGTGTTCAAAAGTTATTCTATCATTATGTACCAAAATCTCTTCATCATCTGACTACCTATGAAATTTGCAGGTTGGATAAAGATTGTTTAACCCTCCTGTTTTCCTCGAGTCAAGGAAGGAAGGGAGAAAGAAGGAAGGAAAGGAGGGAAGGTAGGACGGAGGAGGGAAAAAAAGGAAAAGAGGAAAGGAAGAAGGAAGGAAGGAAAGAAGGAGGGAGGGAGGGACAGGACAGACAGAAGGAAGGAAGGGACGGAAAGGAAAGAAGGACGGACGGAGGAAAGCAAAGAAGGGGCAGGAAGGACGGAGGAGGGAGTAAAAAAGGAAAAGACGGAGGGAGTAAAAAAGGAAAAGACGAAGGGAAGAAGGAAGGAAGGAGGGAGGGAAGGAGGGAGGGAAGAAGGGAGGGGAGGAAGGAAGGACAAAAGGAAGGAATTAAAGGGGGGTGAAAGAAGGAAGGAAGGAAGGAAAGGGAGGGGAGGAGGGAGAAAGGAAAAGAGGAAGGGAGGAAAGAAGGAACAGTCAAAACAGACGGGTTAATTTGACCCCGGGAGGACGGACACGAAGGTTAAACAAATTGAGATAAGATAAGATATCTGTCCCATGATGGTGAAATTTGCAGTATTGTAGCAGCCATGGTAAAAAACAGAAGAGCATCAATAAAAAAAGATAACGAACAATAAATGATAAATACAAAAAAACCAATAGTAGTAAAAACATATAATACATACTTACATAATATATATACATATTTCACAGTTGAACTGAAATCAACGTTACATTTCCTCTCTGTTTCAGTACATGGAGTTCACCGAGGTGTTCACTCACCTCCCTCTCTGTTTGTGTTGCATAAAGAGCCGATGTACCTGAAGTGGTTATTAACAGACACAAATAAAAGGTGTTTATTATCTGCAGACATCTCCACAGACCTCAAGAACACAGAACACACTGTACTCGTCAACCACTGTGATCTCAAGAAAGAAGCAAACGTGGTTGAAGCTGAGACTTTTCTCACTTGATTAGGATTTCAACTGTTAAAACTGAAAACCTGGTTTCATTTTGGCAAGTAAGGTGTCTCCTCCTCCCCTTCCTTCCCTTCCTCCACCTCCTCCTCCCCTTCCTCCTCCTGCTCCTTCTCCTCCTCCTCCTCCTCCTCTTCCTCCTTCTCTTCCTCCTCCTCCTCCTCCCCTTCCTCCTCTTCCTCCCCTTCCTCCTCCTCCTCCCCTTCCTCCTCTTCCCCTTCCTCCTCCTCTTCCCCCTCCTCTTCCTCCTCTTCCTCCCCTTCCTCCTGCTCCTGCTCCTCCTCCCCTTCCTCCTCCTGCTCCTTCTCCTCCTCCCCTTCCTCCTCCTCATCCTCTCCTCTTCCTCCTCCTCCCTTACCTCCCCTACCTCCTCCTCCCCCTCCTCCCCTACCTCCTCCTCCCCTACCTCCTCCTCCTGCTCTTCCTCCTCCCCCTTCCTCCTCCTCCTCCCCCTCCTCCCCCTTCCTCCTCCTCCTCCCCCTCCTCCCCTTCCTCCTCCTCCTCCCCTTCCTCCTCCTCCTCCCCCTTCCTCCTCTTCCTCCTCCTCCTTCCCGTCCTCCTTCCCTTCCTCCTCTTCCCTCCTCCTCCTCCTCCCCTTCCTCCTCCTCCTCCTCCTTCCCTTCCTCCTCCTCCTCTTCCCTTCCACCTCTTCCTCCTCCTCCCCTTTCTTCCCTTCCTCCTCCTCGTCCTCCTCGTCCTCCTCCCCCTTCCTCCTCTTCCTCCTCCTCCTCCCCTTCCTCCCCTTCCTCCTCCTCCTCCTCCTACTCCTTCCCTTCCTCCTCTCCCTCCTTCCCTTCCACCTCCTCCTCCTTCCCTTCCACCTCTTCCTCCTCCTCCCCTTTCTTCCCTTCCTCCTCCTCCTCCTCCTCCTCCCCCTTCCTCCTCTTCCTCCTCCTCCTCCTCCTCGTCCTCCTGCTCCTCCATCAGTGTTTTTTGATGCACTCTCTCTCTTCTGTTTTTTTTACCAGGATGTGACCCAGTGCCCAGGATACCTTGACCACCAAAAAGACCAAATCAAATGGATTCATAGTGGTCATTTTGTCCAAATTGCTGTTCAGGTGCTATATTCAGGTAGAGAAGATGGGGCTGTGTAGCGTACAGTAAGTAGACATCATTTTAGCAAGAACATTACGCTGAAATTGTGGAAACTATATTCAGGTTTTCATCCAAAATGTGATTCTGAGAAGATCTGTGAACCTTGCAGAGAGATTATGGTTTGAGCTCGGAGACAATCAGCAAACACACAATACAGCATGGAAAGATCTGTATCACTGCATACAAGAAGCAAGGGCTGTTTTGCATTAGATACTGTATTTATGGTGGAATCTGCATAATTTCACATTATTTTGTTATGTACGAACACTTTTCATGGTTTGAGCTCGGCTGCTTAGTTCTTATTAAGGGAAGTCTTACTTGTATATTTTAGACATTAATGTGATTCCAACTTTGTTTGTAGAAGTTCCTGTGTTCATAAAGAAGCTATTTTCCCTGATCAGTGTGCATGAAGTAGCTTTGCAAGCAGCTGTGAAGACGCACACTGTGATCACCAAACATCAGTGTTATAAATAATGAATGCTGTTGTAGCTGAATGGGACCAAATCCCTGTAGCTAGTTTCCAGAATATTATAGAAAGTTTGAAACCAGAAGAGAGGAGGATGTTACTGTACAGCTGCAGATTAATATGAAAGGTTTATTTTTTATGTTATAATATGAGATTAAAGGTGTATTTATACTTTTAGCCATGAGGTTTATTGTGTTTTTAGAGGTGGAATTAGCTCTAAACGCAGGGTTGTAATTACTCATTTCGAACCATATATCAATTAAAAATAAAACATGATGAATAATTATTATACTACCATGAAATACAAAGTCTAATGTCACATATAAATTCAACTATTTAAAGTGTGGAAGGGAAAACTGTGGTTCCTATAGGGGGTCACGAAATAAATGTGAGGGGTCACTATGGTTACCATAATAAAAAAAGATGAAAAAAAATAAGAAAAATTATACTTTTTTTCTGACCTTTTCTTTATCTTTCCTTTTTAGTCATGCAGACTATCCACCATTCTGGTCCAGATGTTCCCAGATGATGAATCCTGCTGACATCCAGGTGAACACATTTTTGAGTGAATGGGGATTTTAATTTTACGTTCTAATAAAACATACAATTTAGTAAGACCCATATTACCCCAATATAAAACACACAGCTCCATGTTTGGCTAATCTAACAGGTGTTTGACCCTCAAGTTGAACTTTCTGTCTTTTTCTTCAGCCTAATTGAAGCTGACAGACATTTTTCCATTTTTAGCTCTGAGGGTCACACCGAGCTGGTTAATTGAGTTTGTTTTGCTCAGGTGCTCGTTGCCATCTGGCTTCGATTTGACACTTTTTCACCACTTTTCACCAATCAGAAGGTTTGGCGCTGGTCCTCGGCTTCATCGCAGTATTATAATGAAGAGATGGTTGGACATACGGTGACCACATGACACACCTTTTTACCTCATTAAATGAGCAGCTGACTTCATGTGGGTGGAGAATAAAGTGTGTTTTGCAAGTTGCAGTCACAGATGATGATAATAATAATAATAATAATTAATATTAATAATAAACCACTAATAAATGTGTCCATAATTTCTTTGGCTTCATACTGTATGTAGTTGATTAACTATCAGCTGCAGGCATTTTCAGACTCTTTCTGATTTTGCAAAGTCAATATTTGATAATACGCCGCACGTCTCTAATTATTTTAATTCCCTAACTTAAAACTACATGTAAGTCACACTGCTAAGTTTTATTACTTCCCAGTTCTACTTGAAACACTGATAACTGTATTTTCTGCCACCCACAAGGATAATTCATTTGGCTCCCCTGAGAACAATTCTTAATATTTGGATAGAGAGAAAGCCGACTTTCTTTTATCTTTGACATATTTCCTCTGAATTATCTTATAATATTTAACCCTCCTGTTGTCCTCAGGTCAAGGAAGGACTGAGGAAGGAAGGGAGGAAGGAAGGAAGGGAGCAAAGAAGGAAGGAAGGAAGGAATAAGGAAGTAAAGGAGTAAGGAGGGAGGGAGGAAAAGAGGAAGGAAGTAAGGTGAGAAGGAAAGGAGGAAGGGAGGGAGGAAGGAAGGAAGGAAGGAAGAAAGAAAGAAAGGAAGGAAGTGAGGAAAGAAGGAAAGGAGGAAGGAAAGGTGGAAGTAAGGAAGGAGGGAGGGAAGAAGGAAGTGAGGAAAGAAGGAAAGGTGGAAGTAAGGAAGGCAGGAGGAAGGGAGGAAAAGAGGAAGGAAGGAAGGAGAGAAGGACGGAAGGAAAGGAGGGAGGGAGGTAGGAAAGAGGAAGGAAGTAAGGAGAGAAGGAAGGAAGGAAGGAAGTGAGGAAAGAAGTATGGAAGGAGGAGGGAGCAAAGAAAGAGGGAAGCAGGGAAAGAAGGAAGGAAAAATTAAAGAAAGAGGGAGGAAAGAAGGAAGGAAGGAAAAGAGATGGGGTCAATTTGACCCGGGAGGACAACAGGATCGGGTTAAAAGAAAGGTTGCAAGGAAATTTAATTTGTGAATAATTCACCATCAGTCGGACGATTTGAGGAGCTCATATGAGTGTTTACAGTAATTAAATAAGAAAAACAGCTCATTGTTTTTTAGTCATCGTCAAAGTTCATCAGGGAAAAGAGATCATTTAATTATAAGTCAACACAGGCCCCTCTTCACTCCTCACATTAACAAACCAAATGACAAAAGGAAGAATCAGTGTAAAACAGAAGCTTGTTGTTCCAGTGTGAGTTTGTATGACTCTCAGCTCCCTGCTAAATAAATCTGTGGGTTTATTGATCAACAACCTTATCGACCATCTGTAGATAAGGGTATATTGTAAGTAGGTAGTTATTATGTCATGCACATACAAGTGTCTAGGTCACATGGGACTTTACAAGACACCAAAATTCAATGCAAATAGATAAGTGTGTCCTCTGTACCGCACTCTATGAATAACATCAACCACACAGAATGATTCCCTTCCTCAAACACCGCTGTGATAGCTGAGTGTCCAAACTATGTGAACAGATTTCAAACATACACAATATGCACTTTTTCTGATTGTTAGTTGAGATTTTGACCTCTTTTTACCCCCGTTTTCTGATATTTATTTGACTGATTTATCTGACTTTTATGCCTGAATTCTGTTGTGAAATATCATCTTTTCTTAACCAATTTTACGCTTATTTCAACATTCTCAACCTTAATCTAAACTACATGTAATCATCTGGTATTCATATAGTTACATCATCTGTTTCTCTCCTAATAGTTTGGTTTAGTCTGTGCAGTCAAAGGAGCAGGTCAGCCACCTCACACAGCTCACGATGAAGATCACGAGAGTCAAACATCATCCAGATCTCCAAACCCTACATGAGGAAAACATTTCTGCCCCCCCCCTAACCCTAACCCTAACCCCCCCCCCCCCCCATATCCTTCACTGTGAGTATCAGCTCCTCCCTGCAGGCATGCACAAACACACACAAACACTCCTCCATCCAGTTCATTACAACCATAAACAAACACCACAGTGGTGAACAATAGCAAGTGTTAGCTGTTGTTGTTATGATGATGATGATGATGATGATGTACTGTTATGTATGGTGAATGTGGGAATATGCATGGACCAGTGCAGTAGATGAGATTCTTCAGTTTTTTACCTTCTCTTACCTTCATTTTTCTATTTATTGATTTTTTATCTTATCCCGAGTAATCTATTGATCGTTTTTATCTCAGCATTTAGCTATGAGATGTATGAGATATGGTAATGTATGTAATTGTCCAGCAGTAGCATTGTGTGTCCAAGGCAAATTTCCATTAAACAATAAAGATTTAATTTATTTTTGTCCCCAAACTCACCTTTGAAATAAAGATCATGCAGAATCCATCCTTTTTTGTGAGACTAATGTGCTCATTATAAGTAGATAAATACATTTCTATAGTGTGTGTGTGTGTGCGTGCGTGTGAGTGAGTGCACGTGTGTGTGTGTGTGTGTGTGTGTGTGTGCATGTGCATGTGTGTGTGTCTTCCCTCCCCTTTACGCAGTCGTCTCTCCTCCGGAGCACCGAGGCGCACAGAGCAGCGACTCCGGCGCTCTCTCCAGGTTTTGAGCTTCCAGACTGTAAAAAAAAGAAAAAGAAAAAAAAGAAAATCCCGGTTTATTATCTCTTTCACGGCTTCCTCTTTATTCTTCCTTTTCCTATCTGTTGGTTCCTCTCATGCCGCCGTTAAGGCACTGGATACGGGGCGATTTGTGATCGACCAGGCAGCAGCTCGATGAATATGGCGTGTATTGGGGACGCAGACCCGTTCACTGCTGCGATACCTGCCACCAAAGTTGAACTCACGGTTTCTTGTCGGTGAGTACAAACTGCTGATAGCGTGCTTTATTTAGAAGATACACAGAGCATGTTCATGTGTGCAATATTATCTATAATAAATCTGATATATTTGACACCTTGACAAGGAATAAGTGACGGCTCCTAATCCTAACACGCTGGATGGATGTGTAGCGGAGAGTAAACGCACCAAGTCCTCTCGCGCTCGGTTTTCTTGCAAAACACAGTTTACTATCAGTGGTTTTAACCCCAAAATGCACAGTTGTAATTATCAGTTTTCATCTCGTATCACAATAGTGGAAGATGCATGATGGTATAGGGTTGTATGTGTGGAAATGGATGGAAATCCGACTGGATTCTGTGCGTATGTTTGCAGCACTTCGCCTTTGGATGATCGCCAGACGGAGGTCAGAGTTGACATGCCTGGTCTTTACATCTCTGAGCTGTAATATTGCAGCTGTGGGACTTTACTACATGTTGATATCAGTTTATTAGACACTCACTCTCGTTGTCAGATTATGAGGGAGCATTTTTTAAAATAATTTCAGAGGATTTTTTTGTGTCTGGTTCATGTTGTGGCAGCATCGTCTCTGAGTGTAGCAGTGACAGAGAGGTTTACAGTAGATGGAGACAGAAAGTAAGGAAGGAGGAGGAGAGGAGTGAGGGATATCTGGATACTGCAACTGACTGATGAAACTCATAAAGACACCTTTAATGATGTATTTCATTGGATTTATGTAGTGTGTTTAATGATCATCATTTCAGTTCATCTATCTATCTATCTATCTATCTATCTATGAGCTCACACGACTGATCACAGTAAACGATTTTGCAAACATATTGATAACTTCTGCAGCTCTGGTTTTTCTAGTGTGAGGATTTACTACTTATCTTTGTTGTATATGATACTTAACAGAATATATTTCAGTTTTAGAGACATTTGAAGACAGGATCTCTAGGAACTTGTGATTTTTCTGACCAAACATTACTTGATTATTCTAAAGATGAATCAATAACAATGGTAATTGCTATCTATCTGTCTATCTATCTGTCTATCTATCTATCTATCTATCTATCTGTCTATCTATCTATCTATCTGTCTATCTGTCTATCTATCTATCCATACATACATAGAGGTAAGCGATGCAGCTTCTGTTTCGTATCATTCGCATCAACTAATCTTTGGGTTGATCGAACAAAACAAGACTTAATGATACATTTTCTCACATTTTTTTAGTATTTCATAGATTAAGTGATTAGTCAGTGAATAAAAACAATAACGGACACATTAATTGATAATGTAAATAGTTAGTTCCCTTCATTTTTATACTAGTAAAACTTGATTAGTTGATTAATCTGCATCACATTTCAAAAATTAATTATTATTTTAGTTATTTTTCAAGCAACAATGTTTCAAATGTGAAGATTTTCTGCTTTTTTGCTCTTTTTTGTTGAAACTTGAAGCTCATTCTTAATCTGGAAACAGTCAAACCACAGAGTTCGTATCATAGCTGCACTTCTTAAGCTTTTGTATTACACACATTTCCATTTGTACGGAGCACTTTAAGAACTAGTCCATTAAAACTTGAGACTAAAAAGTCATTATTCACTCGTAGACAGAACTTTTAACGTAATAAAGCTTTGTGCTTGGAACTTATATCATAAAGGGCAATTTGCACAGTTTTTTATAGTTTCTTGACCAATCATAAATGGTAAATGGACTGTAGTTATGTAACACCTCCAACCACTCAAAGCACTTTTACACTACATGCCACATCTACTCATTCATACATTGAAGGCAGAGGCTGCAGTGCAAGGTGCCAATCTGCTTATCAGGAGGAGTTTTTCTCATTCACACATTTTCTCATTCAATCATTCACACACACACACACACACACACACACACACACACACACACACACACACACACACACACACACACACACTAATGGTACAGCTTTCAGGAGCAATTTGGGATTCAATTTCTTGCCCAAGGACACTTTGACATGGAGGAGCTCCGGATCGAACAGCTGATGGACGGACAACTCGCTCTACCTTCTTAGCCACAGCTGCCCCCAATCAATAATATCCTCTGATCTAAGAAGCCACCATCCTCAAATCTTCCTAAAAAATGACTAAAACAATATGATAATCAAAATAGTTGCTGATTGGTTTTCTGTCGTCCATCAAAAAGATGAATCGACTAATTGTTTCAGATATAGAGGGAATAAATGGCAGATAGTTGAAGTCCTGCATCATTAAACCACTCAGCTATGACTCCGGCCTGTGTGGAGCAATCTTCTCTTATGTTTCTCAACTCTTCTATTCAGATTTCCCCCTTTAATTTGTCACCTGTACTGTATGTAGAACTTCAATATAATGATATGAGACTGTATTATTTGGGTTTTTGATTTACTTTATTGGGAAGATTTCTTGTGTGTAAACTCATGAAAGCACAAGTAACCATTATTTTGAAATTATTATGTATCTGTTGATTACTTCCTCAAATCTCTAATTCAACATTTTGTCTATAAAACATCAGAAAACACTGAAAGCCAGCTCTGTAGGGTAAAAGTTATGGTTTGAGACATAATGAAAAGAAGCACACAGACTTTGGACAACAATATGCTTCCACAGACCTTAAATCACCCAGCTGCTGCAGGAAACCGACTGTTGTTGCTGTTTTATGTTGGTCAAAGATAAAAGCTTGATAATGGCTCGAGAGAAGAAATCAGACTAGTAATGACGTCAATGATTTTAAGATCAGAGCCTGTGAAGATGTTTCCTCCAAAATGAGGAAACCAACATCGGGACAAAATAATTGTTCTTTTGAAATGATGGTATCATGACAGAAAATCTCTTCTGTTAGGATGTGACTCATGTCTTGTTTTCTTTCAAAATGCTGCCATTACATGTGCTAACATAGCGTATAAGCTGATATCCATGTTAGAGTATCTCATTAGCAGCACTCGGTTAAGGTTAGAGAAAGATTGTGTACTTTAAAGTTTGCATTGACTTGAAACATGACATATTTATTAATATTTAACCTTAAAGTGCTTTTGTTACCTAAACCTGAAGAGATGCAGGATTCATGATGCGAACCCGGGTCTCTGGTGTCAAAGTCCTGCATTTTGCTCATTTAGGTGAACTGACCCTTTAAGATCATGGCTGCTTCTCATTGGGGAGGACAATATGACTCTGAAAGTGAGTTTTTAAAACTCTCTGGCCAAATGATTAAAGAGCAACTTTAAAAGCAATTTAATTGATCAAAATCAGTTTACTAGTCATTAGGAAGTGCTTCAGTGGCAAGTCGTAAATATGTTATGTTGGGTTTGGAGGCTTCTAACTAAAACAGAAAGTCTACATTAACAATTGATTGTAAAGTTGTAATGTTGCTGTTTACTGTGGGCAGGGATCAATAGTAGCAGCTCTTTCTGTCTCTCAAAAAATCATTTTGCAGATGCTTTAATCCAAAGTTACATCTGGTAGTTCAAAACAACTCCAGTAAATACCATGGAGCTAAGTCCAAGTGTGGAGGTGCTCGCTGAAGAGCTGGGTCTTTCCTCTATTCTTAAAGACTGAGAGAGACTGCAGATCGAACACAGTTTGGTAACTCGTTCCACCACCAGGGAACTACAGAAGACAACTCAGGGCCCTGTGTTGGTTTTACCAGGCACTGTTTATTGGCGGAGTGTATTGAGCAGGAGGTGTGCATACTGTAGACTTGAATGAGGGAATTCAGGTAGGTTGGGGATGTTTTAGTTGCTGTTTTGTAAGCAAGTGTCAGAGTTCGCTGTTTTGATGTGGGCAGCAAATGGCAGCAAGTGGAGAGGTATTAATGGTGGGGTGAGATGTGCTGTTATGAGCTGGTTAAACACCAGATGTGCTGCTGCTGTGTTCTGGATCATCTGTTAGGGTTAGTTGCCAGTAAGGGTTAGGGTTAGTTACCAGTAAGGGTTAGGGTTAGTTGCCAGTAAGGGTTAGGGTTAGTTGCCAGTAAGGGTTAGGGTTAGTTGGCAGTAAGGGTTAGGGTTAGTTGCCAGTAAGGGTTCGGGTTAGGGTTAGTTACCAGTAAAGGTTGGGGTTAGTTGCCAGTAAGGGTTGGGGTTAGTTGTCAGTAAGGGTTAGGGTTAGTTGCCAGTAAGGGTTAGGGATAGTTGCCAGTAAGGGTTAGGGTTAGTTGCCAGTAAGGGTTCGGGTTAGTTGGCAGTAAGGGTTGGGGTTAGTTGCCAGTAAGGGTTAGGTTTGGTTGCCAGTAAGGGTTCGGGTCAGTTGCCAGTAAGGGTTAGGGATAGTTGCCAGTAAGAGTTCGGGTTAGTTGCCAGTAAGGGTTAGGGTTAGGGTTAGTTGCCAGTAAGGGTTAGGTTTGGTTGCCAGTAAGGGTTCGGGTCAGTTGCCAGTAAGGGTTCGGGTTAGTTGCCAGTAAGGGTTCGGGTTAGTTGCCAGTGAGGGTTAGGGTTAGTTGCCAGTAAGGGTTCGGGTTAGTTGCCAGTAAGGGTTAGGGTTAGTTGCCAGTAAGGGTTAGGTTTGGTTGCCAATAAGGGTTAGGGTTAGTTGCCAGTAAGGGTTAGGTTTGGTTGCCAGTAAGGGTTGGGGTTAGTTGCCAGTAAGGGTTAGGGTTAGTTGCCAGTAAGGGTTAGGGTTGGTTGCCAGTAAGGGTTGGGGTTAGTTGCCAGTAAGGGTTAGGTTTGGTTGCCAGTAAGGGTTGGGGTTAGTTGCCAGTAAGGGTTAGGGTTGGTTGCCAGTAAGGGTTGGGGTTAGTTGCCAGTAAGGGTTAGGGTTGGTTGCCAGTAAGGGTTCGGGTTAGTTGCCAGTAAGGGTTAGGGATAGTTGCCAGTAAGGGTTAGGGTTGGTTGCCAGTAAGGGTTAGGGTTGGTTGCCAGTAAGGGTTAGGGTTAGTTGCCAGTGAGGGTTAGGGTTAGTTGCCAGTAAGGGTTCGGGTTAGTTGCCAGTAAGGGTTCGGGTTGCAATAGTCAATGTGCGATTTTAGGAGCCTGAATAAGGAGCTGCATGCTCAGACATGTAGAATCTGATCTTCCATTTGTTAGGCACTTATGTTTTACACACACCTGCAGCCTAGTGGCACTTATGAAACATGGCACTGAATATTGAGGCACTTATTCTCAAAGGTTTCTACTTCATCTTTGGCTTTGCTTGTACCTCATTTGTACGCCACTTTAGAGAAGAGCGTCTGCCAAATGAATAACTGTTTGTAAATGAATATAATGATCAAGACTAAGGACTAAAGGTCAGCATATCTCAGCTTTTGCTGCAATGATTTTGACCATCCTTTTCACTCAGTGGAGTGCTGTGAAAGCTGAAAATATTGTTTTTTCTGCACTCAAGCAGTGATGTAGAAGTGTTGCTGCTGGGAGCGGTCAGAGGTGATACCGAGTGAAACAAAGCTTTTCAGCCTGTTATTAACTGCTTGAACCGTCTCCATAGTTTTTGATAAAGTTGTACGTGGGGTTATTTTGTTCTGGGTAAACTTTGATTTCATGCACCTTTTTTACAGAATAAGTTGTGTGGGGTTTTTTTCAAGTCTGGCTTCATACAATAATTTCACACTCATATCTTGGTCTCAGCTACAGCTCCTACTCTCAGAACATGACTTCACTGTAAGAGGAAACTCCACGGCTCTCGTTCTGCAGTGTGTCCAAAGTTCAGGCTGAAGCTAATATGATGTTTTAGCAGTCTGAGTTGAGTGAATCAAGTAGATATCTTCCATATATAAGTCTGTTTAAAACAAAATTCCCACTTTTGCTATGCTGCACTGGAAAAATACATTCAGGTCGTCACATTGTCAGATTTGTTGCAAGCTTTTAACTTGCATGTCTACTATGTATTTATTTACACTTACTATCTGTGTTCTTGTAGCCCATCTTCTACTGAGCCATGCAAACGTGGTATTTAAGTCCAACTGGCTCCTATCAGGAAGGAAATCTTAGGAAAGCTTTTGCTCGTCACTTGTTTCTTTCAGGACACACCAGATCAATAGACATGATCCATATTCCATAAGTTATCAGGCGAAGAGGTTGGAGCAAGTTGACAGGGGTCTGGAGGACAACAGCTGGAGATCAGCATTGAGATGTACTAAAAGAACTTGAGAGTCAATACAGCGATCAAATCTGCAAAGAAAAAGAAAAAAAAAATCCCCTTTAGAAGTTTATTCTGAGCACATTTTGTGGAAAAAAGCCAGATAACGTCGATCTGTTACTCTTCGCTACCAGAACATTTCCCTCCACCACAGCTGAGTGAGGAACTTAATTCTATATATGGAAACAAAAAGGGGGAATTTCATGCTAAACAGACAGGCTGTGAATTTGGAAGATACCAACTCGATTTAGCTTATTCAAATTACTGAAGCTTAATTTTAGCTTCAGCTGAGCTTGGGAATGAAGGCTATAGATTTTCTTTCTCCTTTCTTTCTTACAGTGTAGCCACATTATGGGAGAATAGCTTCAGGGTCAGTATGGAGAGTAGGAATTATTACTGCACACATATGAGCGTGTCAGTGTTGAGTTACGACAGACTTGACAAAACTGAAACCTATATTTAAAGCTCTTTATTTCACTCACCACATAGAAAACACAAGCTGAAGTGATTGGTAGTTTCCATGGGTTAATCGTTCAGTTTGATCATGTTCTATGAAACTCAGTTTTTAGCTGCTGTTGGCGTAGACACCATCAACGGCCTCGACAACACAAAATTCAGCAGCCCTGAGCTGGTGGGTGGTGTGATTTTCCCACTTTGGTGTCTCTGCATGTTGGCAAAGCTACTGAAGCATTCAGTCTGGATAGATCCCATCCTTCAGTAAAAAGCCCTCCTTCACTCAATAAATCCAAACCATCGCAGGACTCATCACGTGTTTATTCAAGCAGAAGAAGTGACAGATTGATTAACTCAAGTCCAATATTGTGCATCAGTGAGAAGAAAATCCCACAGTCTGCTGCAAAGACACACACACAAGCCGTTTGACTGATGAGTGCCTATCACTTCTGATCACAGGACCTCGATGACACACACACACACACACACACACACACACACACACACACACACAGACAGATGGAGTTTGTGCATAGATAGTATACAGCGAGGCTGGCAGGCCTTTAGAGCTGCAGAATCAAACGAGCCCTGCAGATATTTGGTCTTCCGAGAATGTTTGTGCACAAATACGCCGGTGTGGTTGTCATCTGATCTGAGCGGTCCGCAGCAGAGAGATGGCCGTGACCTTTGGGCACAAAAGGTACGAAGTGTATCCCGTCGAAGAATTGACGTGTTGTGATGTGGCTGTATTGAAGTCGGACGCTGACCTGCTGAGAGGCCGGTCGATGTGTCACAGCCGATGTTGCACTTTCCACGAGGAAGGTGAAGAAAGAGACAGAAAGACTTGTTGGAGCAGAGGAGGAATCCACCGATATGCATGTTTCTTATGTTTGTCTTATGCTATGAGCTCACACATGCACAGCTAATAATACTGCAGTAATGTGCAGCTTTATCAGACACCCATATTTAAGCCCAATGAGGCAGGAGTTGATTGATTTAGTCCCAGTGTTTGAAATCTGGAGATGATATAAAGTAGGGCTGCAACTAATGATTACTGTCATTTTCCATTTATCATTTATTGTATGAAAGGTCCAAAGGTCAGCACTCCAACCATCCAAAACAAAAGTATTGAAAAACATAGCAAAGCAGCTAATCCTCACATTTGAAAAGGAAGATCCATGAATGTTAATGCCATTTGTGCTTGATATATTACCTAAATGATTACTCTACGTCTGCAGCTAATTATATTTTATTTTCTAGATTAATCCCTGTCTATAAAATGCCATTTTATTAATAACAGTAAATTGAAAGATCCTTTATTCTACAATGACAATCTACACATATGGTCTTTAAACTGTAGATTATGTTCTGTCTGGTCTGACCCTCCTTTTCAATCATCATCCAAGGGTTTTATCCCACCTAATATTGAGTTTTATCATAAAATGTTTAATAATGTGGAGGAGACACTGTCAGACTGCTATTAGTGCATCAGAGCAAAGAGCATAAAACTAACATAACAAGTCAGTCTAAACCACAGGGGGCCCAGTGGGGGTCATGCTAATGAGTTTTTGAAGGAGTCATTTGGTCTAATTAAGGCACCAGCGAGGCGCTGTAGCTTCACCTGGTTACCTCAGAGAGCGAACGGGGCTCCATCACATTACTAACCACCTCACCTCCCGTCTCCCCTCTTGCTCCACTGCTTTCATCTTTTGCATAGCGGCTTTCCACCATCTCTGTGATTGCTGTGGACAGATCGGAGGACTTCCTGTTGATTAGAGTCCAGTGTTTGATGTCTTTCTACTGGGCACAATATGTGGTTTCAATGTGGACTCGAAATTCTTAAGCTAAAGAACTCAAACAGTAAATGCATTTTAATATATTTGAAGTTGAGATTTACAATGTTAGTGTGTATTTTTGGCTTGAGTTGTGTGATTGTGGAGACCAGTGCCAGCTCACCTCATGTTTCAGGTTAAAACTTTCACTCTGGTCTTATTGATGATATTTTCATTGCAAACCAAATGACATAAAACAACTGAGTAAATTTGCTGATACATGTTCTGCGTGGATCGTGCTGAAAGATACAGATCACAGCTATTAATAGCACAGCTTCAGTTTTCTCCAGAGGGAGATACACTGAGTATAAATACCATAAATACTGGATCTCCTCATGTACTGAAGACTGATGACATTAGACTTTTTTTTGTCATTTTGACTTCCCCGTCTCATTTGAGCCGTTTTAATGATTGATTATCATGTAGAGCATATTTACATGTTTCTGTTAAGTTGATTATAAAACAGAGATGAGTTCCCTCATTGTTATCTGTCTCTCTCATATCTTTGAAGTCTCGAGATGGGGTCCACCTGGAATCCACACCTGGGTCTATATTTGGACCCTTTTGGTCACATGCTGAATATTATCTGATGAAGACGTAATGTCGAGCCAGAGTTGATCTCAGTAAATTGAATTTGAGACAAAAATACAGTTTCAAACTTTCAAATCCTTTGGCAGATAAGTTATTTAAAATCTGTTGACTGATACTCACATACTAATAAAACATTCAACATAATATCTAGTTATTGTGCAGCCTTCAGATGACGTTAAGATAATGGTCTGAAAAGAAAAAAACAGAAGTGCGATGGTGCCGAAGAGCATTAATTGTTGGTGGTCACAGTGGAGGATCTATAGTAACATAGATGGATGAAGCTGCTTTGTTGTTGATTAATCATCAATTCTACCGTCATCAATTCAATAATTAGAGGTACAATAAGTCTGTTGCCTCTGTTGTAAATGCCTCAGTCTTTCCCAGCAGTCATGGATTATTATTCTAAATCTGTTCTCAAATGCCGATGTCGTGACTTTCTCTCTGTAAAGTAGGATTTCTTTAGTTCATTATGCACATCACTCTCTCCACTGCGCATACAAACACACACCAACACTCTGAGGAAAATCATTAAGAGAGTGTCTGAGGTGCTTCTAAGTTGGATTGATCTGAGCAGCTCAGAGTTTTCTTTAGAGTCCATTGACCTTATTGATCTGCTGTTACTCTCCCAGCAGGACAAGCTTGTGATGTTCATCACTGTGCCTTTGTTCACATGGAGGAAACCTCTTCATTAGCTGGCTGTTGTGCCATTGACAACATTGCTACTGTACTAACAGTAAGCAAACCTGAACATTGACCGCAGGGCTAAATGTCAAGCTTTTGGATTTGTGTGAGGTTATGCTATGGAAGTAACCACCCACACTGCAATCTGAACCTTTCTGACTTGCTGGGAGGGTTTTCTTGCTACTGGTGCTCCTGTGGAGCTCGGTTAGTGGAGGCTGGCAGTGACCATGTCGGGGTTAATGCTTCCAATCCCACCGAGGCCACATAGGTTAAAAATGTATAGACTCACATCCATCTCATAGCATGTGTAAAAGATTGTATAGGAGGAAGCTGACACACACATACACTAAAATAAAAACAAGTACAGAAAAATAGAAAGAGAGAGAAATAAAATACTAGAATAGAGCATTAAATATAAGATTTGCTTTAAAATCATTAAAAGGACATAGCATAGAGTGCAAATGAAAGATTAAAATGTAAAGTGCTTTAAAAGAGCTCAATCATAAGCACAGGAGAAGAGAAGTGTTTTTAACAAGGATTTAAAAATGTTCACAGTTGGGGCTGATTTCAGTTCTGCTTAAGGACACCGCTGGCTCACAAAAGTTAGTGTAGAACATGTTACTGAAATGATCATTTCTATGGGGAATCTCCCGCTCACAGCTGGTAACTGTGTTGGGTTTCTTTAAGCCTCTACAGCCCCATCCTCACAGGTGTTTTCACTGCAGTCACCTGATTACGTCTCAATGCTGCGAGGGTGTATACAGACTGAGCTTGATTGACAGCACCTTCAGTTGGGCTAGCCTGATTTGAGTTTGTTTTTCAGTCCAGAGATCAGTCAGTCTTTGCACTAAATGTTATTGGTATGCAGTGTTTAATTGTTGTTAATAGTTCAGTCAGGCCTGCATGATGTGTAACGTCTATTTTGTGGGAAATTAAGTCATTACAGTTTGCACAAAAAAAGCTGGATACTGTATGTTTGCCATCTTTGTCAAAGCAGTAAGGTGTGTTGAGAACTGTCTTGACTCAGGATGATCAGCTGATTCTGGACGTCTTGTAGCAGATCTAGAAATTGCATCTACAAGAGAACTTTAAAAAAACACTGATCTGACCTCTTGCTTTATGTTGTTTAACCATAGACTGTATAAAAGAAATGGACGTAACATCCATGATGTCACCCATTGGTTTGTGGACTGCTGCTCAGAAGCTAATAGTTTCGAATCTAGGCAGCGCCATCTTGAAAATTTCAGGTGCATGCTGGGAAAAATAAAAACACGGATTCTACTTATATGGGCATGAGGCGGAGCCATGGGCGGAGCCAACGACGGAGTGGGGAGTTTGCGATAGGTTGCGAGGGCTGGATCTCGAGGACATTGGTCAATCAACCTGTCAATCAGGACATAGCCACGCCCTAATGCATACCCTGCTTTAAAATCAGGGAGGCCAAAATTTCACAAATGAACATCATACTGTATTGAAGAAGGCTTTAAACTAGCGATTGAGACCATAAACACATTTTGAAAACGTTTACTGAGGTTAGAAATCAAGTGAGAAGTTGGTGAATTCTCCATTGACTTGTATAGAGACGGAAGTCCTTTTGACACCAAAACGGTCGCCCTCTGGTGGCCTTTTGATAGAATGCAGTTCTAAGTTACTTCCGCGTTGGCTTCATTTCAGAGGACCAGAACTCTCTTGTTTAACAAGATATTATCTCTAACTACGAGATGTGAAGCTGAGAAAGTCTACTGAATAGCGTGTGGACTCTACTGAAATGTGAAAAGAAAAGTTCTCAGAATAGATTAAGAAGCTACTTTCTGCAATATTAATATTCATGATGTCAGTGAATCAGGAATCAAATCAAAACTGAATTGAATTGGGAGATTAGTGGTGATAAGCCTTACTCTGGTTAGTTTTGCTGCACCTGTTATAACAGAAAAGTTTGCTATTGTTATTAGTTGATAGAGTTTGGGTACATGAAGTAATTCCCTGCAGGCATAAGCCAAAGTAATTAAAGCACCAATGTGGGTGTGCGGGGCTTTGAGAGGATCATAGCAGTGATTTTGCACTACAGACTACGTGTACTTTACTTTAGTGCTGAAATAATTAGTCAATTAATCGGTTTGTTGATCAACTGAAAATGACAATGTTAATCATCATTAATCAAGGACAATAGATTTTCTACTTCTCTCTGTTATGTCACTGTGGGCTCTGAGAAATCATGATAATCACTTCTCAATATTTCCTGACTTTTTATAGACTGAAAAATCTATTTAAAAAAGTAATTAGTTGCAGCTGCACTTTACCTCACAGCTAACATGTTTCTATGTGTGTAGCAGTATTCCTGAACATGTTTTTCTAATTTGGCAGCCGCTGTTGTTCGATACTTTCCAACAGATCAGAAATGAATGTAAACAAATGGCATTCATAAATGGTGAGCTTTTGTGAGTTTATGTAATTTGCAGTGAAAGCTATAAAGCTTTTAAAAATGACGTTGTCTTTTAGGCCCTATACTCTGTCTCTGGATCAATATCAGTGCTTTTTAGATGCCAATAATCATTTTTGTGATTTGGAAACAGACTTCTCTTCCACTTAAGTTGCACATCACCCGACTGTTTACTACAGTGTAAAAACAACAACAACACAAACAGTTAAAATCTAAAAAAAATGTGTGCTGTGCAAAGAAAATAATATGAAAGATATAAATGTACCATTAAATAAAGTGATTTCCTCTTGCCAGCACTTCTGCTCTTGTGATAAAATTCAGTTTAATCCTGTTTTATGTGTGATTGCACATCTCCAAAGGCAAGTTCATTCAATGTTCCCTTCTTTAAAAAAAAAAAAAAAAACACATCTTGGAGAATTTCATCTCAATTGCTCTCGCAGATGGAAGTCCCCCTCGCCCCCCTCCCCTCCTCTATGCTTCCCCTCTTCCTCCTTCCTCACTCCTCACATACAGGTATTTAAAGCTCCAGCTGCCATGTTTAGGTGGCTGTGATGTAACTAGTGGGATTTCAAATGTAATTCCGGTGTCGAGGAGGGACCGCTCTCGTAAATGTTTGATGAACGACGAGGCACTCTGCTCGGACTGCCCAGACGTTTCCCGGGCTGCCCGCGGTGGAAAGGGCTTTTTAAAGAGTCGCCCATCTATATCAGAGCCAGGTGGAAGCCCTCGAGTGCACATGAATCAGAGGGAGGGTTACCATATCCATATAAGAGTGTGTGTGCACTTCTGCCTTTGAACACACACTCACACATACAGTTGCGTGCTCTCTTTCATACACTACAAAGTCAAAGCATTTCCTTTCCTTCAATGCATCTTGTTCGCTGTCTCCACTCACACTCCTCTGGGAGCCGACAGGGTTACAGTATTGTTTTTTATCGGACATTTATCCCATTTGGCAGGTGAAGTCGCCCACTTCTCACTCCTACACAATCTCTCAGACTTTCCGCCAGTCATAAAACACAGCGCAGATATGTGACTAGGCCCGATTCCATCGCTTATTATCATTTATTTAAGGTCTCAAAGCCGGAGAAGGGCCGGTGGGTGTGCCCTGACGGCGAGGCAGCAGAGCGTGGTGTTTTACCATCTGGGCCTCACTGGGATCAGCACAACACGAGTGCCTGATCTAGATACATCACTAGCCATCAACGGCTTGAAGACACTCGCTGCTTGTCATACAGGACAGGACGGGCGACAGAGTGCTCGCCCTGCAGCTAGCATGATAGCGGGAGCCTGTTCTCCCCGCTCTCCCCCCTTCGTCTCTGTCAGCAGAGCACAATATGCATTAAGTCTGATTATCACAGCTTAAAGTGATACCCGACACAGAAACTACACCTTTGAGGCTTCCAGGGCGACTGCCAAAAGTTTGTTTCTGACTTCATAGAGCATGGAGGATGACAGCAGGTTAAATTAATGGCAGTTGCAATCAATTCTTCATTGTACAGTAGCAAAAAAATGCCAATAGAAAGTAATGTATCAAGGCTCTAAGTGATCCAAACACTCTTTTTGACATGAGCTACATTCATTTAAGTACTGTATGATCCTGTGCAACCCTGTCTACTTCCCACTCTATATACATATGGATTGATTAATTGTTTAGTCTATAAAATGTCCATCACAAGTTCCAGTGATCAATTAATAAAGATATAAAACAGAAAAAAAACAGCAAATCATCACATTTAAGAAGTTGGAACCAGATACTGTTTAACCATTTTGACTTTATAGATAACCTGAAAGAGCAATCAATAAAAATTATTGTCATCTAGTAATCCCGTGATCATCTAATTGATTGACTAATTGTGTCATCGCTACACCAGTGCTCTCATTGCCATGGAGATTTCTCATCGCCACAGGAAGAAATGAAAGTGTCACCAGGAAATAATCCCTCTCTAATGATTTACATGTCTTTGTGCATAATTTATTAACACATCAAGGTGTTTTTATTTAGCATGCCTCTGTTCACGACTACATAGCCAATGGGGGCCAATTTGCATGAAAGTGGAGACTCATAATATATCACACTGGGCTCTGGAACAAAGCTGCTTCTGCTGCATCAATTTGGAAAATTGTCTTTAGTAATTATCTATTGCAAGTTTTCTAACTTCAGGAATGTGCAGACCTAAAATAAGGGAATATTCTTTTAATTATAAGCGACTGTCGATATGACATACAGAAGGTGGACACAAAAACAGACACAGTAACAGGAGCGTCTGTGAGATTGAATGCATGGCGATTGTAATTAAAATCTGTTTTGTGGCTATTGTTTCTGGCTGTTTCCCATTATCCACCTTCTATAGAGGTAATTGGGCTTTAAGTCGACATAAGCTTTCTAATTTCAAATATCCTTTTTAATCCTGTATCACTAAACTACTTTCCTTCTATTTTTTTCCCTGGATTTCTTACTAGTGCCGAATTGGCTCATATTATTTAGTCTTCTTGGATTTGCTCTATGAAACCTTCATGAGGTTTTAACGTAAGATTTGGCAGGAATACAAGCTGAGTGAGCGGAGTTCACCTGAGCCCCTTTTACTGGAGTCGGACTCTCCCCACTCCTACTTGCTACCTCCTCATGAGACCTTCACACTAAATAAACAGCAGAGAGCAAAACCCCAGTGCTGCTGCTGCTGCTGACGTAACATCCTGGGTTTCCCCTTTCTGAGACCTAACTGCTCCTCGATTTCTTTCTTCCCGGGCCTCAGGCAGCTGTGACTTGTCGTCTCTGTGTGCATATTTAATTCCTTCTGAGCTGTTTAACTGTGGAGTACCTCAGCAGTGCTGAGCATCTGCTCTGCGATGGGACTCTTCGGTGCATTTATCCCTCCCAATGCAAAGAGCCAAGACTAGAGTGTCATGTAAATTTGATGGCAGCTTCCGCTGTTGTTGCTGGCACCCAGGGAGTGCAAAAAAGTGAAAAATAGGTCCTCTCTTCTGCTGTTTTCTCTGTATGTTTGAAATATAAATGGGCTCCACTTTCAGCTTGATTTTATAGTCTGTTTAATGTTGCTGCCTCAATGACTGAACCAAATGGCTTTTGTTAATCAAGTCAAAGGAGGATTATGGGTGAAAAAGTTGTTGCGGCCGGTAACGGAGCTAATTTGGTGAGATTTAATGATGTAATAGTTTCACTTTCTTTGTTAAAGTGGGAGAGCTTTGCAATTAATCTTCATGTCAATTTGTTTTCCTGTTTTTCAGAAACCTGCTGGACAGAGACACGTTCTCCAAGTCTGATCCTAGTAAGCTTAACTCCTATCTCACACACACACACACACACACAAACATGAACACACACACACCAGCTCCCGGCACGAACTAAAGACAAACACATACTGTATGCACACACTCAAATACACGTGGACATTAACTTCTGCACACAAACAGATATATCCACAGACAAACATGCACCACAGGCAGATTTCAAACTGTGCACACACCAACTTGCATACACTACACATGGACACGCCTACACACACACACACACACACACACACACACACACACACACACACACACACACACACTCTGCTTCGGCTGTGTGAATCAGTAGACATTTGCATATGTCAGGGGTTGTATTCGTCACTGTTCTCTGCTCCCAACGTGAGTGAGGGAAACCAGATCATCCTCACACACAAAGCAGTCACTTCCCTCCTACAGATGAAGACACACACACACACACACACACATACACACTCCTCACTCCCTTTACAGCAGGGGTTCAATTTAGCAACGGGTCCAGTGGTTTTTAAAGGTCCCGTCTGCAATCCAACTATAATTCCCCTCAATAGAAAACCGTTAAATGCTGCATTGAAGATATTTCTCCTTTTTAAACCTGCACACTGAGTTCTCAGTTCAGCGGTTTTGTGCCAAGCTAAACATGTAAACACTAGGGCTGGGTACCAAACCTCTTTTGATACAAACTGAAATGTGTCACAGAGTACTGGATGACTGTCAAGTACCCAATGAATGTCCAGTCCGATTTGTAATCTTGTTGACTCAGCTTTGGATCAGTTAGTTTCTGATTCAAACTCATTTTTTTGCTCATTTCAGATTTAGGCAAAGCTCATTATAAACATTTCACTTTTGAGAAGTTTTAGCATGTTTATATTCATTCCCAACTCAAAGTCCACTTACACAAGCTTTTTCAAGAGCTTTTAATCTAGGGCTGCAACTAAGAATTATTTTCATTATAAGTTCATCTAAAAATGAATAAAGCTCCCACACACTGTCATGATCATTGTTTTATTGACCTTCATCAGGCATCTTCTTTAATTATAAGTTAACCAGACAATTATTGTATCGATTAATAGATTACAAATAAAGCTTAAACTGGTCACATTTAAGAAGCTTTAACCAGCACATAGTTGGTAATCTTTCATGAAAAGGTAACTATAATAATAATAATATAATAATAATTCAAACGATTAAAACAGTTGCTGATTAATTATCTCTTGATTGACTTATTAATTTATTGACTAATCAGCAGATGTTATTGTTTAAGTTTAAGTTTAACACAGAAAAGTCCTCAAAGTACTTTCATCCTTATTGGAAGTTTTGGTTTCAGTTCAATTATTTTTATTTTCTCAATTAATCATTTGGTCTATAAAATGCCAGAAAATGTTTTTTGAAAGTTTCAACAGTCCAAGATGACATATTTATCCAAAGTCCAAAACTTCAGAATACTCAGTTTATGATGGACGAAGGAAAACAGAAAATATTCACATATGAGAAGCTAAAATCTCATTTTTAGATAGTGAAGGCTTTTTAAATGCCTCTTGAGTGCCTCAGAACTACTGTAGTAGGATCCCCAAACTGAAGAGCACCAGAGGGACACTTTGGATGCCATCCATGTGTTTTGACAGATTATAAAAATTTGCGGTGATTAAATTTCTTTCTCAAGTATTGAATTGGCAGGCAGAGGTATCGAAACACAAAAAACACATAGTGAAAACATATCCACTCACACTCAAACACACACGCACGCAGACAAGCTTGTAAAGTAGTTCCTTGGTGTTTTCATCTGTCGTGCCTGCTTTGTTTTCTGTAGCAGACTGTGACAGTCCTGTCGGATAAAAGCTCTCTAAAAATAAACATGAAGGGAGGAAAATACTTGTTCTCAGATATGTTGAAATGATGAAGTTGAAATATGTACTGTTCTTTTTTTTTTTTTTTACCTTTTACTCATTTAGGGGAGGTTCGGTTATCACACGCACTTTTTTTTCTAGTGTCACCTGTCCTCATTTCTGAATCCCTCCTCACGTTGCCACCTGGGAGCTACCCAATGGACCTGGTGGTGTTTTTTTTAATGTCAGTTTGTGTGTGTGTGTGTGTGTGTGTGTGTGAGAGTTTATAATTGGTCAACTCCCAGAATTGAGGATTGGACCTTTAAGTGTCAGATGGTGGGAGAGGAGGTGAGCATCCATGCCAGCCCCAACGTTTATGCAAGGAGGCACTTGTGCTGCGTCCATGTCTCTGCTCTGCTGACAGCACTGGCCCCAGTCACACAGCATTAGACCGCCTCAGCAGAGCCACACACACACACACACACACACACACACACACACACACTCACAAAAAAAAAAAAAGCGCACACATTCAGGGCCTCAGGCAGACTCACGTACCATATTCATATTAGCTTCTAAAGCTGGACAACAATCCAGTGTTTCTGTTTTCCTCATGTTTGTGTGTGCATATACAGTATGCGTGTGTATTCCAGCTGTTGTTGCTGTGGGGCTTGAACGTGGAGGGGCTTTGATCAGTGTGCTTCAGCAGATTGGAAAAGGGCATTAGACAGATAGGGGGCATTAACAAAGTATACGCTCCGCCGGTATCGCCTACATTCAAAACAGGGATGCTGGTTGGAGGTGCTTTTGTGCTGCCGTCATCGTCATCATCATCAGCCTGATGAACAGAAGGGGTTGAATTGAAAGTGTGCGGGTACGGATGGCAAGGGTGCATCAGTATTTACTGACATGTGATTGATGTATTGCTTTTTACCCCCCTGCATAATCACGCAGAGACCATGTGTCATGTGATGCTTCATGGCAAGATTAAAGCATGACTGTATATTCAACCAGCTGAGCCCCAGTTTATTGCACATCACCCACAGTGTAACATGTTGTACTGTATATAACATCCAGAGTGCCAAAACACTGCCGCATCGCATCATATCTCATCTTATCTTATCTTACCAAACACTACATAGTTAGGTTTTTTCTTTGTGTTTGTACTCAAAAATAGTGTGACATTTTAAATATGACCATAAGTCAAGCTTTAAGCAAACACAAGCTTTATTCAAAAAGATTGAGAGGGTGAAAAAAAAAATGTAATTCATCAGATACGCCTGCTGGTTCTGAAACCACAGATGTTTTTGTTTTGTTTTTTTTTTCTGTTTTTTTTTTAACTCACAGTTACAACTTTTAATGAATCCATGATTAAGTCAGCCGTGTCGCTTCATCAGTCGGTGGTACCTCATACATTAACTCAAGCATAAATTTACAATTAATTAATGCTTTAATTAATGAAAATGCATGTCGCTTCAGTGGAAGGTGTTGCCTTCGTAATCAGATGTCATAAGATCTGCTTGATTTAAATAAAATCATTTTCATGTAGCTCAGGTAGTGTCTGGTGTGTCTGATTGCCCAAGTGGGTTTTTTTTTTGTATGGGTGTCCCTGCTGACAGGACCTTTATTTTAGACTTTTTATGCTACATTTAAATAATTTCACCTTTTGGCTCCAACGAGTTTGTGGATAAAATGCAAATTAGTGTCTTCATCAAGTTCATCTTTTTTTTTTCCTCCCCACACTAATAACACACTATTTAGACTTCCACATAGTATCTCCTCTAAACTGATGCTGAACAGTAAATACTGCCAGCCAGGATGCAAATGTCATTTTAATGCCGTTAAAATCAATACATACCCCCCGAAGTGTCTCCTGTAATGATGTTTGAATGTTAACATGGGGGAATTTTCAATGCTCATATTACCACTACTATTATTATTATTATGACAGGGAGATATGATCTCTACATCTAGAACATGTTTATGGCTATACTGGTATTTACAGGTTGCCTTTGCTGATGCCAAAAGTCCCAGTGAGTCCCGGCAGGTGTAGCTTCACTCGAACTGGGTGGTTTTAGTTCATGAAGCAACTATTATCACTATTTCTTGGCCAATTCTTTTTCAGGCAAAGACAATATTTGCATCTGTAATAATGTTCACATATGGTTCCCAAAGCTGAATAAAGTCCTTCCACTTGGCCTTAGTGATATAAGTTAGTCTTTCTAGCCTGATACAGGTAGATAACTCCTCTATCCACATTCCCATTGATGGAGCGTCCATACTCTTCCAGCATAGTGCAATAGCCCTCCTGGTTTGAAGAAATCCAGAGTCCTGAAGTTTAGTTTGCTTCAAGGTTAGTCTTTTGGATATATTCCATGCACACAGATTTTGGCATTTAAAGGAACTTTGGTGTTAAACACATCTGGCAAACATTTTACAACCATCCTTCCAGAAGTTTTGGCTTTTTTGGACAATCCCACAGGCAGTGAAATAGAGTACCTTTCTCATCCAAACATTTAATGCATGATTATTAGCAGGCCAGACACTGTTACATCCCTGAAATCTGAAATCAGCTGTTTGCCTGACTACCTCAGTGAACTCCAGGGGCCAAATGTGTGAAGCTATGTATAGTTGCATGACTAAAATCTGTCAGAAATATGTTATACATATTCATTTCATCAGATTTATAAAATCGAGTGTTCCTAAAAAAACCCCATATAATTATTGCAGCTTTAGTTCTCACGTTATATTTCATCTCAACCTTATCACATCACCTTTAGATAAATGTGTGAGCCTGGTCTCAGTAGAATGCATTCTCGCTGCATATTCTGTGTTTATAAATAACACTTTAAATGCAAGAAATGGCGTATGCATGGTGTTTGTACATCTGGCCCCACATAGTTACTACATCTAGCCAAGTAGTCGTGCAGCACATAACCCCACCACACACACACACAGGACTATACTGGTGATACAAATAACAGATAACATGTTAATTAGGGAGCTTTAGCAGTACTCCTTGGTGGATTTTGTTATCTATCTACAGAGCCAGGTGTTTTTAGTCTTTATGCAAAGCTATAAGCTCACTCACTGTACTGTAGCTTCATTTCATCAGGGATGAGAGCAAATATTGTTATCCAACACAGTCTTAACAAGAGGAGTTTTCTACTACTTTGCAGCACTCACAACTTCTTTCTCGTGCTTGTTTTCATTCCTCCTCTTTCTCACATGGTGTGCAGGCATTGTGAAACCACTGAGCTACACAACCAGCTCACCATCTATACTGTGAGTCCCCAGGGGTGATCTACCAGCCAGACAGACAGACAGGCAGACCATCTTAGTGGTTACTCTTACATCTGAGCACTCAACACAAGCTCACATGCTCTAGTCTGCTATATTTGCCCTTTTTTTTTTGCTCTGAAGGACAGACAGAGGTTGTTGGTGTGGACCTTTAGAGTTAGCGATTGTTGTTGCTCAGGTGGAATGGGTTGGAAAGAGGTTAATCTACCTTCCTCGTGAGGTGTGTTTTAAAGATGGCTCCCAAAGGATGGTGATCAAACCGTGGATGTATAAAGAGAACTGGATACAGCGTCCGAGGTTTGGCCCCTTTCATTCCTATTAAAGTTGCTCAGTGGTGCATGAAACGAGAAAAGTTTGACTTCCTACACATAGCTTCTGGGGCCCATAGAGCAAGCACACTTGTGACTACTTCTGGTTAAACCCTAAAACTATTCAATGGTGTTGCTCTTCTAGACTTTCCAAATGTTAGTGGACCGAATGGATCAAATTCTGATATTGAAACGAGCCATTTTGCAGTGTGTGACGCTCAAAAACTGTATCTGCTAATTTACAGATGTCTCTTTCACAGTGTAAGTCTGTGGGGAAAAGTCTTTTGAGGCCCAACAGCATCACATGGCGTTGTAAATGACACAGTTTGGCCTCAGTGTCAAATTGGCCTCAGAGCCTGGCGCTGTTCCTGGGGGCTTGGCTCAAACACCAACAATACAAACTCAGAGGTGTCAGAGTCTGAATATTAGTGTTTTGAAGACAAGTTCAAAAGAGTGTGCAGATCATTTATTCATTTTAATGAGCTGAAAATATGCAATCACCAAATTAACCAACATTTTTTTTGTGAAATATTTAAAATATACCCAGTTTACTTATTAGTTAACTAATTAGTTATCATTATTAAACACCACATTTATGCTTATTTTACTATTTAATCTAAATGGTTTGACTGCTATAACATTACTGTATTGGCAAGCTAACTATAATCTCTACATAAGAGGTTTGTAAAGTGCCAGATTAGTTTTAAAATGTAGAAATATATGTTTCAGAGTAAGCAGTTTTTATTTAGGAAGAGAAGAAACAATGCAACTAAGCTAACCCAACCAACATGATTTGGTCATTCAGTCATTTAGTCAGATTTGGCCACCCAGTTTAAATCATTATTATACATTATTTTATTGTCTTTTTTAACTCTCTAAATTAGTAAATTAGCTGAACCATGAATTAGTAAGCTAATATTAATGCTAGCTTTGTCAATTGGTTCAGTTAGCTATGTAGCGCTAACTCTTACTTCTGCAGGTAATGGATGTAAGTGTTTAGTAAGAATAACTATAAATGTATGTGTGTATTTTACCCTTTATTAACAAAAAATGTGTCGTGTTTACATTTATCTGCCTTTAAAGAGACTAAGTTTGAACTTAATCCTGCATTGATTTTGTTTTACGGCAAATGTATTAGCAATCTGTTGTTTATTTACTAATCCAACAGATACACTAACAGCATTGATATTGAGACAAGTTTCTGGCCAACCGATTAACTTAGGACCGACATTCACTCTCCATATAGCTCTGTTTTTGGTTTTAACCAACTCTCGAGACAAATATGTGACTCTTTAGCTGCTAAATGCTCCACAGTGTTTTTACCAGCTAGTATCTATCGTTGTCTGCTGCTTGATATTGGGCAGGTAGTGCCTAGATAAATTGCACAGTTGCTTTTTAGGGCTTTATAGCTAAAAACAGCTGCTGGTTGTGACTAAAAAATGCAATTAGAGCATTGAGAGTTACAAGCTGTAAAACAAAGACAATGAGCTGAACGGTCTTTGTTCTCTGGGTTAATTGCTACCAGCTATCATTTTACATTATATAGTCGTTTTATCAATTAATGATTTAAAAAATACTGATTAGAGCCAGGTGCTGCAACCAATTTACCAAACAAGCCACCTAAAAAATATCCAAAATATAAATTCTATTGACTATTATGACTGTAATTGACAATAATATGTTGTTAAATTATGCAAATTTGATTAATTTTAACTCTAAATTAGTCACGGTAACATATTGTTCATGTTTTACATCAGCGTTTCCACCATTCACTCTTTCATTACGATCACATTTTATCAGTTAAAACAGATTTCTAAGTGTCTTGTCCCGAGGGTTTTTGGAGTTGTGAGTCGCTGCCATGTGAGAGATGTGTGTGAGTACAGTAAAGGCTGCTCGAATGTAAATGAAATGTCATTTTAGTGCCAGCTGATTGCCCCTCAATGTTCTCACTAGTAGTCCATCATTCAAAAACACTGCAAGACTTCCTCGGATGGAGACGCATGAATGTCAACTAGGAGGACTTTCTGATGCACCCCCACCTCATCTCCCTCCGCCACCCACACACACAAACACTCACTAAAGCCCCATTGCCATCACCCTCCCCCCCACCCCCCTTCCTCCCTCCCGCCTCTCCCTCTTTCTGAAATATCATCATGCTGCAAGGCAAAGTTCTAGTGACATTTAATTAGGGAGTTTTCCTCTCATGTTGGGGTCCAAGGAAAGAACACACTCTCAGCGTTGTTTGTTCACTGTTAAATACTACTCCAATCAATCTAACCTTCTCCTGTTTTTCTCCCCTCCCCCCCACCCTATTTGTTTTAACTCAACAGTTTGTGTGCTGTACACTCAAGGAATAGCCAACAGGGAATGGAGAGAGGTGAGTGCAAGGGTGAGGTGGTGGCGGTGGGGAAATTATGTATTTATAACCCAGTCAATGCTTCCACAGATCTTGCAATGCAGCATTTCATGTTGAAAGGAAGGAGTCTTTTTAAAAGGCTGGCCTATGAGCCTGTGTTATTATATGATGGAAAAGCTGTGTTTTTTTTTTGTTGGGCCGTCAGTTCACAGCAAGCACGACCCAGCCCAGGACTCGACTTGTCCAAATGATATAAATTGTATTGCATTTGTTGTATATCTTTGTGAGGGTCTGTCCTGGTTGGTAACATTATCTTTGGTGTAATCTTCAAGTTTCTTTTGGATCAGGGCCCCATTTCACAAAAGCCATTTCTGACCACATGACTGATATACAGATATATATTTAATACATGTTGAGTACTGGTAGGTTTACTATAGGTTAATTGTCAATTGATCATTTGAAAATTGCAAATCATACGTGCTTGTTGAGGCTTTAATGTTCATTTATAGAAAATAAAATTTTGGATGGATGAAACATTGAGAGAAAAGATTGCTATATAGTCAAACAAAATCTGTAACGTTTTGTCTAAAAAAGAGTAATGTTGTTATGTACATCTACAAATATCTACAGGACATTACCAGACTCAGATCTTCATCATCAGTCTTGGCTTAAGTTACATTAGTTAAATCTGTCAGGTTGGCTTAAGATCAGCTCTGCTACTGTTGGCATGCTAACATAACAGTGGTTAGCAACATAACATGCTACTAGAGGTTAAGCATATATATATATATATATATATATATATATATATATATATATATATATATATATATATATATTTAGCATTTAAAGTTTAGCAAATTATAACATTAGCAACTTTCATGAAGGTTTTTTAAGGAGTGTACATGTGTTTTTATACGCTCAGTGTATAATTAGGTGAATGTTGATGCTAGTCAGTAATTATCACTACGATCTGACCAATAGGCCTACTGGAGTTTTGGGGATACCAAAAAAATAAATACAGAATATGTACAGTATAAAGTATAAAGAGTATGTATATATATAAAACAATCTTTTGCAATGTGGTTATCAAACACTTGTGATAAAGATATGTGATGATATTTTACAGCTTAACTATACACACTGTGCACTGAAACAGTAAACTACACAGGGAATGGTTATAAATTCCTATAAATAATAAAAACAGATACAAAAAAACCCCATTTGTACATATTAAACTAGAATTAAGAAAAATAATCAAATATACATAAAACACTGCCTATATAACCTTAAAAGAAATAATGGTTCATATTGGACAACATATGTGGATACCGATATATCTGTGATAAGCCAACATCGGCTAATAGTATCGGCTGACTGATTTATCCGTCCGACTCTAATTATCACCTGTCTTAATCTTTCTTTCAGTTTGGCAGGACAGAAGTCATAGACAACACCCTCAACCCTGACTTTGTCCGCAAATTCATGGTGGACTATTTCTTTGAAGAGAGGCAGAATCTACGCTTTGACCTGTGAGTTAACAATTGATTTATGCATGTTGGTTTGTATGTGCGTGCGTGCGTGTGTGTGTGTGTGTGTGTGTCCGTGTGTGTGCGTGTGTGTGTTGTGCAGGCGTGGGTGAAAGTGCTGCTCTGTGGGGAGCAAAGTTGAGTTAAGACTGAAATATTCATGGCCTGTGCAGGGGGAGATGTAGGTCTTCTCCCTTTTAAATAAAAGACAAGTTTCCATGCCATTTTTTTAACAGCATTCCCATTACAGTTCATCCTATTCATACAATGCTTTGTGACAAAATAGGGCCAGATGCAGACAGTGAATCATGTAGAAGATCAATTTTCAGTATTGGACATTTCACCACGGCATCAGTTGAAAAGACACTCTCTCCTCACAGTAGCGTAACGTAATCGTCAAGCTAACAATATGAAGATAGACTTGCAACATTTAATCCATTTTAAGTGATAAAGACCCTGAATTCTTGTCTCAGTCAATTTTATCACACGTTTGCAAAAAAAAATAATTAAAAAAGTGTTTTTCAACATTGTATTTTTTTAATGCTTAAGCATCTTAGCGTGTTAAGCAGTGCAAAAGAAGCCCTTATGAAAGAAACAAATGACCTCCTTTCAGCAGCAGATGCAGGAGATTGCTCGGTCTTAATCCTTTTAGACCTAAGTGCGGCATTTTACAGTTGATCATACAATTTTAATTGACTGCCTTAAGCACTGGGTGGGTATCTTTGGGTCAGTGCAGAGTTAACTCAGATGTTACCACTCAAGTAGAACCTGCTTTGTTAAAACAAATGAGTCCTGGACCAGACCAGCAGACAATAAACACCTCTGAACTCATTTTAGGCCCCATCATGTTCTCCCCTCTCATGTATTTTATTCTTTAGTATCAATTATAAACACAATATGCAATAATATTCAGATACGCTTTTAGTAATGTCATAGAGATATCAAGAGTTGGATGTACCTGAACTTTCTATCTATAAAAAATGACACGGTCGGTGGTTAGGGTTTAAATTAAGACTAAATTCGAAAGGTATTATGTGGGAAGCCATTTAAACATGCTGAACTTCTTTTTATTTTTTATTTATTTTTTTTTCCAAATTAGGCAGTACTGTAACAATCCAAACTTGTGTATTCATGTATAAGATATTAAGTGTCTGGTTGCTATGAAACTTCATTTTTATTTATTTATTTTTGTAATTTTCTTTTGTACTATACAACTGTTCTATTATCTTGTTTAGTTCTGGTATCTTGTCAAAACTAATAAAAACTTAAGTGGCAAAAAAAAAAGAAAAAAAAAGACACATTTTAAAGTAATATTTCACTTTCTAACTCCAGAAATTTTGACATTTCAGGACCATTAACTAGATTTCTGCCATGCATTATTCTAAAAGTTTTGGCTTTTGAAGGTCATATTGTATTTGTGTGACTTTCAATATCATTATTCAGTCAGAGACTTGTATGTCAGGGAATGCACCATAGCAAAAGGTTATGCAGTTAGACTTTGTGGTAAAAGGCTCTGCTCTTTTAGGAAGCCCTCAAGAAATAACAATAAGAAATCTGCTGATGAGTAATCTAACCTTGATAGACATGTATGTGGACGTTAAATCAACACAGCAAACATCCTTGTCATGAGTATATCAACAGAGTAATGGTGAAAAATGTCAGCTGATGACAGTCATTTAACACCCGCTTATTTTGATTGGATGTTCCTCGTCAGCTGTCAGGGAAGAGCTGATGAATTCGCCAGTTAGAGTATTAAATCAGGGATGTCAAACATGCAGCCCGTGGGCCAGGTCCGGCCCGCCGAAGGGTCCAATCCGGCCCGCTTTCCTTATTCCTCCCTTCCTTACATCTTCCCTTCCTTCCTTCCTGTCTTATTTTCCTTCCTTCCTTCCATCTTTCCTTCCTACCTTCCTTCCTTCCGTCCTTTATTCCTTCCGTCTTTCATTCCTGTCTACTCTTCCTTCTCCTCCTTCTTTTCCTTCCTTTCTTCCTTCTATCTGTCCTTCATCCCTTTCTTCCTTCCATCTTTCCTTCCTTCCTTCCTTTCATCTTTTTAATGATCCGGCCCATGTGAAATTAAATTGGGAAGTATGTGGCCCTTAAATGAAAATGAGTTTGACACCCCTGTATTAAATGAAGATGGAGTTTATTGATCATAGGGAAACATAAATTAGCCTGTTACTTGGAGAAAATAAAGAAAAAAAGCTGTTGTCAGGGTGAGCTGTAGATAGGCAACAGTTCATTTGGATTTTTTTCCCTTTTTTTCAAAATCTCATCTGGCACCAAATCAACACTCAAAGCTCTTTACAATTGTTTGGTCTCTAAGAATTTGTTAGAGGAGAACCTGGATTATTAAAGACTACACATGTTTAGACCATACTAACTGGTTAGAGTCAGTCATGCCACAAGTCTGGCATACAAAAGAGAAAATCCTATTCCCTTATTCTCTATGTTGTACCCACAATGAATTTAAAATAGTCTGTTTAAGGTCAATTCGTTCTCATCATGATAAAAAACAAAATAACTCTACTTGGCCAAATCTGACCTTACAATATCTTTTTCACAGTGCAGAGAATAAATGTAAATATAATAATAGATAGATTACTTGGTTTACAGCAGCTATATTCACACTTAAGACAGCCACACATAACATGACATAAAAACACACCTCTAACTATCCAATGGAAAAAAGTTGTACTAATAAATATAAGTATATAAATGTCATACATAATAATAAAAATACTCAGTGTGCATAGTGCCAGTAAACAATAATATTAATAATTATTATATATACTGTAAAATGATCCTCTGTGTAATTATATATACTGTAAATGTCACAATAATGTGAATTTCTTGCCAAACTCTTAATTAACCCTACTGTTGTCCTCGAGTCAAGGAAGGAAGGGAGGAAGAAGGAAGGAAAGGAGAAAGGAACAAAGGTAGGAGGGAGGGAGGAAACAAGAAAGGAGCGTGGGAGAAAAGGAGAAAGGAAGGGAGGAAGGGAGGAAGGACGAAGGAAGGAAAGGAGGGAGGGAGGAAAGAAGGAGGGAAGCAAGGAAGGAAGGGAAAGAAAGAAGGAAGCAAGGGAGGGAGGGAGGAAACAACGAGGAGGGAGAGAGGAAGGAAAGGAAGGAAGGAATAAGGAAGGAAGGAAAGGAGGGAGGAAGGGAGGAAGAAGGAAGGAAAGGAGGGAGGGAGGAAGAAAAGGAGGAATGAAGGGAGGAGGAAGAAGGAAGGAAGGGAGGAAAGAAGGAACAGTCAAAACAGACGGGGTCAATTTGACCCGGGAGGACGATACGAAGCTCGTTGTTGATTTGGCAACTTTTTGGCTTGAAAGTGAGTGAGCAAGGGATGCGATGTGATGTCACAGGTAGGAAACTGTCCTGATTGGCTGGATAAGGTCAGGTGTCATGAGGCTGACAGAAAACTATCTATAGTAGCTAATAATATATAGAAAAATGTGTATGCTCTCTAGTCGACGTCATCAACTCCTACATTTTGAGTCGTAGTGTTTTTCCTCGTGTTGCCTTAAAAGTTAAGCTGTCCAAGTAATTATGATAATCAGGTTTTTCTCCATTGTGCTCCAGCCTCATGCGTATTCACTGTATTCTGTCATGATAGCTCATGAAATATGGAAAAGGCTGTTTTGTTTGTTTACTTGTTGGCCTGTCAG
>JAJDFG010000587.1:0-17500 GCA_021039105.1 Scomber colias | reverse complement strand
ATTGCATTTCAGTTATCTTTGTTTAAAGCCCAATGAATCACAGAATACATAATCAGGTATGTCAAATTACTCAAATTGCATAAAAATCTGATTTTTATTTCCTTTCTTAGACGCAAATCAGATTAATAATCAAAATGTAAATATAAACCCAAGCCCAATTTCCTCTAATTAAATGTGTGACAGAAAGCATCAACAGCAGTTTGAAACATTTAGACATTTAAAACAGGAGCTAGATATCATGAAAAGCAGCATTTAGGTAAAATATCATGTTCAGGATAACTTGTCAGGACCAATTACAGCATCGAATATGTGCTTGTAAAACATTTGTGCAGCATCTTGTATCAGTCGGTATGAAGTCTCTATAGAGGTTTTATAAAGCTGTTAGGAAATGGAGCTGAAGTGTCAGTGTGCTGTCGTCTGTTGTTTGCCTGGCTCTTCGGCCTCGTTTGTTTGTGTGCCGTCATTAGTCATCCTTGCTCAGTTCAAACGGAGCTCTGAGCAGCCGGCCCCCCCTCCCACCCTCCCGTAAGACAGACAGCGCAGGACCAAGAGAAATCCTGTCTGGCCCAGTGCCGATGCAGAGTGATGTCATCCACACAAACACGCACACACACACACACACACACACACACACACACACACATGCACACACAGCAAATGTGCACTCACGAGGCGCCGTGGGACATCTACTCCTGCAAACACTCGTGTATTTATATATGTGTGTGTGTGTGTGTGTGTGTGTGTGTGTGTGTGTGTGGATGAACATGTGCAGGCAAATCATCATATATACATCAGATTCAGTAGTATGTTTCTCTCTCTCTCTCTCTCTCTCTCTCTCTCTCCCCCTCTCTCTCTTTCTCTCACTCTTTCTTATTATTAAATAAGATTAAATGAATCATTTATGAACATTTGGGAGCGACAGAGGCAAGGGGCGAATAGAACATGAAGCACACCTGTGCATTTTGCCGGCGGCACGTTGCGTAACAGCAGTGTGTTTCCTTGCTCTAACGGAATTACATTACTAACAGCACTGTATGCCCCCCCTCCCGCCACACCACCACCACCCCCCCCCCCCCCCTGTAGTAACACACAGCATCTCCCGGTTCTGTCAGCAGGCGCCTTATCGTACATGGCATGCTGTCTGTAGAAAGAAACGCCCAGACTCTCCCATTTACTCACTCCACTGCACGCTGCTGCACACACACCTGAGACACCCAGGAAGGTGACGGGTTAGAGAAGTAAATAAAGCTGGATAAATTGCTCTCTGGAGAGGCGAGTGGATCATACAGTATGCTCTGCATGATCTGACTGTTACTGATAAGTATATCAGCCATCCTTATACAATATTCTGACAGCTAGAAGTCATGCACCTTATCGCCAAAATCCATTACTTTTATATTATTTATTTTTTCAGAGTGACAGCTGAAGGCATGGTGGTGAGAAAACTTTGTACGCTTTCATTGTCTGATACTAGTTGTCACAGATTTATGATATATTGTGCATTTTCCTCACACCAGTCTCAGGTGCACCACTGTATACTTGAGGTGATAAAGTGTGTGAAACGAAGGTCAGCACACAGTCCTACAAAGCAGCTCACTAAGATGCAACAGGTTATATCAAAATGTGACATCTGTAATAATAATTTTCCCACCTGCGATCCCCGTTAAGATTGCTCACACAGCCACCTGGTGAAGCCCAGTCGTCCTCACCTTTAGAAATCAAGGCCCTGCTCAGTGCAGTTTTGAACAGCGAGGGAAAAAATTGATGAGAGGCATGATTCCTCTAGATCAAAGATATCATGCTTATTGAGTTTACATTATTCCTTTGGACTATCTGCCAGCTGATCTTGTGACAAACCCTAATTTGCACAGCAAAGCCAGTAATGATTTACTTTTTAGAACATAATCAGCACCATTGTATGTTTTAGTCTACTTTTTAAACATTTATTAATTGACATATTTTACTACAACACCACACACACTGTACTTACAATTACATCTTGAATGATCTTTGTTATTGTCCAACTCTGACCATCCATCCATATTCATCCTGCAGCAAACTCAGACCAATAATCCCAATTTAAAACCTTTACAGTGTTGCCTTTAATTAAACTTTTATCTCTACCCTGCTGTAATTATTATAACATAATATACTATTAAGATATTAAAAAATTCTGATTTCCTATTTAGAGTTTGAACGATATAGCGCCTTAATTATGCTTTTATCTGTATTATTCTTTTAATCAAGTTGTAAACCACCTTGAATTGTCATTGCGAGCTACTGTATGTACTTGAATTAAAATTGCCTACCATATCAGATCTGTGAAAACATTAAAAACTTGCCAACTTAAATAAAACAATAGCAACAAACTTTCTATCAGTACTTTAAAATTAGAAAATGGGAAAGTTGCTGGGTCAAGTGTTATGATTTTTCACCACTTGTGATGCTGACGCCACTGATATTGTTTCACCCTCATGCATGAAATCGGATCAGTGAAGCTTTCGGGTGCCGTAATCACGAGCCTACTTTAAACCTGAACAGCTTCTTTGCAGTGATTAGTGAAGAAGTGCCTTGCATTAATGGAAGGTGATGAGAGAGAGAAACTCGTGTCATAGACTACTAATTTCCAGTCACATACCCGCTGCTTAAATCTTTTCACAGCCTCTGTCCTGATGTTTTATCTCTTTATCTCTTCTCTGCAGGTATGATTTAGACTGCAAGAGCGACAACCTCTCTAAACACGTGAGTATCTCCTTCACCTCAGCTGTTCAACAATCAGTCGTGCATTCATGCAATATTATAGCAAATGTTTACCCTTCCAATACAATAGCAGCTTGATTTGAATCTGAATGTCAGAGGTAAGAGTGGCATAACGAGAACAAAGCAATCTTGTTGGCATTTAAGCTCTCCAAAGTGAAGATTCAGGATTATTCTGACTTGTACCAAACACATTCACAAGAGTTTTAAACCACAGCTTCTGTCTCTGGGAGATGTTTCCGTCCTCCTTGCTTTTTAGATTTGATAGCAGTGGTAGTGCGTGACAATCAGGTATGAAAGGTGAGACTCAGAATCATAAACAATTACAGTGCAGTTCAGATACCATATTTAGAGGTGTGGAGGTGTAGTGGTTTGCTTAAAACAAAAGCTAACAACACTAGAAGAGCCCTTTTCTAAAATAAGACACAACTATGCAAACAGACTGACAAATCTCACCATTAATAGAGGGGGTCACGTTGTTCCTTATTGAAGGAGTGTGTTTGGATACTCAGCCTTCTTTGTCTGAGCATCACACTACTGAAACACTCTACCCATAAACATAAGAACCTGTTCAACCCTCTCTCTGTTAAAAAAAAAAAGCTCTAAAACAGTGGCTCAAACACCACCAGAGCTGCAGTCATTACTAAAACTACAGTTACATACTCTGTTGTGGATGTTGTATTAATTATGTGTTATATATAGTATAGTTTTATTTTAATATTTCTCTGTTTTCTCTTTTTTTAAATTGTGCTTGGCTAAGTTGTTGACCTGCCTGGGGATGACAGATAAAAACTCACCTCTGGGCTAACTCTGACACATTTACATTGCAGTCTGATTGATGTGTACTGTCCCTGCCAAATAAATCTTAAAATAAATAAATTAAAGGTCCGACTTACCATTTCCGAAGCTTTCCACCACTTCTTGTGACCTTCCTCAGCACACAGATAAAATCTCACCTGTGGGCTAACTCTGACACATTTACATAGGGTTGCTCAGTTTTAATGGAAATGGAATGTTTTGGTCATAATACAGATTATGACATCAAGCCAATGGAACACTTCTTATCACATGACCAAAAATTCCAAACTTTGGTCAGGTCATAACAACTAAAGCATTTCCATGGCAACTGAGAATGTCCATCTGCTAATGGAGGTGACAAGCTTATGAACTAGTTTTTATTAAGTTATCATTATCATTATGAAGTATCATTCACACAATCCTATACAGTATGTGTACAGTAAGGCTGCAACTAACTACTGTCATAATCAATTATTCTGTTGATTGTAATTTCTATTAATTGATTAACCCTAACATATTGTCCAGGGACTAATTCAACACAATTTGATATTTGAGAGGAAAAAAAACACCTTTAAAACTTTTCTTTTAGCCAGAAATGTGATGACTTATTACCCAGAATAAATATAAGAAAAGACATATTTGAACTTTCTGTGCATCTGATACACATTTTGGCCCATATTCATTCAAAAATACAGTTCATTCACATTTTATATAATTCATTAGAGGCCTAATGTGATTGTAAATGTTTTTTCTCCATCAACAAAATGGAAAAACCTCTCTCTGCTCTCTGAAAGCGTTATTAAGGATTAATCACCAATTTATTAATGACTGATGAGGTGTTCATGAATGATTTGTAGTTCACAAATTATTTACAGATACTAATTATGAGGGGGTACTGTGAAATGCCAGACAATTAACAATATGCAAGGGTCAATATATGACAATTTACATAGTGGATATTGCCCATTTCAATTTCCCGGAGTTTAAAGTCTTCAGATTGCTTCTTTTGGGTCACCAACAGTTCACAACCAAATATATATGGTTTCAGATTATATCAGGTTTGTCATTCCTTATAAGATATTTTGCAGGTTTGATCTCTTCCCCTTTTCCTCATGAAACTGCTGAGGGAACACAGGCGAGCTCTGTGCCGCGCCCTTTTTTGGTCAAGCTCTACTTCCATCTTGATTTAAAACCTGTAACTTCAGATTTCACTGCCCCACAGCCCCCATCCTTCATATCCAATTCCAACAGAAGCTCCAGCAGCCTCCTGCTCCAGTTCTGTCTATAACCCGAGCCTCCATCTCCATCCCTCGTCTCCACCCCCAGCCCCTTCCTGTTACTCCACCTAATCCTCATTGCCAACTGCAGGCGGAGTTCTTTTCCTCAGCTCCAACCCCAGCGTGCCCCCGGGCTTCCTCTGAGAGCGCTTAGCAATGTGAGCACAGCGACTCACTCTCAGCATGAAGGCTGAGGACGCTTGGATGCGTCCTGTCGTCGCTGTGGATGTGTGGGATTGGTGATCTGGCACGCAGTGATGGCTCCATTGTCCGGGCACAGTCCATCTCCAGTCGCCTAGCTATAAATAACAGAAAATGAGGAGGGGGGGTTGATTGCACACAAGTACAGTATCTCTCTTGGCAGCTTCAGCGCCAGCGTTTGAGCATGCCTCCCTCCCATCACAGCAGATGTTTCCCCGTGCCATATGGTGTGCATACCTTGTGCAGATATGGCTGCAGGGGAAGAGATGCAGAGACATCGCATACAGTAAAATCCAATTAAGATCTGGGTATCCTGTTTTCTATTAGATGAAGTGGATGTTGCTTTTTCATCCTGACAGATGCTTGTCACGGACGTGTGCACAACTCTTCCCTTTCAATTTTACTTTGGTTTATTTTTTACCTCCTGCTTAAGCAGTAATCTCATTTTCAAGTCATTATTCATTATTATAAATGTGATGATTAGCAAGTGGATCCAGACAGATAAATGGTTTCTTTGTTTGCAGGCAGTAATTAAGTTCACTGGCTGTGTTCCCCAATTACTGTATGAAAGCGTTCAGAATATGACTGCAAACTTTTAATCCTCTTTTTACATTTAGTTATGCTGGAAACTCAGTCCTCTGATACCAGCACCTTTTTAAATGTAGCATTTGTAGGTTGAAAGATGTGTGACTGAAAAAGAGGAAGGTGACTCCATCAAGACATTACTACACAAAGACTTAAATGGTGATTCCCAACCTGGATGTCCTCTCCAAGGAGAACTGAAGATAAATCTGGATTTTCCATTTAACTCACTGCAGCATTTGGAAAGGAAAGAACAATATCTAAGCAATTATGGTCATTATTGTCACCCTATGATTTTATGTCCAATCCCAACATTCAGTGTCTTAATGCTGCGAGTAGAAAATTGAGGGACTTCTGGATTGATGTGTTGCACATCAGACTTTCATGCAAAGTTAGCATCTCGTTACAGACCTACAATTAAAGTTTGCCTTTTATTGACTGTCACTACAAATGTTCCTTAAATGTAACCATATGTTTTACATGATTGCCCCTTCCTAACCATACATTAACTATAGTTTATTTGCCACAACGACGATGTAGTTGCTATGCAACGGTATTGCAGAAAATTCGATTTTTTTACAAAGTTGTCACTGAACATAATTTACAGTTTTGCAGAGTTGTCCATATTTGTTGTTCTTGTGTGGTGATGGGGTTGAACAGTGGCAGGGTTCGGGTTAGGACATGGACAGTCCTGATGAGGGGGTGCAGTTCTTGAGGAATAACTATCACTCTGTGTTCACAGCTGTGATCTTTTTTACTTGGAGATACCCTTCTGACCTTTTTTTCCCCCGTGGCGCCACTAAGCTTGTTAATCTGGGCGCCTCAGCCTCTAGTCTTAGATTTCTGATGCGTAGTATTCGCTAGGCCGGGGCTGCTAGCTAGCAGCACACTAAGAAAGGCCAGAGCATTTTTGTCATCTCTTTTTTTTTTTTTTTTTTTTTGAGACTTCGGCTGGAGGAGAAATTTGCCCAGTACCGGCAAAGATCTTTGGAGCAGCTTTCTGCCCGCCGGACTCAACATGGCTCATCTGTCAAGCACTTTTACGCACATGCACACACACATGTACTCTTACTCATGCACACATGCATACACAATCTGGTAAGGGAGGCTGCGGTATCACTGCATGCTCTTGTTGCTGCCTAAAGGCTTCCCCTCCCCAAATTGACTCTCTATGGTCACCCTACAGTAATCAACAAGGACACGGGTCCCTATACGCGCTGGGTTTGGGTGTTAATGTGACATGGAAAATAGAAAGGAACCCATTCAATGCAAAAAAAAAATTGAAATTTGATTTGCTTCATTTGTTACAACACATCCATTAAATGTTTCCTGGAAAGAGAACTGAGACTGAAACACCTTTCAGCCTGAGTACATACAGTTTCAAGCAAAAACAAATTTCCTTTCTAAACAATTGACTAGTCTCCTTCTTCTTTTCATTATTTCATCATTATATTCATATTTTGTCTTTATTTATTCATTTGCCATCATTTTGAAATTAGAGCTGCAAAGAGTGGTCAGTTAGCTAATTGATTAGTGGATCAATAGAACATTAATTGGGAAATGGTATTTTAATTAATTGGGTAGTAAAATGAATATCTTTAGATTGTGAACTGTTGGTCAGCATAAAACAACATTTGAGGTTACTACCGTACATTTTCACCATTGTCTGACTAATCTATAGATCGCAAAAATATTATACAGATAAAATAATAAAGAAAATGATCATTAGTTGCAGCCTTATTTAAAATGTCTAAGCAGTTTTAAACACTTTAGGTCTTTATATTGGGAAACTTTCTTCACACTGCTATTGTTATGTAATCTGATTAATAGAAGAAAGGACGTTGCTCTAGCATGGCATAGTATGATAAATATGAATGTTGTTCTTTTCAACTCATGTCCCTCAACCTGTATTATATGTTTACTTGTCTTTCATACATGCAGGACTTCCTGGGCCAGGCGTTCTGTACACTGGGCGAGATAGTCGGCTCCCTGAGAAGCCGCTTAGAAAAACCTTTGATGTAAGTAGCTACACGTTATCATGCACACACATGCACCAAACAAACAGACACACTTACACAATATGTCTTCTGCTATGTTTTATGTGACACTTCTGATATAAAGCAAAAGGTTTATGTTTCATTGCTTTAATCAAGGAGTCAGGAAAGAAGAAAAAAGAGTCCCATGTTTAGATTCTAGATTCTGTATTATTCAGTCCAATGAATTGAAAATCAGCATTTGATTTTAGGATCACTTGCTCCAGTTTTTTTTTTTTTTTTTTTTTTTAAGTGAAGCAAAGCAGGGGCATGAAAATGAGCCAAGATGCTGATGAAAGCGTACACTGTCTCCATCAGCCAAATGAGATGAATAGTTAAACAGCAACGGGACTAATGACAGTCTGTAAACATTTTCAGATGGTTAACAGCAAGTAGTGAAAAGGGACAGTTCACCCAAAGGCAGAATGTCAGTGGTGAGCTCCCAGCTCATTTTCTGAAGAAGCCTAAATTGAACTGAAGCCTCATCTGAAGCCTGAAGATATAATCAGAGACATTTTCATATGAATAAATGTCTGATTTTTGCTCTATATTGCTGATTGGTGTAGCAAAATAGTGATTAAACCTATAGCCAATTCATAAAAGCTTGTACAGATGCTACTCAGTGTGTGGTTGATGTTGGCTTTGAGACTCTTCCCCTCCTCTCTATCAACTGATATGACCAAAAAAAAAAAAAATCATCTTAAAACTGGTGTGTGTTTGGCATAAACAGAAGAAGAAGAAGAAGTGAGCTGTTTGTGTGATAAATATGACTGAAGTGAGAAAGAAAAGCATCACACATAGAAATGGAAATGTTATCAACACGATTACAGAATAAAATTGACACCTCATCTCTCCTTTTTTGAAGTTGAGTGTCGAATAGCAGTTTCAGAAATGTCAAGAACAGAAAGTTTTCATCAAGAGCTCTTTTAGGGACTTATTCACAGCTGAAACACATTCATCTCACATTCTCAGTCGTGTTTAACAGTTCTCTGATCAGACACTGTATTTATTTTGACAAAGGTTTTACACAGATGCTTTTTGTTAAGACAGAATTCAATATTTCATTCTGTCATTTTCCATAAGTTTCTGACTTTTGATCATTTCCCTTTTGGGGCACATCTGACAAGTGCCTAGAGCGCAGTCCTTTTGAAAGCTCCTAATTAACAGAGTCATAAAATCCTCATTTGGTCTTAGTAAAGAAATGGATTTAATCAGCACTAGAGCCCTGATAGAGACGATTTCTTTATTGATTTTCAACATTTTATTTTATTTAATTTTAAGAAAACATGCCAAGTGACCAACATACAAACATGGGTCAATGATGTTTTTTTTGTGTCCATGTGGTTTAGTCAAATTTAAAGGGGTTAAAATGTGAAAATATACCTATGAATAACTTGCACACATTCTTTGTTTGTGGATCCAGCATCAGATTTCTGCTTTTAATCCATTTAGAGAGAATATTAGAGGATTATGGCAAAAACCTTAGTCTAAGTGGTGTAACCATAAAAACACCATATTAACTGGTTTGGCATTATAACTTTTTTTATATTAAATAAAGGTAATGGAATACAATATTACATTTAATCTGGGGAATCACGTACATCAGGACACATTTAATTATTTAAATGAAGTTATTATTTGTATAAGTATACTTAAATACACTGTAGGTGGGTAAAATGGTGCAAATGTTATTTCAAATGACATAAAACCAACAAAAATACAAAATGCACATCTTAACAAACCTGATGCTGATTTTAAAACTATTTTTAAAGATATTTTTGAATTGCTCATCTTGCTAAACCTTATTTGTCATTGACTCACAAACATGCAATGCATCTATATACAGAATGGACAAACTCATTTAAATACTATAACTTTTTCCACTTAGCCACTGCATGTGTCTTGGATGAATTGCAAAGCTGTATAATATCAAAAAAGCTTAAATGAAACCAAGAAGAAGAAGAAGAGTTGCATTAAAATCCTTGTGTTCAAATCCCCTCTGCAGGCCGACACTCATTATAGCCAGATGTTGAAAAAGGTGTAAACACATTTCTGACTTCACGGCACATCGTTACCGCTCCCGTTAGAGCGTTTATCTGATTCCTGATTAGTTCAACCATGAAATCATCTGTGTGGATGAGAGAGCAGCTTGAGTCAGAAAGCACTGGAAAAGATGAGGGAGAAGTTCTTTGTCTCGAAAATTCAACACTACAAGTCGTTACTCTTCTGGTGCTGGCAGTTACAAGAAAGCTTCAGGTGCATTATGGACTATAAAAGGACAATCTCATTTCCATGCAGCCTGGGAGAAAAACCAACATAGACCCAATAAAAAGGGTAATGTGGCTATTGGAGATCCACATATGTACTGTAGCTAAGCATGAATGCAAATGTATTACCTCACTTGAAGACTGACTTTCAGTATCATATAAACATCATGAATTATAAAGGACTTAAAAACTTGAAAGTCTCACCTCATTGGACACCTTTACTTTCAAGGCTTTTAAAAAATATGATATTTTTTAATGCTGCCTGGCTGTGTTTTATCATGCGTCTAATCTCTAGTTTAACTCCTTCTGCTGTACTCCGGTCTCTCTTGTAAAACAGATCTTGATTTTAAAGAGATGTTAAAATAAAGGTTATAATAAAAATGACAAGTGTGAACAGCCAAATAATGCATTGGTTTATCTTTCTAGTAGGAGAGGTTTCTAATAGAGAGGTTTTTTTTTTCTTTTATTGCAACATCAACATCAATAAAGTAGGTTACATTGTCTCATGTTATTTCAGCTGCTCTGTAACCGTCCTCTAATGCACAGAAGCATCTTCTTGGGCTCTCTGAAGAGAACAATTTGTTGTTGCTTTTGTTTTTTCTCCCGAGACAGCCATCAGTAGTCTGACCCTCGGCTCATCCCCTGTCCTCCAGTGTGTGTGTGTGTGTGTGTGTGTGTGTGTGTGTGTGTGTGTGTGTGTGTGTGTGTGTAGAAAGATAGAGAGATCGAGTGAGAGCGAAGTAAGTGACTGTACTGGCGTCTACACTCATGACTGTCTGTCTGTTTCAGTCAATGTGTCTGTGTGTATATGTGTGTGTGTGTGTGTGTGTGTGTGTGTGTGTGTGTGTGTGTGTGTGTGTGTGTGTGTGTGTGTGTGTGTGTGTGTGTGTATGGGGTTGTTTGTGTGGCAGAATCAATGAGCGTTTGCTGCTGAATGGGTCCGTTGAAGAATGACACACAAGAAATGTGATGTAAGAATGCGTTTCTGTTGCCAAGTTATGTAATCACCTTTGCCTGCAGTCATTCACTGTGTTTCATATCTGTGTGTGTGTGTGTGTGTGTGTGTGTGTGTGTGTGTGTGTGTGTGTGTGTGTGTGTGTGTGTGTGTGTGTGTGTGTGTGTGTGTGTGTGTGTGTGTGTGCATACCTACAAGTTTTTACTTTCCTTTTTTAGATGTTTTGATGCTATTTTTATCCACTAATGTTTGTATTTTCCTGACTGTACGTGTGTGTTTCTGCTCTGCTCACTCCTCCCAGTGAAGCACAAATAATATAAAAAACAAACACACATCTTAAGTCAAAAGTATCACACTTCAGCTCAGTACAGCGGAGGCGGATCTGACACAGAGAGAGAGCAAGAAAGACAACTCAGATAACAATCTGCTCCCAAAACCTACAATAATTTAATTGTGTGATGTCGCCTGCTGCGTATAATGTGTAAATTAGTATTTCACAGCACAGTTTGTGTCACACTGTGTCTTTTCCTGTTTTTAGGGTTTGTTTAGCGGATTTGGGTCCAGGTGCAAATTAAGGAATTTTTAATTGGTGTTTTTTTCTATTGTGAGATAAAGCTTGTGCTGTTTTCTCATGAGCTACTATACCTACCTGAATGCATCTAAAGCCAGAGCACATAAATAGTTTTCTATCTGTTCAAATCGATAGACTATCACATCACAAATTTAGATATCTAACACTATGGACATTGATGAAAAAATGTTAATGATCTTTTTAGCCATGATAGCAGCGAGGCTCTAGGGATAGCAAATATCAGTTTCATTGATTAAGACTAAAATATCCCAACAACTATTGATTTATGAGCACAGTAAATGTGATACCTGCGAAACATGTTATCATTAGTCATAGTGAACATGATAACATGCTGATAGCAGCATTTATCTCAAAGTATTGCTGTGCCTATAAGTGCAGCCTCACAGAGCTGCAAGCATGGCTGAACACTCTTTATGTTGTTCCCAGGCAGGGATTTACGGTCCTCTGAAATGAGGCCAACGCGGAAGTAACTTAGACTGCATTCTATCAAAAGGCCACCAGGGGTCCCAGCATGCACCTCAAATTTTCAAGATGGCGCTGCCTTGATTCGAAACTATTGGCTTCCGAGCAGCAGTCCACAAACCAATGGGTGACGTCACAGATGTTACACCCATTTCTTTTATACAGTCTATGATTGTTCCACAATATTTGGCAACCACAGTATGATTAATGTATTAATGTTGGGGGAAGATGATGGTTAGTGCAAATTAGAGCCATCCAATATGGAAGCAATCCTAGAGCTACCATGCTGTCTATCATTGTGTGTGGAATTTAATCAGAATTTAAGATAAGGCTGGCAAGTTTCTTCATTTTTCTTACCGTCAATAAATCTCACATGCAGAGCCAAACTGACTGACTTACGGAATATTTACAAGTATTTACAGTGTATCAAAAGCCTGATATATCATTTTCCTCTGTGCCATAGACCTCCTTTGTAGTCCAAATACTATTAAAAACATGTCAGTAACCCACACTGTTGCCCTGGGTGACATGTGTTTTCAGTTCAAAGAGTTTTGGGCATGCTAGTTTGTTTAGAAATGGCTACAAAGAATAACAGCGATCTCATTTTCAGTCTCTGGAGAGCAGTTCTGTGTACGACAGACGACACTGAGCATGTGTGACAATGCATGTTTTGTTTACAGCGCTATGCTAGCTGGTTGTGCTACATATCACAACCTCTTGACTTCACACCAGCTTGTACATTGTAAATACCCTCCCTCCCTCCCTCCTACTTTCCTCCCTTCCTTCTTTCCTTTCCCTCCTTCCTTCCTCCCTCCCTCCCTCCTTTCCTTCCTTCTTTCTCCCTCCCTTCCTTCCTTCTTCCTCAATTCCTTTATCCTTTCCTTCCTTCTTCCTAACTTCCTCCATTCCTTCTTTCCATTCCCTCCTTCCTCCCTCCTTCCTTCCTTCCTTCCTTCCTTCCTTCCTTCTTCCTTCTTCCTCCCTTCCATCCTTCTTTCTTTCTCCTTCCTTTCCTTCCTTCTTCCTCCCGTCCTTCCTTAACTCGAGGACAACAGGAGGGTTTCCTTCCTTCCTTCCTTTGTGGCCTTCCTTCCTTCTTCCTCTTTTCCTTCCTTCTTCCTTCCTCCCTCCCTTCCTTTCTCCTTTCCTTCCTCCCTCCCTCCCTCCCTCCCTCCCTCCCTCCCTTCCTCCCTCCTTTCCTTCCTTCTTCCTCCCGTCCTTCCTTAACTCGAGGACAACAGGAGGGTTAAAACATTTCTTTTAATTTTGGATGGACAATATGTTTCCATTTTTTACTGACTTCAAAGACCTTTAGGTCTGTTTCTGTGTCACCTAGAGTGTTTCTGACACTCTCACAAGAAACATGTGGAGGTTTTCCTTTTTCCTTTCTGGAAAGACTGTATTTATACATGTAGTCACTGTGGTTCAGGAGCTACAGGCATTTTAATTTGGGTCATTTCAGTTTTTGCTCCAAAAATAAGTGTTGAAGAAGGTAAGAAACATTGTCCTGATGTTGCCTTCACTCAAAAACCTCTCATCTTCTTCTCCATCCTTCCTCTCTCTCTGCCACTGTGACTCTATCCATCTCTTTCTTTTCCCCTCAATCTCTCTCTCTCTCTCTCTTTCAGTCATTTTTCCATCTGCCCCCTTACTGAGCCACCTCTCTGCTCGTACAGTGAATTAATTTCACTGAATGCTTCCCTGTGCATCAAAGGACGTCGGTGTGTCTCAGGTGACGGGGAGTTTCAAAGCCCCGCTTCAATTTGCCCGTCAGATTCTCTGCATGTGATATTGTAGGCTCTGTCTGCCATTACTGGACAGTACTTAGCCAAATGAAATTATCTCTGCCCTTCCTCGTTCTGAATCAGGCCCGGGGTCTGTGGCATTCATTTTGTCTATTTTTAGTGGACTTTCTCCTTTGGCTTTATCGGCTGAATGTTACGCTTCACCAGCTCAGGATGTAAACAAACACTGTAGCTGAAATGTCACTGGATACGTTTACATTATTTTGAGGGTTGTAGGTTTTTATTCACCGTTAATTATTATTTGTTCATTTAGACAATCAGGCAACGAATGTGAGGAAGAGACGCATGAACCCACGTCTACAGGGGTCACAAGTGTTAGGATTTATACCCTTTGTGTTTTTCATTGAATATATGAATTAGCTCAGGTGAATAATCTGGACAGCTACACTCTCATAAACATCACAATAGTGAAGAGGGAAAAGGTCAGAATAGCATGATTATTATTACACATTATTATTATTATTATTAGTCATTAAATATGTCAGTTTGCTGGAAACTGTTGTATTTGTAACTAGTGTGTGGTGGATTGTTACAGGAAGTGGCTTTATCAGGTTAGATTAAACTCAACTTTGATAACATTTTTTAACTATAATCATGTCTTTAAATTCAAAATCCTCAAAAGTTAGTAAGCTCCATAGGCCATGCCATGTTTGTAAAGACTTATATAAATTTAGCACACATGAGAAAATGAATGAATAGTAGCAGTAACTTTTATTTTTACTTTATCATTGATCATTGAGGGGTGACTCTTATTTTCCATGACATTGAGTCAATTTAGTGTTTTTAACCCTCCTGTTGTCCTCGAGTCAAGGAAGGAAGGGAGGAAGAAAAAAGGAAAGGAGGGATGAAGGGAGGAAGAAGGAAGGAAAGGAGGAAGGAAGGGAGGAAGAAGGAAGGAAAGGAGGAAGGGAGGGAGGGAGGGAGAAAGGAAAAGAGGAAGGAAGGAAAGAAGGAAGGGGGAAGGTGGGGGGAAGGAAAGAAAGAGAGAAGGCAGGAAGGAAGGAAGGAAGGAAGGAAAGAGGGAGGGAGGGAGGGAGGGAGGGAGGGAGGAAGCAAGGACAGAAGGAAGGAAGAAAAGGGGATGGAGGGAGGAAAGAAGGAAGGATAAAAAGAAAGAAGGAGGAAGGTAGGAAGGTAGGAATGAACAGTAAAAACAGACAGGGTCAATTTTTTTTATGGTTACACCACTTAGACATTTTTACCATAATCCTTTAATATATTCTCTCAAAATGGATTAAAAGCAGAAATGTTATGCTGGGTCCACAAAAATAGTTATAGTTAAAAAAGTTATTCATGCATTTTTATTTTCAAACTTTAACCCCTTTAGATTTCACTTCATTGACCCATGTATGTGAGGATATAATCAATCAGTATTCCCTGAATCAGAGGTTCTCTTACTCTGTCAGGATGTTGGAGAGCCTCGTGATTTTGTGCGTCACAGTTAAAGCCAATTAAGCGAACTGTGCGACGCATTTACAAGCCGACCAGCAATGAATACACATCCCCACATCGCTGATAGACGTCAGCAGGTGTGACTAAAGCAGCAGCTACAGTACATATTTTAGGATAGGCTTCGTCGTGGGTCACATTCAAATTAATTATGTGCAATTACATACAAGTCAGTTTGAAATACAGATCAGGACAAAGTTAAACATGTTTTTAATTAGTTGTCGTAGAACATTACTCTCTTACACCCCTCAGACTGATTTCCCCTGCAGCTCTGGGTATTGAAACTGTTGTCCTGCCTGTCACAAACACATGGCTTGAAGCTTATAGCTGCTAATGGAAAATATTCTCTTGTCTTCTAGCGGGATCCCCGGGAAGAAATGCGGGCACCATCATAGTTAGAGCAGAGGAGCTGAGCAACTGCAGGGTAAGACTCTGTTTGGTTCCTTTGTTTTAACAACCAAGAACTTATCTTGACTTTCAGATACTTTCTCTGCTAATCAATCCAAATGACCTGATCTGGAGCTCCACGCAGTTTAACCCTCCTGTTGTCCTTGAGTCAAGGAAGGAAGGAGGAAGGGAAGGAGGGAAGGAAGGGAGGAAAGGAAAAAAGAAAGGGAGGAAGGAAAGGAAGGATGCAGGAAATAAGGAGGGAAGGGAGGGAGGGAAAAAGGAAAAGAGGAAGGGAGGAAGGGTTAGGACAAAGGAAAGAAGGAGGGGAGGAAGAAAGGAAGAAAGGAAGGAATGAAGGAAGGAAGGAAAGAAAGAAAGAAGGAGGGAAGGAGGGAGGGAGGAAGGACAGAAGGAAGGAAAGAAAGAGAGAAGGAGGGAGGGAGGGAGGAAGGACAGAACGAAGGAAAGAAATAGGGAAGGAGAGAGGGAGGGAGGGAGGAAGGACAGACGGAAGGAAGGAAGGAAGGAAGGAAGGAAGGAAGGAAGGAAGGAAGGAAGGAACAGTCAAAACAGACGGGGTCAATTTGACCCGGGAGGACAACACGAAGGTTAAAAGAAAAACTGAGTGACACAAGTTTGGTTTTCTGGTTGTAAGAAGTTGGTTTTTGCTCAAAATGCTCAAATTTGCAGCTGGATTTTGCAAGATCACAAGAAATGTACACAATAATCCTACAAACACAAAGTACAACACACTCATATGCCAATTTATTAGGTCCAACTAGCTAAAACTAACATCTCTTATTCAATATATTTTATTATTAGTGGAAGTATTGCATAGTCAAACATACACAAATTAAAGGTTTAACTGTATACTAAGAATATAAATATATATTGTACATCATTCTTCTTCCAATTTGGTGATGCTTATATACTGCAGTATCCCCCATCATGCCCCAAGGGAGACAAACACACATCCATAATACGAATGACACCTACATACATTCACACTCACACTCAAGGGAAGCAGCTGCAATACGTATCCTAGCACTAGTAATAATCACAGATCTGCAAAAAAAAATCTTACATATACATATATACATAAATATATTATAAGTAGTCACAATTCATTATTGATACATTCATACTGTAGATTTCTGAAGCCCGATCTGTATCTCGTCTTCTAGTCTAATTAAGAGTAGCTGCCAGGTATGCAGGAATCAGTCTTTAGTCATGTATGAAAATCTTTCAGGTGGAATTAAACTGAAAAAATTATTCAATTTAAAGGGAAACGTCTCAGAACAGCTATGCAATAAATCCTACTGTAGCCCATTTGATGATGATGATGATGATGATGATGATGATGATGATGATGATGATGATGATGATGATGATGATAATGATGCAACAAGAACTGAATACTATACAGTAACTTTTAATGAATGTGGGATTTATTGCATTAGTCTTTCTTACAGTAGATACTTAATAAAGTGGTATTTAAGTATATACACATACACACATATGCTATATATATATATATATATATATATATATATATATATATATATATATATATATATATATAGTGTAGGTTCCCTTACAGTTCACTTTCCTTATTGCACTGATATTGCTTCACGATTGCACCATGGATATTATTTGTTAGACAATAGTGTTGCTATGATACCATGTTTGACTTCAATTAGAGAAGTACATTATCTAAAAGTGTGCTTTCTAAAAATACCACAGTACTGCTGCAAGCCAGAAGAAGCATAAGGCACTGTCACATAATGTGTCCTTTATTTTAACAAGTTGTTTTTACCACATCTGATGTAACTTTTTTTCTTTTTTTCTTTTTTTTTTTTTGAGTATGAGGAGTTAGTTTTTTGTTTGTGTTGGCTCTGCTGTGCTTGTTGTCAACCAATTAAAGAGAACTAG
>JAJDFG010000586.1:115000-117858 GCA_021039105.1 Scomber colias | reverse complement strand
TATAGCCCCTTTCTAGTCTTTACGACCACTCAAAGCGCTTTACATTACATCTCATTCACCCATTCACACACATTCATACACTGACGGCAGGACATAGAAAAGAGCTTCTCCTCTTTATTAACCCTTCTGTCATCCTCCTGGGTCCTGGGCCTTCCTTCCTCCTTTCCTTCTTTCTTTTCTCCCTTCCTTCCTCTCTCCCTCCCTCCTACCTTCCTTCCTTCCTTATTTTCTCCGTCCTTCATTCCTTCCTTTCCTTCCTCCCTTCCTTCCTCCTTTCCTTTCCTTCCTTCCTCCTTTCTTTCCTTCCTCCCTTCCTTCCTTCCTCCCTCGCAGGGCTACCACGCAGGGTGCCAACCTGCACATCAGGAGCAAGTTAATCATTCATTCTCATTCACACACTGTTGGCGCAGCAACAGGAGCAATTTGGGGTTAAGTGTCTTGCCCAAGGACACAGCCGCCCCGTATAAAACCTTATAAAACATTACTTTTTCTCTCATTTCCATGTGTTTTCCATAACTTGAAAAATAGTCAATCATTTTCCAGGTTTTCATGATGCTTGGAAACCCTTGGAAATCTTTTATGTCCATACATATGCACATCTCCACGTGCTTTTTTTCCTTCCCTGTCACCACTGGATCATGATCCATTCTCACAGGATCACTAAACACTGTGACACTAAGTAGGGAATTGTCAAATGTGTCCTTTAGCCATTTTCAGTAAAACTCAGCAGGCAGCTGTCCCTGTATACTGGATGAAATACCTCACAGCTGACTGAAGCTCCGTTAGCTGCTCAGGGAGAGAGTGGGTGTGTGTTTGGAAAGGGTCAGTGTCAGTAAGAGGCGTCCTGCTACCATGACTACCTGCACGCCAACCTCTCTGCCTTCTTCACTGCTGATGTATTCACTCCTCTCCTCTGCACTTCCAGGTAGACATCATTATTATTATTATTATAGTCATCATACTGCCAAAACTGCCAAAGTCGTTCCTGGCTGCACCCAAAAATACCTGAGTGACTCAGCCGTGGAAGTGTGATGTCCTGTTTTGAAAGCTTGTGTCGGACTTGAGGCAGCAGATGGAAAGCAAACATCAGCCAGTACTAGTATGTGTGCTATTAGATACGTTATAATCCATGAGCAGTAATTGGTGTCACAGTTTGATTACAAGCAACTAAACACACACACACACAAAAAAAAGAAAAACAAGTAAATGAAGATACAGTACACGATGATCCACAGACATCCGCCGCCACCACGCAGCGCCAGGAAGTGTCAGACTAAATCTAGCCTGTGTGGAGGAAGAAGCCGAGATTAGCAGCCTGAATCTGACTGCCTTCTCCAAAATTTGACTCTCAAATATTTAAAAATAGAAAATGAGGAAACATACTGTATAAAACCATAAAAACAAAATCCTCATTGTGCAACATATGAGTCATCCAGAAAAATACAGCTTAACCCCTCCTCTCTGTCTTCCTTCCCTTCCTTAAGCTTCAAAGGGCATTTTGAATGTATTAATATTTAGTTTTATATGTTAATATTTGTCCAGATATTTTTCCCCCAGTGAGATGAAACTTGTTCTCTTACTAATTCAACAGTAAAGACAGTATTTTGTATTTATATATAAGAGTTTGGTTTAATGTTGGGATGTTAATATTCATTTGACTGGAGGCATTTTTTGAAGCTGCGTGGCTGCTTTACTTTGTAATGTATGGAAACGCTGGAGCAATATTAAATAATATATCTAAACTACTGCTGTCTGAAACATTAATGAATGTCCAGCAGCTCAGACTTCAGTGTCATTTATATGCACGTAGCATGCTAATATACTTACATCTACAATATTTATATGTGCTTAGTTTGTAAATTTGAATGTGTGTGTGCAGTGTAGACTCTTTATGACTATTTCTGTACTGATTTAGTAGAAAAGTATGTCTGAAGATCATGTAGAACGTATTTAGCCATTTAAGTACAATTAAAACTATGAATATATATAAGCTATATTTTTGCAGATGCTGGTACACAATGGAAAATCCTTTAAATTGCACATTGAACCGTATGCTTAATGAGCTTTTCATTGATTTCATTTAAACAAATAAATTAACAATTAACCTCTCACATGAGTCAGCATGAAATGTGATTTTAGAGAAAAACACAACATTGAAACAGCTCTTCTTAAGGTGACCAATGATCTGCTTCCTGCTGCTGATGCTAGTGAAGGGTTTGCCCTCATTTAACTTGATGTAGGTTTTATATTCAATACAGTAAACCATAGTATCTTTATTTAATTTCATCTAAGAGACATTGTAGGAGTTTCAGACTCTGCTGTAGAGTAGTTCATCTCTTACCTCTTAACCCTCCTGTTGTCCTCAGGTCAAGGAAGGACAGGAGGAAGGAGGAAAAGAGGAAGGAAGTAAGGAGAGAAGGAAGGGTGGAAGGAAGGGAGGAAGGAAGGAAGGAAGGAAAGGAGGAAGGAAAGAAGGAAGGAAGGAAAGGAGTAAGGATGAAAAGAGTAAGGAATTTAGGAGAGAAGGAAAGGAGGAAGGGAAGGAAGGAAGGAAAGAAAGGAGTAAGGAGGGAGGGAGGAAAGGAGGAAGGAAGGAAGGAAAGGAGTAAGGAGAGAGGGAGGAAGGAAAGTAGGAAGGAAGGAAGCAAGGAAGGAGGAGGGAGCAAAGAAAGAGGGAAGAAGGAAGGAAAGAAAGAACAGTTAAAACAGACAGGGTCAATTTGACCCGGGAGGACGACATGAGGGTTAAACAGATACTCCATTGCCCCCATAAGCTATGTACCTGTCCTATAGGTGCCCTTCTATTCTGTATCTACCTGCTTCTGAGAGGTTGAGGACAAATGGGATGCTGATGCACT
>JAJDFG010000586.1:37500-112500 GCA_021039105.1 Scomber colias | reverse complement strand
AAGAGAGAGGGAGGGAGGAAAGGAGGAAGGAAGGAAGGATGGAAGCAGGAGGGAGCAAAGAAAGAAGGATGGAGGGGAAGAAGGAAGGAAAAATTAAAGAAAGAGAGAAGAAGGAAGGAAAGAAGGAACAGTCAAAGGAGACATGGGGTCAATTTGACCCGGGAGGACGACAGGAGGGTTAAAGACAAGGGCTTCTTTCTACTCTTCATTTTGCTCACTGGATCAATTTATGGGCTGTTGACAGTCGCTACAACCTAGCAGCCAACTTGGGATGTGATGATTAACATTTAAACACTCCTATTATTAATACCACACTTGTAATGACCTCCACATTGATGAAGCACGAGGTCACATTGATAATAAATGTCACATTTGTACCTGTCATTTTCACTTATGCAGTCTACATAGTGTAGAAAATAGAGTGGAATATAAATCAGAAGGAAAGGAGGGAGGAAGGAAGGAAGGGAGGGAGGAAGAAGGAAGGAAGGGAGGAAGGAAGGGAGGAAGAAGGAAGGAAAGAAGGAAGAAGGAAGGAAAGGAGGAAGAAGGAAGGAAAGGAGGGAGGGAGGGAGGGAGGGAGGGAGGGAGGAAGGAAGGAAGGAAGGAAGGAAGGAAGGAAAGGAGGAAAGGAGGAAGAAGGAAGGAAGGGAGGAAGGAAGTGCAAACCAGCTTTGGTTGATGTGTGTGTCGTCATGGTTATGGGTTAGATGTGTTTGGGCTTGTGTATGTATGTGTACTAGTGTTATGTGTATTATATCTTATTTATTTTATTTTATGCTGCAATTGGACTACTCATATGGTGTTTCATTGTATACGTGCAATAGCAATAAAGATCTATCCTATACTATTTTATTTTTCTTCATTCAAGCTTATAAAACAGTTTTGATAATCCATGCTGCATTTACTCTGCTGTACAAGGAATACAGCTATTGTACCTGTAGTTTCTAAAGTCTTAGCATTAATCATGTGTGATTGCTTTGTTGTCTTTTGTCTCACATGTTCCTGATATCCTGTCCGTCTATCTTGATTAATATGACTTATTGTCAATACATGTCATGTTTGGAGCCAAACCAACAATCAATTGAAGTATTGAGTGTGTATCTAATGTCTGATATATGTAATTCCTCTGTGCTGTAGACCTCTGGTGTCCAGAAACTAATAAGAACATGTTTGTGAGTCACACCGCTGCACTGGGTGATATGTTCCTTCATTATGAAGAGTTTGGTCATGTTAGTTTGTTTAGAAACGGATCCAAAGACTAACAATAGTGTTTGTATTTTCAGTCTCAGGAGAGTAGTTCTGTATGAAGGCCCATTTATGCTCAACATACGTACGAAAAAGTATCCGTCTTTTTCAAACGATGTTACCGTCACTGCTCACATACTTCCATGCATCCTTTACGTTGGCATTGATGTTAACCAATATATCCACCAGGGGGCAGCACAGAGTCAAAAACAAACATGGTGACTGTGGAGGAGATATTGATAATGTTCCTCTTGCATAAAAGACAAAAACCATATGTTTAAAGTTTCTAACCAACTCGTACAACCTTTCCTCAAAAAGTTCCTCCATTGTTATTTCTTCTTCGTGTCTCACTAGAGCTACGTATCGAGTAGTGACAGCAACACTGCCCCCCCATGGTTTCCGGTGGTACTGCTCCGTTTGGTCCATATTCGTAAGCTTTATGGAAACGTGCAGAAATACGGAAGGAATGAACGCAGAGCACGGACAGAAGGCTCCGTCTGTATCCGTATTTAACGTTGAGCATAAATGGGCCTTAGGGGGGACACTACTGAGTATGTGTGGGAACATAGTTGTGTTTACGAAGCTTTATTAGCTTGTTGTGCTACAGATTAGAACTTCAGGTGAAGTCCAAGATGATCACTCACTAAATCTATGTTTAACCAGCATTAAGTTCAGACACCAGGTCTCATTTTTATATGCTTTGCAGAGGTAGTACATGAAACTCGTCACTCTGGCGGTCGTAGAGTCTGTTTTATCCACTTAACACTGACACATATACACACAAGGACTAAAGGATGTCCTACGTTTCCCTGTGTTAATGTCCACTTAGATGAGTACATTGTGTCTAACGGTTGTTATCTTGCAGTCAGACCCGGAGCTGGTTATCAGAGAAGAGCTGTCAGCAGAGGACAACCGGGCCATTTGTTAGCACAAATTATTAAATCCACTCCGGTTGTTAAATACAGCTGTTCAGGGCTGATGTTGGGACAAAATACAGCTTACCATCGTCTTCTATCAACTTAAAAAAAGAAAAAAGAAAAAAAAAAAGAAGAACAAGCTCCCCTGTGTGTGCAGCCTTTTTGTATATAAAATTAAATAAAACCACACGCACACACATGGAAACGGTGAGTAAACCTGTTATGTAATTCGGGCTGTCTACTCAGCTTAAGCAGAGGAAGGTTTTGACTAATAGCCATATGTTGCTCTGAGAAAGATGAGACATGCTTACAGAGAAATGCACTCTGTGGCTCCTTGCTGGGGGAAGATATATATATATATATATAAAAAAACCCACAAAACACAGATTTTTTTTTTCTTGACCTGAATACATAGAAAGCTCCCCGTCATCTGGTGCAGGTCATTTATTTTAACGGTAAAGCCAGATTTCCAGAGTATAGAGCTGCCCCATGTGATGATGCTGATGACAGATGACACATGATGTGGACTCTCATTAAATGTTACTGCTGAGGTGCCCTTGAGCAATGTGTTCAGCCTCGTGGGTCTCATGAAACATACTGTATGAAGCATTTCTTTTATTTCCATCACAACATTTTAATAACCTCGTGTCAGTCACTTCAGCTGTAGCAACAGAGATTCACGTAAAACACAACAAAGAGCTACGTCTGTCTGTTTAGGTGAGTGATGTGCAGCAGGGCAAAAAAAACAAAAAACAATATGTGGTTTACATTGTATTTGCATTTAAGGTATCTATGATCATTGTTCCAGAAAGAGTACAGACATTTTCCTCGACTCAATTTTCCGACTGTCTTTTGAAAGATATTCATGTTGGACAGAAAATCACTGAATCAAGGATTCTGTAATTCATATTTTTTATATATTGACATTTGATCTGGGCCTCCTGATAAAGTAAAGTAATGACCATGAAATGCAGAGTCCCCATTGTGCATCCAGCTGGGGCTTTTGCTGCTTGGTTCTTTCTCTATCTTTATACTGTCTCCTATCAAAATAAGATAAAATGAGTATATACAGTGAATAAACCAATCTATCAATCAATGGATCAAATAGCAATTTCAAATAATTCATATTCGACTCTGCAGCTCTGTGTGGCTCATTGTTGTTATTTATATATTGTACTTATTCTTTTTTCCATTTTATTTATTTTTATATGTATTATTTAATGAATAAAACATCATTGAGATTTAAAATCTGTTTTTCAAGATTGTCCTTGACTTGATAGCAACAAGTACAGACAAACAACATAAAACAAATAACATATGTCTCCAAGTGCATAACAACATCAGAATGAAACACTGCAGTTAAATACAATACCATGTTTTGTCCTAATGAGAACTTAACCCTCATCATATTTAAGATATAAGGACTTCTGACTGGGAACACCAAGGATAAACTACTGTAAGAATCATTATTATGCAATTAATGGCATCTAAAAATTAATTATGAACAAACTGATGGACAAAACCATAAAAACATAAAAGCCTCTATGGTCTGCAGGTACTCCAGTGGGTAGGATTAGAGTTAAGACTCCTAAAAACAACCTGTTAGCTCTCAAAATCCCAATTTAATTGAGAAAAACATTTCTGTAAAATAAGGATTAGTGCATGAGTTCATCAAATACCTTATTTGGAAGTATATTAAACAGACAAGAACATTTACACATCGACTGAATCACCATAGCGTGAATGTGCTGATCCATGGAGTGAATGTAATTACAACGTCTGCTTTTCTGGAGTCATCATACAAATCTTACATAATATGACATTTGTATCTTGTCACCTAAGATGTTCCTCTCTGGACTCAAACCCACTTTTGACTCCTGATGCAGTGGAGGTCTGTATAATCACAAATCTGCACCATTTTTTACATATTTTCTTGTATATTTTCTAATATATTTACCTCTCTCTAGTTCTCATTTTAGCTCTCTCACATATCCGAGCACGTAAACAATGTGAAACAGCTGATGGAAAGGTGTGCAGCTGTCAACAGGCTGCAGCGCGCAGTGATATGAAGGGAGGGAAAATAGTGCCAGCAGGTGATTGTGAGGTCTGACTTTTTTACGGACGACTATTTTGTGATGCAAATGTGTTCCTCTTTTGAACACATGAAACTAGCCGGAACTACTTTCTTAAACACCAAAAGCCGTCCAGAACTCTGTGGGGGAAAAGTCACTGCTGATGTACGACACTGATGGTGAGGATGTCCTACAACTTCATGTCAAAACCCGAACTATCCCTTTAAGGTGAGAGATGGCATGGCATTGTCTATAGAAGAAAAGGTAGAAGAAGTTACATAAAACCTTTCTCCTCTTTTTTTATATAAACTTTTACCTTGTACCAAATGGCAGGCAATTTAGAAACTAGCTGGTGAGGAATGTGGAACATAGTGGCTAAATAGCAAGATATTTTTTTCTGGGAGTTGGGAGTGAGTAGTACATTCATCAGGTCAACTGGGGAACATTTAGTGGCTAAAAAGCTAAAGATATTAAAAGAATAAAGTCTAGACCTGCTTTATGTGTAAAGTGCTTTGAGATGACTTTTGCTGTGTTTTAACACTATATAAATAAAAACTGATTGTTAGTCTGGGAGTTAATGGAGACCAAAACAGAGCAAAAAGGAGAGTGAATACTACATTCATCAGGTCACTATAGAAAACTGCTGTAATGATATAGTAAATGTCACAATATCAATTAACCCTCCTGTTGTCCTCAAGTCAAGGAAGGAAGGAAGGGAGGAGGAAGAAAGGAAAGGAAGGAAGGGAGGGAATGAAGGATGGAGGAAAGAAGGACAGAAGGAAGGAAGGGAGGAAGGTAGGGGGAGGAAAGAAGGACAGAAGGAAGGAAGGAAGGGGGGAAGGTAGGGGGGAGGAAGGAAGGAAGGAAGGTAGGGGGGATGAAGGAAAGAGAGAAGGAAGGAAGGAAGGAAGGAAGGAAGGAAGGAAGGAAGGAAGGGAGGAAAGGAAAGAAGGAAGGGAGGGAGGAAGGAAAGGAGGGAATGAAGGATGGAGGAAAGAAGGACGGACGGAAGGAAGGAAGGGAGGAAGGAAGGAACAATCAAAACAGGTGGGGTCAATTTGACCCAGTAGGACGACAGGAGGGTTAATGCATCATTGAGTTAAAGCAGTATGAGGATAAAAATGTATTGTTTTGTTTTGTTTTGAACAGAGAAGGATTAAACTGAGGTGAAAGTAAAGTCAGACGATTTAGAGTAGAGAGGAATGTGAATGTACTGAACAGACAGCCTCTTTCTCCTTCTTATCAATATATTACAAGAGTGTAAAAAGCTCTGCCAAGTGTGTACCCTGGTAGCAAACACTATGGCTGTGACTCGTCTGCTGGAAAATTATACATTGTACAAGCAGCTGTCTGTATCCTCATGACACCGTGACATACAGTTGGCCTTTAAAAAACCTCAAGAGACACATCAAAATGAAGGGGGGGGGGGGGTAAACCCAGGAGAGAAGGGGAGGAAACAGTGATGAATGAATGAACCTGAAATGCCCCAAATACCAACATGTTTAAATCAATAAAAAAGATGTAAAGAAAAGCTGATAGGCATGTTGAGCAGATGTGTGTAATGTATTTGTAAGGATGATTCATCTCCCAGACCAAAGACCTTGGCCTTGTTATGAATTCTGGATGTGTAACAATAGTCCCTTTGCAACCTTGATGGCATATTCATAAGATGTTGAGGTTGGAGGAACCAGCCAAGCACAAAGTCAGAACCAAAGAGACTCTACAAACCACACAAGGCCGTTCAGTTTACAGCTCAGAGAGAGAGAGCGAGAGAGAGCGAGAGCGAGAGCGAGAGAGAGAGAGAATGTGTGTCATGTCTGCACTGCTTTCATTGACTCTATGTATGTGGTGTTGAGTTTGGGTGTTTAATATCATGGAGGTTCTCGGTTTTCTGTGGTTGTTGTTTGATGCTATTAGGAAACAGGGCTCTGGTCTGTATGTGCTGATCTTGGCCCTATTGACTAATGATAAAGGGAAATAATAACATTAAGGTTGTTTCTTTAAAGGCTTTTTACATTTTAACAAAAGCATCACTCATGATTGAGTGCAAGTATGAAGCTATTGAGAGCCACTAAGCATGAGCTGTCCATGGTGCTGATATATATAAGATATATAATATGGCTTACACTTCACACATCAAATATAGAATTAAATATTTAAATACATGACAAAAGTAAGACACCACATAAATATACACTTTGAACAGTTAATACATGTTTTTGTATAGAGGTAGATCATCATAGTGTTAAATTCTGGCAGACACAAAGACTAGAAGATTGAGTTAGTGAAAACAATGATCGGGTTTATTTAACACTTGGAATAGATAAAGGCAGCTTGGTTCAGTGTTCAGGGGAGCAAAGTCTCTGTGAGTCTGTTTTAGGGGAGCAGGCAGATCAGGAGTCTGGTTGCTTAGCGTGGATATGGATGGTGGGGTTTTACAGAAATGAGCAGCTGGAGTCAGGAAGGTGAGTGTTTTCCCTTTAGTCTCGTGGCAGTACTGAGCAGAGGTTCTGGGATCCATGGAGTCGACTGGAAACAGGTGAGTCTTACTGGAGCACGAGGTGGAGCGGAGTTCAGGAAACCAGAGATCACGCAGGCTAAACTGACAATCTGGGCGAAGAATTGAGTACAAGACCGGTCCTTAAATACTGGTGAGTAGTAGAAGGCTTGATGACTGATTAACGACAGGTGTTCAGATTGCAGTGAGGAGAACTCTGACTCTGCTCAGCTCAGACCAACGTCCAACAGAAGACAGAGAAAAAACAAAAGACAGAGAAAAACAAGACACACCTATAAAAGGGAAGGGAGGGAAAAGGGGAGCAAAGGGAAAACACTGGGATCTTGACATAGATATAGATAGATATATTGATATATATGTATATTATAAATATAACTATGTGGACATAGATAGATAGATAGATAGATAGATAGATAGATAGATAGATAGATAGATAGATGCAGATAAACAGACAGACAGATAGCTAGACAGACAGACAGATAGATAGATAGATGTGACGATGTGGAGGTTCAAGAAAGTTAACTAGGTCCTCTTGTATCAATCTAGCCCCTCAACCAATCATGTAATGGTGATGATGAAAAAGTGACATCAACATAAAGGCTTTCCATTGCATAGAGCTGCATCTGCATTCAGGTACTTGCTATATCTTCACTTAATAGATATTTTAGCAGATGATTGTGTAACATACATGCTATCCATGCTGATGATTCCCATAATTTCTATCTGATTTTGCTCACGCTCTTATCAAACTATACTACTTTTCCACTCTTCATATTCATCATGGTCGTGATACAGAATGGTTTAACCCTCCTGTCGTCCTCCCGGGTCAAATAGACCCTGTCTGTTTTGACTGTTCCTTCTTTCCTCCCTTCCTTCCTTTCCTTCCTTCCTCCTTTCCTTCCTTCCATCTTTTCTTCCTCCCTCCCTCCCTCCCTCCCTGCTTTGCTTCCTTCCTCCCTCCCTTCCTTCTTTCCTTCCTTTCCTCCCTTCCTTCCTTCCTTGACTCGAGGACAACAGGAGGGTTAAGATGCATTGCAGCAAGCTACGAGAAATAGAAAACTTTTTCAGACTGTTGGAGTTACAGCACTCTACTTTCTTTAGTTCATATGTCAGCAGGAGTTTGGTAAATGGAGCCATCACATTGGTAAGTGTTACATCTCTGAAAATGTGCCTCCTCATTTGTTTTCCAGACAGTGAGTGATGGACAGAATGACGCTGCAGAGTTGCCGTGCTCACTGCTGCCAAATTAGGACACATCCCAGGAACACAGTGACATCTGCTACGTTGTAAAATGCTGTTATTGGTTTCCATTATGCTTTTTTTTCAGAGGACACAAAGCAAGGAATAGAAAGGCAGACAACATCAAGGGGAGAAAGAAAGAAGGAAGGAGAAAGAGATGATAGCACACAAGGCCATATTGTTGAAAATCCCTGGGAACGACTTAACCACAGCACCTCGGAGGGATTTCACTTCATTCCTTCTCTAAGTATCTCTACTAAAAGAAGACTTGCAGATGTGATTTTGCACCCAGCATTTTTTTCATTTTTTCCCCTGTTCTACTTCAATCTGACAACATGAGCAACAGTAGTAACCACGGTAACATTGCCTCTTCCAGTCTGTCCTGTATTACAACTGCAGGCATTTCTTTCCTGCAGTGGAAAAGGTAACGGCCTCAAGGTCAGCTGATGTCAGTATGTCTGGATTTGTCTCTTTTATGGGATAGACTTTAATGTGGAAATGCTCCTTTAATTTTACATGTACATTTATAGGTGTAAAAGAAATAATTTGTTTAGTTTTATTGTACAGATGATACAAAAGTTCATTTTATTTGAATATTGTATATAATGTATGATGAGGAACTGGATTTCACTCTTACTGTTTGATTCTTTTCTTTATTTTGTTTTTCTATTTTGTTTCTTCTTCTATACATTGCTTTTATTGATTGTGTTTTCATTTGTTCTGTATGGTTTTATTGTTTTAATTTGTCTTTGATTCTTTAAAGCATCTTTGAATATTGTTATAAGTGCTTATTATTTAGGAAACCTATGGCCAAGCTGTTGTTGCAATTGTTTTTTATAGTTATGACAATGAAATGACGTACATTGTCAGATCATTTGGATATGCCATTATTCTATATCCAGCACTAATATACACCAACTCTCCAGAAAAGCTGTATTTTTCCCCATTCCCTCCTAAGAGGAAAGTCTTCTGCTCTGATTACAGCCAATGCTACAACCAGAACCCAGACCAAGTTAGCAATATTTTTGTGATCAGAGATTTACAAACTTATGATTTATAAATGAACAGATGCAAACAACTATTTGGAAAAGAGGAACATCCAGGTTATACCTTGAATATTTTTCTGTTCTCATTGCAGCCTATGTTACAACCCAAAAAGTATCAACTATGTTATAGCTCAGAAGATGATCAGGGATTTACAAACTTAATTATACCAGATACTATTAACAATTAGGAAAACTGAGATTCTTTTTAAAGTTTAAATCAAAATGATCTCAAATAAAACCTCAGCGTTGTTCCAACTGTTGTGAGTCTCACTGAAACTGAACATTTTTTTGTGTGTTTCTCTCTGCTGGGGTATGAGGTTATTCATGTTTGTCTGTAAGGCACACACTGTTTGATAATGTCTCTGAGGGCATCACAGAGGTTCAGCCGTTATCACTGTTCTCCCCGTGTTTATCTGGGTCTCTACCAGGTCCTCTGGTTTCCTCCTACTATCAAAGACTGTTATGTTTGGGTTAATACTGCTGTCAGGGCAAAAAGGACATGAGTCGTTCCCCTGGAGCTGCACTGTGGCTGCCAACAGTGTTTAGGATGGGTCAAAGGGTAATGTCTGAGTGCTGAGAAATGACAATGAAGAAATCTTTATCTCTGTCATGGAAATGTTTTCTTAAACCTAAACAGTTTTGGAAATTGATGAAAAGTACCTTCAGTCTCAGTAAAAGCTCTGTTACATTTTACATAATGACTGACAAAGTTATTAATTTCATACAAGAGGAGATCCACTAGATCTTAACCTCTTCCTCCCTAGGCCTCTGGCTCAGGGTCCTGCTCGAAAATGACATACCCAACATGAATATAGTATATCTCTGTAACTACGAGGTCTATATGAATAATATTGGTATCAGCATATATGTTACTGGGTCAAACTAAATGAAGATTTCATAGACTGATTTCTATTAGTTGCACAACAGCTTAAATATTTTGTGAAGTTCATTTATTATCAATTATCACATTATATTAATGAGCTCAATATTTAATCCACATTTCAGTCCTGTATTCCTTCTAATTGTACTACTACTGGCCTTTACATTTTACCAGTGATGTTTTGTTATCTTTAGATAAATACCAATGTTTCAGTGTTTCTATTCAATCTGCTTGACCAATATGTTCTTATAAATAACCTTTATGCTACTTTATGACATGCATTATTTTGGTTTTATTCTTACCTCTATGTGTTATTTTTCATTAGCTGGATTGTTCTAACTATTGTAAAGGGTGTAACATAAGGATCTGTTTAAGGTCCTTTCATTTTCTTTATTTTTATCAATGATTGTCCAAAATGTGCTCTATTCTTTGTTCACTTTATATGCAGATGACTCTGTTATATACACACATGATACTAACGTGACTAAAATTCAAAGCTCTCTGCAAACTTATAGTCTTGTAGTTTATTAGTTACAATCACTCACCTACAGATTTGTCTATTACTTTTACTGACAGGTCTCCATTTATTAAAGTTGATAATTGGGACTTTGGATTGATTCTGAATTTTCTTTTCAGCCTCATATTGATTTTATTAACGATAAAGTGATACTATATTGGTCTATCAATTGTTTTTTTTCCTCCAACAGCTCTTATTTCCCATGATTGATTATGGTGATATCATAAACCAGCACTCCTCTAAAACTACATCCTTTAAATGTAGTTTATAATACTATACTACTATAATACTTCTAGATTTGTTTGACACACTGAACTGACTACTTCTTCACTCTCAGAGACATTTGTATTGGTTGTTCTTTGTTTACATATGCATTTATTTAACTATCCTTTATATCTAAAACAGATTTGAGCTCCATACAGATCATCATACTCACTCAGACACTCAACAACCTTTGTTCAATCTTTAAATACATTTGGAGATGTGCTTTTAAGTTTAAAACACCATCCGAGTGGAATCATTTGCCTAACTCACTTAGATTGATTGTTTCTTTCCACAACTTTAAGACCTTAAATCTACTTGTTATTGTCTTCTTTAAATCTATTTACCCTCATTTTAGTTTATAAAAGAGTCTATTTTGACATAATGCTATTGGCTCTATCCATTTATTGTATTTATTGTTCATTCTTTGCACAGATGACATGAAATAGATGTAGTGGGAGAGGTTCAGGATGGTGTAGGAGCCCTTCTGTGTGTGTCTCTGTTGATGTTAGTAGGTTGAATGTTTTGTGTTGCTGCATTGTTTAATTTATTATCATTACTATCACTGAAGTATTTTGTTTTGTTTCAATGTTGTAAGTTTTATGTTTTGTGCCTGAGGACCCGCTCCAGAACGAGATGGAGTATCTCAGAGGGTTTATCCTCTAATTAAAATCTGAAATGAAATAAAATAAATGACATTCATTTGGTGCTTGAGTAAAAATGCTAATTAGAGGAAAAACAGCATTTGTTACCACGGCAACAGGATCATTTGGCGGCTCCTTGCTCCAGGATCGGTTGGTTGTTTAAACTTCCAACAGTTTTGTTTTCTCTCGCCTTGTTTCTCATCCCTGTTTTATATCCATCTGCTCTCATCACAGAAACAACTGCCCCACAAAACACACGGAAAAGCACACACACACCCAGACACACACAAGCAGACACACACACACCCAGACACACACAAGCAGACACACACAAGCAGACACACACAAGCAGACACACACACCCAGACACACACAAGCAGACACACACACCCAGACACACACAAGCAGACACACACACCCAGACACACACAAGCAGACACACACACACACACCCAGACACGCACAAGCAGACACACTGTGCTTTCACATTTCATGCTGTTGTCACTGTGTGTTTCGGGAAGAAAGCCATACAGGAGATACAGTTTAATACATAAAGAGAAAGAAAAGAAAGTGCAACAACAGAAAAAAAAGGTTTTTTAAAAAAAAAGAAAAGAAGACAAAGGGGTTTTAGTTATGTCATCATCTGTCAGCACAAAGCAGGGATAGATAGAGTAATCAATTACCCTGAGGGTGAAACTCCACTCTATTAAAGAGAGAGGCATCTATTTCATACAGTGGATGAGGGATCAAAAGAGCACCTGTACTGTATATATATATAATATATAGAAGATGAAAGATATATATCGGAAATGGAAACGTTAGCTATCGTGCATAAAAATGTATTTTCATGCATCTAATTTATTACGTGCTATTGTTTAAAGCCCGAGGTGAAAGAGTCTCCAGATAGACGATCCACCTTTATGCGACCTGAACAGGCTGATCCACATTGTTTCCTGTTTGTTGTTCATTAATCTGCTGAACGGAAGAGAAAGTCATTTTGACCTTATATTTTGAAGTTGCAAGAAACTTCCTCCAAAAAAACTATTTTATATAAAAGCTCAAATAAAAGTTTGTTTTAACCGCTTATATACTGTATACTCATATTCTGATTCATGATTCAAGTCTCTACACTAATTCACATTCATAAATTCCCCATCAGTCATTAATACTTAATACTGATTGATCTTATGTAAAAAAAAACAACAACATTTATAATCACTATTTTATGATCCAGGAAACATTTTATAGAATATGAAGAATACAACAACATGTTTGAATGGTGATTTTTTTAACCCTCCTGTTGTCCTTAAGTCAAGGAGGGAAGGAAAGGAGGGAGGAAGGAAGGAAGGAGGAAGGGAGGAAAGGAAAGGAAGGAAGGAAGGAAGGAAGGTAGGAGGCAGGGAGGGAGGAAAGGAAGGAAGGATGGACAGAGGAAGGAAGGAAAGGAGGAAGGAAGGAAGGTAGGAGGCAGGGAGGAAAGAAGGAAGGAGGGAGGGAGGGAAAGAGAAGGGAAAAGAGGAAGGGAGGAAGGAAGGAAAGAAGGAGGAAGGAAGGAAGGTAGGAGACAGGGAAGGAGGAAAGAAAGAAGGAAGGAAGGAAGGAAGGAAGGTAGGAAGGAAGGAAGGAACAGTAAAAACAGACAGGGTCAATTTTGAAAAAAAAGATGCATTTTTATGTCAATGTGTGTAAACTGTTGGTCACATTAGGAAAAGTCGAGCTTAAATAAAAGTGTATTGTTTTTTTTTTTACAGCTCTCAAATGTAAGAAACAGTATGTAAGAGTATATAATGAGTTCTGTGTCTGACTCATTCTGTTCAAATTTGAATTTTAAGAAGTGAAACCAAATTAAATATCAATAATATAACAAACGCTTGGTGAAATCAGATTCTAATAATAGCATCTGCAGAGCAAACATTTCCTGGGTTAAACATTTATTGACTCTTTTTAATTACTTTGAGGAACTGGTGCATAATCAGCAGCTCATTTGCATTTTTCCTCCCTAATTTTTCTCTTTAATTTTATTTTTTTGGAGCTGCACTCAACACCAGAGCGCCACAGTTATTGTTTTCTCTGGAGCGAATCTATCGTATAGCAGGAAAATCAACATTTGGGGACATTAGGATCTAAACTGTGGACAAAAATCTGTTTAACCTTCATGTCGTCCTCCCGGGTCAAATTGACCCCGTCTGTTCCTTCTTTCCTTTCTCCTCCCTTCCTTCCTTCCATCCTTCTGTCCTTCCTTCCTTCCTCCCTCCATTCCTTACTTCTTCCTCCCTTCCATCTTTCTGTCCTTCCTTCCTTACTCCCTTTCCCTCCTTTCCTTCCTTCTTCCTCCCTTCCTCCCATCCTTCTGTCCTTCCTTCCTTCTTCCTCCCTTCTTTCCTTCCTTCTATCCTTCTGTCCTTCCTCCCTTCCCTCCTTTCCTTCCTTCTTCCTCCCTTCCTTCCATCCTTCTGTCCTTCCTTCCTCTTTTCCTTTCTCCCTCCTTCCTTCCTTCATTCATACTTTCCTTCCTCCTGTCCTTCCTTCCTTCCTTCCTTCCGTCCTTCCTTCCTCTTTTCCTTTCTCCCTCCTTCCATCCTTCCATCCTTCCTTCCTTCCTTCCTCCCTTTTTCCTCCCTCCCTCCCTTCCATCCTTCCTCCCTTGACTCAAGGACAACAGGAGGGTTAAATCAATCTACTCCTTTTTACAAATTCTGTGTGAGATGTTTGTGTGAAGATAAAAAATGATGATATGCTGAAGGTTCACACTAAGATGCAACGTAGCAACAGAACATTAAATCATTACCACATTAGTTGGTGATGTTAGCGTAATGCCTGTAAACAAATGTAAGCATCAGTCAGAAGAAGAAAGCCTGCAGCGGAGTGCAGACTGAACACAGAGCTCGATGGAAAGCGTGTTAAAGTAATGAGAGTCCTTCAGACACAGTCAGTCATATTAAACAAGAGAAGGACTCTAATGTTCTTTTATTCAGTCTGACCTCATGGATTTAGCAGATATAAAACACATCAATGCTTCACTTTGGCTTCAACCTTGAGAGGAAGCAGTGTTTTACTGTGGTTTCTTTGATTTGTCATTCTGAGTACCTGAGATTTTTTTTGGGTCATCCTGTCTCTGATTGGTTTCTATCTATCTAATTGCTGCTTCACTGCTGGAATCACACACTCATGTTTGTGTTTAAGCACACAGATACACATTCATCACACATCAAAGGTTAATTTATGCTACAGTAAATCCTTGAGTTTCGCTCAACATTCACACATTTTCATTCATACTTTGGCAAAATGTTTCAATTGTCTCCTTTGTAACCAGAAACTATCCTCTAGTTGTCTGACTGGGACTAATTGAACTAAGATGTTATGTTGTGGAAGTTATTTTAAGTTACAGACCAAAATATTTTAAAAAATGGGGAAAACCAGGGGGGGCATAAGGGGGTGAAAAGTTAGGAATGAATATAAGGACCCATAAAAAGGAGCCGTAATATTATCGTATAATCATCAATATAAATTAATACATTATTTTATGTACAATGCACTCATTAAACTAATTTTTCTTGTTTCTGGCTAAAATTAACCATCCAAAGCCCCGTTACCCATAAACCCCTCTGTTTAGATAAAATGGTTCAGTCCTGTCTCCTATTTTCGTAGTTGAATGTCAGTAGATATTGTATAGTTAGTATTGGACTACAAGAGAGTTGCAAGCCTTCACAAGTAGAAGTGTAGATCAGCAACTGTGCATGGTTTGTGTGGCCCAAAATCCCTGTAAACCTACCCATAAATCAAACTTAGTTATGAAACTCAATCTGTATACAGATTTGAATTGTGGAGCTAGGCTTCACAAACTGTGTTTCAAAATGTCTGTGTTCAGGATTTAGTGATTAGCATAAACCCGCCCCTGCTGCTGTAGAGGTATAAATACATTCAGCACACACTACTACTACTACAGTCTACAGTTAGCCAGTTAACTGACTGAATTAGCCACCAAGTTAGCCGCCGAGTTACCAGCTGAGCTAGCCGCCGAGTTACCAGCTGAGCTAGCCGCCGAGTTACCAGCAGAGCTAGCTGCTGAGTTAGCAGCAGAAAGCTCTCAGACCATGTTTCTGGTAGAGGCGGTGACTTTGATTGACAGGTGACACTTGGTAGGGGGCGGGGTTTCAGCGGACTCGGCGGGCACTCCCACAGCGTTTGGGAGCAGAGAAAGAGGCTGATTTTTACACAACTTTGAAGCCTAATTTCATATATTTGGTGATTTTTTTAATCATTTAAATTTGGCAGGGTGGTTAACAACACACTTTTCTGTGGTATGTCAAACTCAGAACACATATTTATTCTTACTTTACACGGACTTTAAAGGTAAGTAAACCTCACTGAACCTTAACCTTAGAGGTATCAGGTCAGAAAACAGTAATATAACTAATCATAGGAAGGCCCAGACAAACTATTTGTTTTGCCATTTTGCTTAAAATTGGATATATGGGGGATGATACAGTTACAATCTCAAACAAGCCTCAGGTTTTATTATCCAAAACCTCTAAATGAATTTTCTTCTCTCCTTATATCTACTGTAGCTCTCGATAGGCTGAAGCCATCAGTTGCTGCACCAGGTGTGTTCAACCATCCACAGTATGAGTTTGAAACAGAGAAAGTTGGGAAATATGTGGTGCTGGGCCTCTCGAGGACAAGCAACGTTCACCACCGCTTAGATTTCCTTTGTACAAAAAAAATTGAACAAAAGCTACTCCATGTTTGGCACTGCTGCAGTCTTTGTCCCGGACCAAGCGTAAAATGTCCCAAACCTGCACGCTGATGAAATTGATATTGATCTTCTCTGAATCTGGATGAGAGACACCAAGCAAGCACTTCCCCCCCAAAAAAACATCAAACTATTCCTTTAAAATTACTCCTCCAACTTATCTGCTTCCATTTTATCTCCAACTCCTCTTTTTTAATTACAGATTTAATGAGAGAAATCTATTAGAAATAATGGCTCCTACCTGGATCTTCCTCATCAGTGCACTTAATGAACTAAGTGTCCTTAATATTTTATATGGTTGTATATCATCTTTAGCATCAGAGCATTTTAAATTAAGTCTCTCATATTTTATACCCTTGCAGATTTATTAATGGAAATCAATATAGTCATGATGGCTTATACATGGATTCAAATGGTCAGTGCGGCTCATAATTTATACTTTGTCTTAATTATTTCACACATACATAGAAACATGCAGCAGACACATTAAAAAACAGAGAGGAAAACGCCACGTCAGCAAACTGGATAGCACTCTCTCTCTCTCTTACTCTCTCTCTCTGTAGTATTTGAGAGCTTTAAATCTCGGCCCCTGGAGTGTATGAAGCCTAATATGTGATTGGACGCCTCCGAGTGTTAATGTAACCTTGTACAGGGTGATAGTTGGCTGATGATTTGGCTCGGGTTGAAGGCGAGGCTCTGCATGGTGCAGCCGCCGCGCTACTTCAGCCCTGCGGGGGGACAAGCAGGAAGCACATATTAAGATGGTGCTTTTGGCTGCTGACCAGTTCCCCTCCGCACACATTCACACACACACACACACACACACACACACACACACACACACACACACACTCGCAAAGCACTATAGGTGGCTCTTAATCATATTATCCCTGCGAATGGGGCGAGCAGCATGATGTCTTAAGTACACTTCAGCATAGTGTGTTGTAATCATACACACACAGCATGTAAAGCCACACAAGCACAATAACACACACACCAGCATGCAGGACAAACACACACAGATTTACTGTAAGCAGATATAGACATGATGAGGGAATGAAATGATGTTAATGTATTAATATGAAAACAGACCCACACTCACACACAGTGGTAATCTAGATAAGCTGTTATTATTAACCTTCCTGTCGTCCTCCCGGGTCAAATTGACCCCCGTCTGTTTTGACTGTTCCTTCTTTCCTCCCTTCCTTCCTTCCTTCCTTCCTTCTTTCCCTCGTTCCTTCCTTCCTCCCTTCCTTCTTTCCTTACTCCATCCCCCTTTCTTCATTCCTTTCCTTCCTCCCTCCCTGCTTCCCTCCTACCTTCCTTCCTTCCTTCCCTCATCCTTTCCTTCCTCCCTCCCTGCTTCCCTCATACCTTCCTTCCTTCCTCCCTCCGACCCTCCTTTCCTTCCTTCTTCCTCCTCTCCTCCTTTCTTTCCTTCTTCCTTCCTTCTTTCCTTTCCTCCCTTCCTTCCTTGACTAGAGGACAACAGGAGGGTTAAGTTACCCTGAAGCAAAGTGAAGTAAAGACAGTAGTTCACTTGAAAACACAGTAAAAATCGAGCAGTTGCTTTATTATAGAGTTCTGAAACTTCACTAATCTTATTCACCTAAATTACAAAAAACAACAACTTATTTTCAAATTTACTACTTGTAGTTTATAGCCTTGTAGATAGTTTAATAGTAGAAATAATCATCATAAAATTGCTGCTAGTGTATCTGTATTATTTAGAAATACAGGGACACTAATTTAGGAAGAAGATGCTGCTGTTGAATTTGTTCTGGTTTTAAATTTTCCTTTTTCAATGCTGTGATCATTACAGAGGTAAATCTCAGAGACACTTATTTACCATTAAACTCTGGATGAATATAAATGATCTCCAGCACTAGAGTTGATTAGATGTAAAGGGGATAATACCTTTATAATCTACTGAAAATCAGCTTTTTAAAACAGTTTTGTACGTTTTCTTGATGGCAACTCAGTGATCTGCTCGTATCCTTGTTTCAAAATAATTATTTTTTTTAAATAAAGAAATGATTATCCCCATTATCAAAATATCTTCTTTGTTAACTTTGAATCTACCTTTAAGGATAAATCTGAGACAAATCTCTTATTAAGGGACTGAGGTAGTGACTAACTGAATACAGGTCAGTGTCAAATAAGGTTTGGCAAGATGAGCAATTCAAAAATATGTTAAAAAGTAGTTTTAAAAGCCTCATCAGTTTGTTAAAATGAACATTTTTTTATTTTTGTTGGTTTTATGTTATTTGAAATGACATTAGAACCAAAAAATAAGACTAAATGCTCCTGAAAATGTCAAATGGTGTAACCACAAAAGAAATATTAAATATTTTATCCACCTACAGTGTATTTAAGTGTACTTATACAAATAATTACTTCATTTTAAAACAGGACATATCCTAAAAACAATATTTCTTTCTAAAAAAAGTTTTGACAAATGATGTAAAAACCATAGTATATTTATTCCACAGTTTAGTTCACATTTATATTCCTGTATATAATCAAATTTTAATAATAAAATAGAAATATTGATTACGCCATTTGACACTGGGTTGCATCATGCTATTGACCCATCAGCACCAAGTCTAATTTGATGTATTTTTACCACACTTATATTAATGTACTTACATTATTGTGACCACTCTACAAGCTAAGACCATATCTACAAAACATTTGATCAATTAATAAAATATAATGTGTTGTTGTATAATAAATCAATTATCTAAAACTAGACACTTTACTTTTGATACCTAGAAACCCGAACCCTAATCCTATTTTTAGAGGAAGGAAGGAGGGAAGGGAGGAAGGAAGGAGGGAAGGGAGGAAGAAAGGAGGGAAGGGAGGAAGAAAGGAGGGAAGGAAAGGAGGGATAAGGGAAGGAAAGGAGGGAGGGAGAAAGGAAGGAAGGAGGGAAGGAAAGGGGGGAGGGAAGAAGGAGGAAAGAAAGAAGGAAGGAAAGAAGGAGGGGGGAAGAAAGAAGGAAGGAAGGAAGGACAAAAGAAAGGAAGGAGGGAAGGAAAGAAGGAGGGAGGGAGGAAGGACAAAGGGAAAGAAGGAAGGAAGGGAGGAAAGAAAGAAGGAAGGAAGGAAGGAAGGAAGGAAGGAAGGAAGGAAGGAAGGAAGGAAGGAAGGAAGGAAGGAAGGAAGGAAAGAAGGAAGGAACAGTCAAAACAGACCCAGGAGAACAACACGAAGGTTAAAGAATAACTAACTGAACCTTTGGTGAGCACACTGTCATTAAAACTAGCTAAACAAACCCTAAGTTGTAATAAACCAGAATGATCCTTTAACTTTCCACCACTTAGAAACACTCTATGGAGAAGACAGTTGTTTCACTGAGCAGCTAGCGGGACTTTCCCTGAATCCTCAAAGATTAAGTCACACATATAAACAATGCGGCTGTTAAATATTGTCCAATGTGCTGCAACCTGAACAATGCCAGCAGGCAGGTTGCATAAGTGGAGAAGAAGAAAGCAGGAATTCGATCATCGCTTCACAGAGAAAACTCAATAGTCAATTCACCAGCTCAGCCTATTCCCCAGTTCCCCGTCCACACTTTCAAATCAATATGTAATTTATCGGCGATAAAGCTGAGCATCGCCCCGGGCTGGTTAGAGCATGTTGGTATGTATTTGTTTTTTACTTTGTGAGTGAGTGTGTGTGTGTGAGTGTGTGTATCGTCAGAGTGTGATGTCCTGTTATCCTGGTCTGAGTTGTGCTGTGAGTTTACAGGAAGGCCCGAGCCACACACTTGAACTGAGGTCAGATTTACTGGAAATCATTTTGTTTTGTTGTAAATGAGTCCTTCTGAGAATTCATAGTCGATTATTGCACAGTACAAACCTTTTGACCATTGCACTGTACAGTATGTGTGGGTCACATGTCATTATTCAAAATCAACAGTGTTGCCTCTAACTCTACCTAAAAGAAAAACCCAAGCAGAAACTTTTCTTCATGGCCAAACAGAAACATAAAACACATTTTTCTCTCTCATTCTGCATCTCTCCGCTGCGTTCCTGCCAGGCAGCCAGACTCAATCAAGCTGTTTGTTGTGACTGTATTATGGGAGGAACCCATCTCACCTCAGCGTTCGGCTGGGCTGTGTGGTTTGTGCCATAGCGACCCGCCGGGCGGCGCGTGATTGATCGCACCATCGCGAGGAGGATTACTATGCCATGATGCAGAGGCAAATTAATCATTCTGACACTGTGGCTGACGTGCAATTTCTCCCCTGCACGTTAGCAGGGTGAAACCTCCAGCAGGTGGAAAGCACCAATATGAGCAATGCTTAGCCCGTGGAGGTGGAATCGTATTCAGGCCTTAGTTATTTACACACAGTATTAACATTTAAATGAACTTATTTGTAGAAGAGGTGAATGTTTTCATGAACATGCGTCTCGTGCTTCGTAGCTGCCATGAGTGAGATTGGTGAGGTGTTCTGCAGCTGCGGGAGCTCCTGCTTTGGAAAAGAGCAAGGAATGTAAATGTAATAGCTTTATAGGAAAAGAGTGACAGGTATGGAGCATATGGATTTAGTTTTATTAGCTATACTATAATTATACTGCAGCTCCTCTCTGCCTTCTGCATACAATAGAGGTTGAGACTGTTTAGTGAGAATATTGTATGTTGGAACTACAGGAACCACATATTTTTTTAGGTGCTCATGAACAGTACCTGAGAGGGAAACAGGGTCTAAATTTAACTTCTGGGCCATAATTGCTGTGCCCCAAAACAGTCCCTGTTCTGGGAGTAGGACTTTGTGATATACACCAGGAAGTATTGAGGAATAGTTTGCAGGGCTGAACGGCACTGACTGACTTGTGCTCAGTTTCATTCAAACAATAAGTGAGTGCTGGATGTTGATACTGTCAAAAAAATAAATAAATAAATAAAACTAGGGGTGAGGGTTTCTTGTAATGTTCTAACCTTAATAATAGTAGATGTCTTAACTGCTCTATAAAAGAGCAAGATAGAGACAGAGGAAGTGGATAAATAATAGAGCATGCAAGCAACAGAGTGAATAATCATTTAAATGTCGTCCCATATTCTACTAAAGCAGACAAATACTAAATCCTTTCCAACATCCATCAGACTCACACAGCTGTAAATAACAACCAACAACGCGATGACTCCGACAAGCTGTTGCTTTCAGTTATGTGTCTAAGAGCAAACTCACACTAGAGCCAGTTGTTTTCCGTACCGTGAATGTCTCCCCTCCCCTGTCGCCACTCACATTACCTCAAACCCAAGTGTACATGAGATTCCTGGGAAATTTAATGACTAGTATTTCAAAAGTAAAAAAACACAGAACATTGGTGAAATATATTCACTAAAACATAGGCAGACAGCCTATGACAGCCTATGACAGAACACAGCAGATCAATTAACACAAATGCACATTATTAAAAAGTGCTAGCACGTTCTTCTGAGTCATGTCTGTGTAGTATGCAGAGGAGACAAAAGTACTACAGATACTTGTGTAAAAGTAAAAGTTCAATGACTTTGAGGTCATTCACGCTCAGAGAAATAGACTTAGTTTAACTGAATGACTCAGAAGTCACCAAATGACTTACTTTAACCAATTTCATTAGTTTATATAATGCAGATGCTAATAAATTTAGCATTTCATAATTGTGGTAGCAGCGGTGCAGCAGATGTAATGAAGTCCACGCAGCACGCTGGATGTAAACTAATATAAAGCCTATAGCCTATTCATTATAATGTTGATGGACATAAATTGAGTTATTTGGCCTTAATAATGATAAAATAATACACTAAAAATGTTCGGATTGGGACCCATATATGCATAATGTCTCCTCGTTGCATTTAGTGTTGCTTGAAATGACCAGGGCTCAGCTAATGTTGCCTTTTAAAAATTGTTCACACTAACCAAATAATCCAGACTTTAGGGGGCAAACATGGTTGGGCACGGTACGATTGCTTAGTGTGAGTGCCCTAAGTTTCCCGGTCTTTGTGGTTCTTCAGCTGCTGTGAAATGAAAACAGGAATGCAGAAAAGGGACTTTTTAATGTTACTGTGATTTTTGTGTAGAAAATGCCATCGTCTTCTTAGGTCAATTACAGCTATGTGTATCCTCTAGTCTCTCTTTTTGTAATTTCTCCAGAGAAAAAAGGTCATGTGGAAAATGTATTGTCAATAAGCCAACTCTACTATTGTCCACATGGTCAGATCTGCCTTAAACCAACAATGTGAGTATCCTTTCATAACACAACTTATTGGTTTTTAGGCTTGAATGTGTTCGTAATGCTTCAGGAGATTTGAGCATTTGTTGTAAAGTTGCATCATCAATACTGGTCTCCATCTATATTTAGCCTCTTAGGTGACATTTAGATTTTATGACTTCAAGGAAAGTCAAGGACATACTCTTGTTTCTGCATTGTTATACCCTATACTATGAGGAAAAAAAGGGAAGAAATGTCTTATGGAGCTGGTGATATATGCTGACAGGGCCAACGGGCATTTTTGAACCAATCAGACATAATATTTTCTCATGTCTGGTATAATATATTCTCTAGAGAACCAGTTGTTGTGGCTTGTGATGTATTTCAGGGAATTTATTGTCTACATCTTCCGAATTGTTAACACTGAGTCATACTGCATCAAAGCCATTTGTAAATGCATAAAAACAGTTTGGAGAAAAAAAAGTCCACATCTTTTTGATATGGAGATGAATGTCAGCTCAATTTAATTGTGCCAGATTCCATCTCCAAGTAAACAAACCCACTTGTTACATGCATGAAATGAAATCATGTAAAATAGCTTGAAGGACAGATAAGTATTATTGTAAGCGTCATTTTCCACGAATTGACCTGCAAGCAATAAAATGTCTTATTCCTCATCTACAGGAGTTTCAAAAGACTCTTATAGCGTCATTGTAAAAAATCAGCAGCATCTTCAGGAAAACGTCTTCGTCTACTGTCCTTTATCACAATGTCCCTTGTGTATGACAGGAAGTCCCTCGCATTCACCAGCCTGTCACAGACTTCCTGATACAGTCTAACAAGGCCAAAGGCCACATTCAGACAAATCAAAGCCTATTATGCTTCTTGTCTTTTAAGCCGGACACTGCTTGTATTGGTTAGTATTGTGCCTCGGTGCACGAGTGAAAGGAACGCTGTCATGTTCGCTAAGATTTGTTGCTGGAAGGCTTCAGTAGACTTGTTCTTAAGTTTGTCTTCTTGTGGAATAAGGACAGCGCACAGGAAGAGTTGATCCTGAGAGACAGCAGGAAGTACAGAGAGAAGGAAGAAAATGGAGAAATAGATTGAGACTTGGGGTACTGAATGGAAAACCATAAAAGTCATAGGCTGTGTTCGAAACCGCATACTACATACTTCTATACTACATACTTCCATCCTACACACTAAAGGACCAGATAGTAAGCAGACCGTTTACACTGTAGTAAACTACACGATAACCCACAATGCATTTGGTTCCTACCCGAGCTGAAATCATCAGGCTGAAGCTGATTTCATTTTAGCTCTAACTCTGTAAATAAACCACTTTATCCACATTTCTAACCTTTTTAGGAAGAAAGTAAAGTAGCCCTTTAGATCCACAATGTGACGCTAATTTGTCCAAATGTTTAAAGTTTTGTTCCTGTGAATTCGGAGCCACTCAAGTTAGCCGTAGCGAGTAACGCACTTCCTGTCATTTTCACAAAATACAACACCTGTTGCCTTTTATTAAGAAAACCATAACGATAGAATTGGTGCTTTTATTTTGAAAACAGGAAGCATACCCTCGCTCTAGCTAACTTGAAACCACCGAGGTGGTGATCTGTACCATTTATATTTTGGGTTTTTTCAGAAGTTGCGTTGCATCTTGGGTAATGTGAGTGTGAGTAGTAGCGTTGCATCTTGGGTAATGTGAGTGTGAGTAGTCAGCTCTTGATGCATACTCTGCATTTCTGGAGAATCTAGTAAACCATCCAGGAACTTCTCACATACTCTAAATCACTACACAGTTGAAACACACTACATACTTCAAATGACGTCAGAGTTAGTACGAGTAGTAGGAAAGGATGAGGTTTAGAACAGACCCTTAGATATTTCAGTTAAATCTGTGAGGTGTTTGTAGCATGACAGCTTCCATGATATGTGGTGGACTGGAGGCTTGGAAGGTGAAACCCAACAACTAGCAACAACCAATCAACAAGAGAAGCCAATAAACTAATTACACTGCTATCAAATAACCCACTAATAACCTTCTACCAAATAGGCACAAAACCAACCAACCAACATGCCAAATAAAAACCTCTGTGGCCAACAAACTAATAACGAATCAATAAACTAATGAATCAGTATGCCAATCAAACCAACACACCAGCCAGACCTTTGACTGCTGCTCGATAATGTGTCTTTTACCTTCCGTTAGTTCAGGGATATTTTTGATTGGGAGCACCAAGAGTAAAAGGCTCTGGATTGTAATGTTTAATTAAAAAAAAGATGCAAAATAGTTTAGTCAATGAACTGTTACCATATTCAATAGCAACAGTCGCCAAACACAAAGGTCTAAGTGGTTTTAATAGATTTTTTTTTTAATAGTTTCAGTTTCAAACCTGCAATGAAATCTGCTTCATTCTGCTTTACCATACACACACACACACACACACACACACACACACACACACACACACACACACACACACACACACACACACACACACACACACACACACACACACACACACACACACACACACACACACTTTACTGGTTTGCTGTTTATGATTTAAGTGTCAACCTCGAGAGACCCATTTTAGTTGGATTCAAGCAAGGACAGAGTGAGAGATAAAGAGGGATGAAAAAAAGTGGACAGTAAGAGGTAGAAGGGATGGAATACAGGAAGATGAAAGTAATAAAGAAAAGAAAAGCAGGCACATTGAGATAAAAAAGGAGAGGGGGGGAAAGGAAGATAAGAGCTGGAGAGAGGTCAGCTTTATGTACAACATATCTGACAGTCTGTCTGGTATCACAGCGCTCTCAATCACATACTGCTCTCCAACATATAAACACATATATATGCAAGCAGAGCTACTCTTCCATTTCACTCTTTCTCTCACACTGATGCACACAGTCACAGTCATGCACACACATACACTGACAGATACTGAAAAAAAACCACACAATAATATGAAGACACATACAGATACCCACACACTGGATACTGTTGTGTACATATGCTGATTGTACCACCACAACAACAGTAATGAGGACCCCAAATTCTGATCAGATTTAAAATTGTCAACATCAGATTGTTAGACTGAGCAGCCTAATCCAAAAATCAGCAGGCAGGCAGGCAGGACTAGCACACACTAGAAGTAATAAGACCCTGTAAAAGAGTAAAAGGGAGGAAACAGGTTATTCGGGGAGTAGACAGGCATGAATGGACTAAATGCTACAGCAGCTTAGCAACACGGACAATAGGGCAAGGGTCAGCCGAAAACTGGACTCTCAGCGAAGGGATTCGGGTGGAGAGGCAGAAATAGATACAGGGCAGGGTTTAAAGTCTTGTTCAGGCTTCGGCTGAGACAGACAGGTCTTGGCTCAGGCTCAGGTAGGTTTGGGATCAGGCCTCAGAATTTCAGGATCCAGATAGAGGGGAAAAATATACAAAACCTGGCCAACTAAGATTTGGATACAAAGTCTGCCCATGCGTTAAGGACAAGATATCGGCTGTGCCAAGAGGCAGAGACAGCCTTTAGCAAACAGGCCATTTGCAGTCTGACTGAGGAGCAGTAATAACACTTAAAGAGACTGGGCTGCTGGGAAATTGGTATAAGAAACACACACCTGATGTGTCTTAATTCCAAACTACCAAATAAATACTACATACTAATCATTGTAGTAATCTTTACCCCCTTAGTGTGATTGATGTGGACTGATCTGAACACAGTAATTGTTCTCAGATTAGGACCATACCAACTATACCAAGGCTCTTTAAGGATTTGGTTTTGGTCCAGTTCCAAACAAACAGTGGGGCAGTTCATTTGTGGTGGGGACGTGATCCGACCTCAATGCTGCCCAACTACAGTTCAGTCATACTCTGCAAGATTGTGATAAATAGCACCTGGACCAGAGTGCTTTGTATACTACGATGCAGATAAGCAAAGTCATCAATTGCTAGCAGCTAGATGGAGAGTTTATCAAAGTCTGAAGAGTCACACAACAAGGATAGCAGATAACCACACCCATTTTTACAATATTTTTTGCTAGTATTGTTTGTTTGTTTTATTGTTTGTGGGGTGTGTGGGTCTGATTACTGATTATGTATTGTTCTTTATTCTTTCTATTGATGCTCTTCTATTTTTGCTACCCACTTGCTGCTGCAATTATGTAAATTTCCCCACTGTGGGACTAATAAAGGAATATCATATCTTATCATATCTTATCTAAAGAGCTTCTTCAGGACCTTCTTCCTGTGTTTATGTTCTTCAGGCAGACGACTGGGTCAGGTGATCTCTAGAGGAGGGTAACACAATAAGAAGAGCAGGACAATGTATGGAAAATTCACATACACAATAAGAGAAAAGGGAAAAGAGAGACTAGAGGAAGGTTGAAGAGGTGCAGGCATCAGTATGACTCAAGACCAAACTATTTCAATTCAATAAATCCAGGACTAAAAATATCCAGATTTAATGTGGATGCATTTTTTAAAAATGCTGAAAAAGGGCCATCATCATGACCCATGGGGCACCGACCATGAACCACAATGTCCTTGGTTTCCATCCAACTGGGTACCTTTGTTGCTGTTATTGTGCATCTCTGTCTCTCTCCTCTTCTCTGTCAGCTCTCTATTATCAACTTTAATAAGGCATAAAACCATATTTCAGAAAGCAGACGCCACTTAAAAGGACATCAATCCAACACTTTTGAAATAGTTGGATTAGTAGTTTCTTCTCACATCTGTTGTCCCATCGTCTCCATTTATCTCTCCTGTCTCTGTTTAACTATCTCTCATTTTCTCTTTCTCTCTTCTTGTCCCCGTAGATTTTCACAACACAAACAGATTCAGATTCTCTTGCTCTCATTCTCTCTCTTGCTCTGTGATACATCAGCATCCCTGAGAGAGGCAGCAGAGCCCCCAAAGTAATTTATAGATGCAGAGTCCTTCCTCCATTCACTGAATGCATATTTCCCTCATAAACAGACCACACATAGCATACTGTACAGCATTTCATACGTGCCCTTTTTTTAAAATTCAAATCTTACTGTGGCAGCACGGACAGCAGCTGAATTGCAAATAAGCACACATAGACATATATTCATGCAGGTCTACATGCATATAACACGCATACATGTTAATATGCATAAGCCTGCATGAATAAAGGGATCATAAAGTCAGGAAAAATGCTCACAAACACACAAAAACACATCAATAAGTAATTACATAGCAAGATGATTTTTTTTTTGTCTGCATTTCTGTATATGGTCATTATTCAATCTAACAGTCCTAATATGCCACCTGGTTTGTTTACAAATGTTAAGTCTTATAAAAATGGATAATTCAAAAAGACAACCTGCTGCAAACTATCTTCTGCTCCTGAGTGTCTGGTTGAGTGTTGAACGGCTGATGGATAAACCTCACAAAGTCTGCTGGTCTCAATCACATTCATAACTAAAATCCAATTTCCATCTTTCAAAGGATCTTTTGTCCCTCAAATGTCTCCAGGTCATTAGTGATTAGTGATTCTGTTTTCACGCCAGATTTGATAAACAATCAGTGGTTGAAGCAAATGTTCTGAATGACAAACACTGTGTCTTTGACTTTGTAGAAAGCAAACTCTGGTTAACTGATTGAAAGTTTGTTGGTTGGATGTCTGGTCAAATGCTTATTGGTTGGTTGTTGTGATTTAACTTCTTGTTTGATGGTTGGCTGAAATGTTCCCACATACCCCTTTTCCACCAAGCTGGAGCCAGTGCTCAGTTGGTGCTAACCCGAGCACCTCTTATGAACCTGTTGCTTTTCCACGGGCAAGGAACCCCGCGATTATGTCACTGTATAACGTAGCCAGCGCGCCTTTGAAGCACTTCCATGATTCACCAGTGAGAGGCAGCAACATGGCGCAAGGCATCTAGCCTGCCGGAAACAAAGAAGAAGACAGCTCTGGCAAAAAATTATAAAAAAATACTACTTTTAATCAAAAAATATTTAACCCTCTGTAAATGACAGTTAGCCCCGCTAGCCGGCTAATAAGCGTTAGCCCTGCTAGCCAGCTAATAAGTGTTAATCCCGCTAGCCGGCTAATAAACCTTAGCCCCGCCCCCAGCCCACTGATGTAATTGGCTCTTGCTTTAAACCAGCAAAGAGTTGGTGCTCGCTCTGGCTCCCGTTCTGAGGCTCGGAGCTGGAGCTTTGGCAGTGGAAAAGCAAAGAACCGGTGCTTAGTCAGGCTCTGGCTCCGAGCTAGTACTGCCTCCAGCTCGGTGGAAAAGGGGTATAAGTATTTGGTTGTCTTTCTTCTTTGTTGATGGAGTGGTTGGCATCATACTTGGTTTGTAATAATTACTGGATGGTTGGTTGTTTTAGCCCAGTTGATTGGTTGGGGTTTGGATTTGGTTTGTTAGACTGGACTGGTTGGTTATCTGTTCTACTGGTTGATTGGTTAGGGTTGGGTTTTTGGGTTAGTATAGACTTCAGTTTAGGTATGCTGGATGAGTGGCTGTACTGTTGGCTGATTAGTAATTACAAATTATTAATTACTCTGTAGCTATGCTGTTAAATCAGGTCACAATCTAATTACGATGTCTTCAGCTGAAACCTTCTGAGCAACATTTAAGCACTGACTTATTATCTTCACCGTACTTCAGTAACTTCAATTTTGGGGATGGAATTAATAAAAAAAAAGCTATATAAATTAAATGAAAGCCAGCATGTCCTTGAATGAAGGATTTACTTCCATCAACCTGCAGAGAACCCATCACAGTATTATTGTGTCATTAATTTTGAAGATTCATGGTCACTTTCAGTTGCTGCCTCCCTTTTAGATTTGTAATATTGCTCAGTTTAAGTTACAAAACAAATTGGCAAGACTGAACCTCTTAGTCCTCCTCAGTGATGCTGAGGATGCAGCAGGCTTCAAATCTGATTGAAATTCAGCTTTCACCAAGCTTGGACTCTGGATAACGATAAGGGCAGATGGAGTCTCCTTTTTTTGTGTGTGTTTGAGATGGACAATGAGAATAAAATGTGCCTACACCCTAGTATGGCTGGATGGCAGACTAATTGGCTTGGCTGCAGGCTGGTTGGTTGTGTTTTTTTTTTTAGTCAGAGATGATGAGCAGTGTTTGGAGACAAGACTCTGGGAGCTCTCTGACTACACCGCAGAGCAATTTGACAAACTGGCCTTGCAAAGGAAGCTGATGTCTCTCATGTGTCTGTACCTGTGCCTGTCATTCCACTTCCTCTCACTAATACTGCTGACAGCAATATTTGATCAGTTTCTATGTTTATTCTGGTGACTCAGCATCACTCCAAGGAACCGTGCTGAAAGTTTTACTATGGCTCAAAATATTTCCTGATTGTGTTTGAGAAGAAACTTTTCAAGATATGACACCATATTTTTTTTTACATCAGGCAGCGATTTAAGCAATGACTTATAACTATCACCATCTTACTTCAGTAACTTCAATATTTGGTATGGGAATTATTTCCATCAACCTACAGATAACCCACCACAGCAGTATGTTGCTTATCTTGGAGATTCATTGTTGGCAGCTTAGCTCATTATAGTGGGAAACTATTGGTATGTGACGGTCTTGGAATGAGAACCAGCTCACCATCCAGTTATGATGAGACTTACCAAAATGTTCGAAAAGATAATATCACAGAATTTTAAGAAAGTTTCATCCTTAACCCTTACATACTGTTCATATTCTACACCCTCACAGTAGGCTCCAGGTCAAGTTTGACCCGGTCTAAGAATCTCTTAAAAAAAGTGTATAGTGTAAATAGACGATCTGACTAATCAATAAGTGGGTGATTAATAATTGATTAATGTTTCAGAGAGCAGAGAGTGTATTTTTTAGCTTTTACACCAGTAAACAGCTCCTACCACACAATATCATGTCCTATTTTACCTCAGACATGAAAATATAACAGACATAATGATGGAAATGTTATTTTATATGTAAAGTGAAAATGAGCAGAACTTTCTGGAAGTGTGGGGTTTATTGTATAACCATTAGAGCCATCAGTCTTCACTGCTACATCATAAAAAGAAATCCTCATAACTACTATCTTATTAAAACTATTAACTATTCATTTCACTAAAACACATGTAAATGGATACGGGTCAAACAGCCTCAATGAACAAACATTTGTGGCATGACATAATATTATAATTTTGTTCATGTTGGGCAACTTTAGGAAAAGTCATCGAATTTCAGGGTAAAAGAATGACAATTGTTGTGTTTTTACAGCTGTCAAATATCTAAATGGGTCAAATATGACCTGGACATTATGTAAGTGTTTGATGTTTACACACACTCTCTGGTACTAAGAGTTAAAACTCATTGTCTGTCTAATTTATAGTCTGTACATTTACCTGTAATATCTAACTTTTAAGCTCTAACCTTGAATTGTGTGGCTCTATTCTGCTATTCTGTGGGTATTATATCCCTAGGATTATCCTTTAGCCACCGCAATCACTTTGCCGTCATTCTGATGAAATATTACAGCCAAAAACCTTGTATATTACAACCTAATTTACAACTTTAACCTCAAAAGTTAAAACACTATATCCATGCTGAACTTTTTTTTGACATTTTTGTCATTGAGCTGACAGTATGATTTAATTTGCCTATAAGAGTGGGATGAGTTTAAAACATTAAAATGGTCAGTGGTCGGATAAAAGTGCTAAAACAGAAATTAAAGACATGAATCTACAGTGGATGGTTGGAAGCAGTGTTTCTTTTATACATTTTTTATGTAACTTCATATTAAAAAAGTAAAAACCTTGCCTCAAGCTTGAACATAGCATCGTCATGTACGACCACAACCTTTCCAATCCCCTTATATGTATGTTCTTATTAACCCTCAAAAGATAAATGGTGTATTTACCCTTTATCTCAAGCACTGCAGCCTAGTTTACACCTACAGCCTCAGAACATTACAGCCTCATTTCTGCCTACAACCACAAACATTATTTCCCCATTTGCATGCTTTAACCTCGTGGGCCCGTGATGGATTAAGTGTGAATCCGGGTCACATCCTGAAGGGCGCACAGAGAGCGAAGTGCTGACATATATACATGTTGGGGAGAGGAAGCAGAGACCCCAGGTTGGAAACAGATGAGGCCCTGGGCCCCGGAATAGGCAGACAGGCAGGTTGTGTAAAGTTAACGAGAGGTTAACGGGAGATATTTCAACCATCTTACATCACCTTTCCCCCACAGACTTGCCTGATGCCACAAAGCATCGTCTGGCCTCTCCAACGTTGGACACAGAGAATTACGCACCGCTTTCAGTCTCAAACACCTCCAGCTGAACTCATCCTCCGCCTTATGTCAAAGTGAGGGTAGTTTTGATGACAATAATACACAAGTGGATCTTTTGATATAATGAGAGGCCTCCCAAAAGTTGTTCCACAATCCCCACAAGAGGTACGATTGGTCTTTACTTTCTCACATTTGTTCACTCCATCATTTATCGTCTTTCATCCCATATGCTCCTCCTCCTCCTCCTCCTCCTCCTCCTCCTCCTACTACTACTACTACTACTACTACTACTGCTACTATTAGTGCTACTACTACTACTACTACTATTACTGCTACTACTACAATAAATACTACTACTACTATAAATACTACTATTATTACTACTACAACTGCTACTACTACTATTCCTCCTCCTCTTCTTCCTCCTCCTCCTCCTACTTCTACTACTACTGCTGCTAATGCTACTAATGCTACTACCCCTACTTCTCTTCTTCCTCCTCCTACTTCTACTACTACCACTACTACTACTACCACCACTATTGTCTTTCATGTCAGTATGCTAAATATGAATTTGGAGCCAGCAGTTAGCTACCTAAGCTTAGCATAACAACTATGGAAACAGCTAGCCTGGCTCTGTCCAAACATAAATCCACCCACAGCCCAACTAAAGCTCACTAATGAACATCATATATTAAAAAAAAATGCACCCAGCCAAGAAACATGTTGTGTTTAAACTTAGTTGTTTTGTATGAGTTGCACAAATAAGATTCAGAGTTACTTGTAAGTGGATTTTGTTACTTTTGGACAGCTAGCTCTTTCCATCTGTTTTCAGTCTTTATGCTAAGCTAATCTAACCGTCTGCTGGCTCCAGCCTCATATTTATGATGGATATGCAAGTGGTATTGATCTTCTCATCTAACTCTAGGCAAGAAAGCTAATGAGCACATTTCCCAAAATGTCAGAGTGAAGCTGAGCCAGAAACTGAGCAGGGTCCACATCCTTCAAGGTGCACAGAGAAAGAAATTATTCTTTAGAGGTCAATATGCTTAGACCGATGCCATCATTGCTTCAGCTACACACTGATCTATTCGATAAACACTTGCAGTATTCAAAAATCAGTATTCAGTCATCCATTGAAAACATGTTCTTTCATACATGTATCCTCCATCTGAATCACTCGATTTCTTATTCATTCATAAATATTCACCAGCACATTCATATGTTAAAATATTTACTTAGTAACTGATTGTTAATACTAATTACTGCTATTACTTCATTAATCTATGCATTGTATGATTTATGATGTCATTATTATATACTGTAGTACTCCATTCATTAATTTTTTACAGTCATACTCCATTCATTCATCCACACACACATTCAGTCATGCATCCTCCACCTCTATTACTACATGAGTTCATCAACTTTCATTCATTCATTTTGTTGCTTAATCCTTTTTATCCTATAGTAGCATCTAGCTGCTGTCATATCTGTGGATGTAAGGCTCTGTATCCGGCTCTGTTTACACACTCAGACAGCTAAACAGACTGCAACGCAAAGCCCCATCAGTTAACATGTATCCATGTGTACTAAATAAACTCTGTGTGTGTGTGTGTGTGTGTGTGTGTGTGTGTGTGTGTGTGTGTGTGTGTGTGTGTGTGTGTGTGTGTGTATATGTGTGTGGGCATGGGAACAGACAGAGAGATCTAAGCAGCGCACCAACAGCTTGCCTTGTCTTGCGCCCATGCTAATGGAGAAAATGGAGCGAACTAAGACTCACTTCTGGAAGTTTAAACAGACAGACAGGATTATTCCGCCATCTAAAGATTACATGGAGCCACATTTCAGACTTCAACAAAAAAAAAAAAAAAAGTCAAAACTAGTTTGTTTCTAAATCAGCACATCCAGTGAACATTGTAAAATCTATACATTTTATGACTTGATATCCGACTGTGTTACAGCAGCTGATTGCAGAAGCTTGGCATATTGCATCGGCTCGGTTTCATATTAATTTCAGAGTTGGCAAACATGCACAGTGATTCAAACTTAATGTGAACATAATGTAACATGAAAAATACAACCAGCACTCTGGGCATTGGTATTCCTCCTGTACAGCATGCATCAGAATACAGAAAATAATAAATCACCATCTAGAAAATACTAATTGTAATACTATATGTAATTTGCTTGGTAATATACTATGTAATTGAATATATTGAAAGACTATATTACATTATACTGTGACACCAATACAAACCATTTTTACCATTCAAAACATCCCACTCAATACCCAGAACCCTACTCCCTTCTTCCCATACCAATCTCCAAAATCCTCACTTACCCCTAAACCCCCACTGATTGCCAAGAAATAATGATACTAAACATTATATACAGACGTGTATCTTCCAAACATCTACAGATTTATTCATGCACAAACCTAAATCATGGAGACAAGATTATGTAATTATATTTTGTGTTGGTGTAGCACAGTGCCTCAATGGATTGGCCATTAACCCCAAAACCCATTCCATTCTAATATTCTATTCTATTCCATTCCATTCTATTCCATTCTATTCTATTCCATTCTATTCCATTCTATTCCATTCCATTCTATTCTATTCCATTCCATTCTATTCTAACATAGACAATGTGTAAACATATACTGTATGTTTGACAGTATAAAACTAACTTATCATATTACTATATATACACAATTGCCTGGAATGGAACAGAACAGAATAAACATTTTATACTCAAAAGACACAATTATAAAGTGCTTTTACATTTAAAAATCATAATAAAACAAATCAGCTCAGTAGCAATTAAATACAATCATGAAGAAGTTAAAACATTTCAGATTTGTATTGAACGTACTGTATATATTACTGTACATAAGGATTAAAATGAACTAAAACACACTTGGTTTCACTTTGTATGCACACTGTGAATTTTCACACCAAATTAAGATAATCTGATTTGGAATTTTCATAAAGCCTGTAATTAAATGAAATGAAAATCGCTATCATCTATTCCCGCCTGTCCTTTCGCCCACCTTTTTCCCTTCTTCCTCTTTGCTTGTATATCTCCTCTCTCTTCTTCCTTTTCTCCCCCCCCCACCCCTCTTTACCCCACTTCTACAGCTGCTGCTGTTTAGTCTCCCTCCTCCTCTCTTCACTCTTTCTCCCTTCTTTCATATTCACATCTCCCATCTCTCTCATTATTCCTTCTTCTTTTTCACTCACTCTCCTCTCTTGATGACCTCCATTGCTTTGTCTTTCATTCTCTTTTCTTTCATTCAAGACCTTCTCTCCATCCCTCAGTTTTTTTTCTGTCTTCCTGGTGACATCTCATCCCTCCCTCCTTCTCTCTCTTTCTCTCCTCAATGACAGACCATCTGGCCTCAGCCAGGCATTTTTAATGGCTTCATCACGGGCCGTGGGATGCCGCTGAACTGAGAGCAGTGATTGGCTGAATCGCTTAACCCTCCAACACTGGGCGGTGCGACTCTGAGAAATGACATCTACAATACAGAGACATTCAACTCAGTACAAGTGGAAATTCAGCTGAACACAGATGCAGTATGTAGCAGCTCCACAGCTCTCTGCTCACATTTAAATACGTCTCTGTTTGACTGTCATGTCAGTTTTATCCCTTAAACAGGAAGGAGTGGAAAATGAGATGTGAAAAATAATTTGATGTTTTAAATCTTTTGTATATTTTGGATTTTATGAGTTGTATCTCTACTACGATACGTTGCTCCTATTAAGGTATAAAAATGGTCATAATGGTAACCAATTGAATAAATTTCAATTGGTTTTGATAAAGACAAGTGATACATTATTGCCTTCCCTAGTCATTAATATCACATATACTAGTTTCTAAACTGACTTTATCATTTCTATTAAAGTATAGACCTACTACAAGCTTCAATCATGCCAATTTTATACCGTTTTTCAACTTATTTCAAAAAAGTATAAGGCACATATGCAGTTGAAAACCACCTTAACCAATCATGTTCCTAACATGATGTGAAAGAGTCTCTGTCTCCTGGTGCATGTTGCCTGTTTAAGGGTCAAACACGCCTTATTTCCTTATCTCATAGTAAAGTCATTGGTATGTAAACCAAATATGGTCAGACATGAATCTTAATCACTGCTATTCACAAAAAGTTGGATCCACAGAATGAAATGCAAAATGATCAAACAGATAAGTGATTTAAAGCCCCTACAGCACTATGGTTCATCCATTTGAGCTAAAAAAAATGTATTTGGCCTGATTAGACCTTTTCTAGCCTTCTGTCTACAACATTGCATAGCTCTCAGTCCCAAAAAAGGATATGAGGTCACACTTATATGACTGACCACAATTGATAGACTGACTATATGACAACAATGCTGCAGCTTGGAGTCTAGTAGTGTAATATTGTACCTATGAGGTTGATGGCACAATGCTAGAATAGTGACTTATATATGTTTCCAAACACAGAGCATTAGTGTTTCTATTGCCTAGGCGATGACGAGGAGATTTCACTAAAATAGGAAACCCATTGAAATCGTCAGTCATCTATTTAAAGCACAGCCTTTAATGAAAGTAAATAGCAGCCAGAGCAAAGTGTTTTGTCTAATGTGACTGTAAATGTAGTTTTGTTCCATCTGTTTCAATGGGGTAACTTACACTTTTATTATTCATAAGGCATAATCCCACTAGAAAGAGGCACCACAAAAAAGTCATTTGCACACAATATGTGCAGAGCTGAAAGTTTGGTGACACACAGGCCATGCAGAGGATCCTGCTGGTTGGAGCTGGTTTCATTTCTAACAAAATTTAATAAAAAAAAAAAAATAGGAAGATAAAAAATGTATTTGCTTTACTCTCACCACTGTCAGGTCAGTTTATAATGGATTAACAATGAATGTACACCTCCACAAGTGAGTTACCAGCGAGTCCTTTGAAACAAATTAATTTCGGTCGTCAAATGTTGCCGGTATAAATACTGAGCGCTTTGTAAAACATGAAGTTCAATTCGTGCTCACATTTTTAAGTGGAGCTCTGCCCAACTTCAACAGGAGCAGTTTCATGAGTCAGAATGAGTGAAAGCACCTGTGTGGGTGTGTGGGGCATTTAAGGGTCACCTAGTCAGAGTACTTAGACTGTGACTGTGTTTGTGTTCAGAATATACTAACGCACTATTCATACTATGGTGCCAAATTCAGAGAACTACCCTGATGTATACTAGATCAGAGAACGTGGTGTGAGCTCACTGAACATACCCAAAATGCATTGCATCTGTTTAGACTGAATGGTGGAGACTTTGATTCAGACTCAAATATGTTAATATGTCACTTTATTAAGCTTTAATTTTTTTTCAGGAAGGAAACTATTTAAATGTGCAATATGTGGTCAGTTTATCCAAATAACACCTGTTGGAAAATCTGTTGTGGCATTTTCCAAAAATCTCAGACACCGCCAAATAATATAGAAGCTACTGGCTGAGAGAGACTCTGCTTGATTTCCAATATATTTTTCTACTTTCAGGTCGGGCCAATAACCACCCAATATTCAATAAGTGAAAACCAATAACAGCTTTCCAGTTCTCTGCTCTGCTCTGTTAACATTATAGTGGTTTTCTCTTGTTTTGGGGATAGTCACACCGAGCCATGACTCGAGTTAAGCTGGCATACTGTGAGTGTTTTTCCATTATATAGCACAAAGTAAAATAAGTAGTTTACTTCTTGGAGGTGGGCTGGTCGTCTGCAGCTCTTCATCAAACATCATCATCACTATTTGTGCTTGTACTATTTCTCCCTGCATTATTTCTAACTGATCAACAAACCACTACAAATATCTGCATACAATATGTTGTTGTGTTGACCGTGAGGAACATGTTTAATATCCTGTAAATTCTTCACAATAAAAGTCTCCTTCTATTTAGGCATTTAAAAGCTTTTAATATGAAACACTAAAGCAGGAAATGTTTTTTCGCCCAGAGTAACTTAACAACTTTCTGAATAGTGAGCTCATTGAGGCCTTAAAGAGACAGGAGCTAAAACTGCCTGTTAGAAACAGAGGCTGAACTGAGACACTGCAGAAAGAGCCAGTATAAGATAAATAAGGAGTTACTATGGACTGTCAATCATGCAAAGCTACTCAAGTGAAGTCCCAGGATAATAAGTCAGAGCTTGAAATGAGATATTATGTATGTTGTACCTTTAATCTTTTGAATCTTCTCTGCTGATGTTCTTCCAGTGTTTCAGGAACTTCTTGCCTTCAATCTGATGGCTGTACTGTATGTTATTATTTTCATGCAAACATCCTGTATATGTTGACATGTTTGTGTCAATCTGTCTGTCAGAGATAGAGCAACTCTTTCTAATTTGCCTGCACATCACTGCAGGTGCACAGCGTGCTGCAAACACATCTTATTAGCTGCCTGGGGTTTTCCTTCCACCAACAAATCTGCAGGTGAACTCTCTGTGCTTTTCTGCATCTTCAGCTGAATCATCTGAACTGAAAGTGACCCGGAGCCTCTGTGTGAAGCAGAGGAGCTGGTAATGATGAAGGGCAGAGTGAAGGAGATAACTACACTTCTAATTAAGGACAATGGCCCTCTGGAGATGGGCACTGATATCTCACACTGTACTTTGTACCAAAGCATGTACTGAATCAGTGACAGAAATTAACATTGTCTCAAGGCAAAAATCTCCTTGAAAGTTCAAGAGATGTCTGTGAAATTAATAATGAAGGTGGCAGAAATTGATTAAACTGAAAGACCTACTGTATTCATCAGTGGAAAAGAAATTAAATGGAGGTGATCATGTTTCCAACCAAAATACATTGCTTTTTTAAAATTACTAAAACAAATAATTAATTTAGTCCTCATGTTGTGAAATATTTATTTCCTCATATCTATTTTATTTGTCTTAATCTTATCCATTGTATCTTGTTTTTATTGATTTTATTTCATTTTCTTCCTCGATATATGTTTGTCATATTGTGCGTAAATGTTTAAATTAGACAGAAACTCTCCACTAAAATGAAGACATAGATGGAAAATAAAGTGTTTACCCTCTAGAGTAGTTGAGGGAGTGTCTTAGGGGACGACATCTCTATGAAGACACTGTTGAAATGAACTGTTAAGTTTTAACAAAAATAAACTTTTCTAAAAAACCCATGAAGTGCTGTAGTTGCAGGCTGCTGCTGCTGCTGCTGACTCTGCAGTTACAAACCGAGCAGCTCCTCATGGATGTTAACCCTTACACACTGTTCAGGGTCAAATTTGACCCATTTTTAACATGTGTGTGCTGTAAAAACGCCCAATACACATTTTTGCCAGGTGGACTTTCCCTAATCTTAGAAATAAAATGCTTTTTTTGAAGTTTTGTGCAGCCGATACACATTTGTATGTATGTAAATGTACAAATTCTTGTAAAAACACCATATACACATTTCTTTTAGCCAGACATATTCCTAAATGCAACCCATAGTATACAAAAGTGGAAATAAAAGTATAATTTATTCAATTTTTGTGCAGCTGATACACTTTTTATATATGCAAATGTACAAATTTGATCTGAAACTCAGCATTCAGCAAACTCAGCAAAACCCACAGGACAGGCATCTATTTGTGGTGGTGGTGTGGTCCGGGGTGGGAGGGGTGGGGGGGTTGGTATTTGTACTACTGTAGAAGTCTGATAACAATCCAGGCATTATTAGTGGGGTAATTTACGAGATACACTGGTGGTCCCGTTAGCGCCTGTACTAAGCCATTCGGCTGATGGCTCTAACCCCACTAATTTGCGACCAAATGGAAAAAAAAGGGCTGAGGCGCTGGTTAGATAGACGTCATGGTGCATATGACGCTAGGTCGAAATTACACCGAACCATCGCTTTAAGAGCCCCTTTGTACTCGAGGACCCCTGGGCGCTTGCTCACTTGCCCATATGGTAGATCCGGCCTACCTTTTGGACTTCACCTCAGCGATGTGAATGACACAGCTGGGTCAGGTTGTAATTTTGTTATTTGAGACATTTCACCTTCCTCTTCTCACTCTACAGATTTTTCTACACTACAAACACATTTTGAATTCATTGGTGGAGGTTTTCCCTGTCGGTTTCAGCGTAGTATCTCTCATCAGCTGCACATTTTTAGTATTTGCAGGATTTGTGTGACTCATCTCAATGAGTCATTAAAACCATCCACAGGGTACTAACATGTTATATCATCATTTTGTCATCATGGGCATCTCTCTTTTTTTTTTCTCTCTCTCTTTCTATCTGGAGAAAGAAATGTTACAATGACAGTCATGCAAACATCTTACATAAATAGACTTGTGCTGGTAGAGTGCACAAACATGAGGAATTTAAATAAAAACATCGACTAACCCTAATTTCATAAAATAACAAAGATGAAAAAAGAGCATTATATAATTGACAGCAGATGGAACTGCACATACTTTTTTTTTTTAGGCTATCAGGCTGTTTCGTTGGACATACAGTAGGGAAGTAGAGAAAAGAACAAAATATTGAGAGGCACACTGGTTGGATTCTGTGTTTTCATTATTTTTGATAACAATAAGAAAGCAATCCTATGCTAGGATAACTCTAGCATTATGTTTTCATGATGCTTACATATGAAGGGTAGACCCATAAATTCCCAGGAGCCGTCGATAGCTCACTAAGAGGATGTAGATATTGGATTAGGTGATGTTTGCCTAGATTTACCGCTGTGGAAGAAATCCAGGAAGAATAGCAGGAGGTTCTGGACACTGAAGACAAAAGAGGACAAAAGGAAATGTTTCCAGGAATGGATGAAGAGCTTAGATTAGTGTATCTCATCTCTATAAGAGCACTTTGAAGAGGATTAGAAAGGTACTACAGAGAGATCCCCTCCAGACATGTATTAAAACATAAAAAGATACCTTACTTGGGACAATAATGTGTGTCTAATGCGATTTATCAAATATATATATATATATATATATATATATATATATATATGAAGCATGTAGAGCATACAGTGGCCACAAAACCCTCTGTAGAGCCAGAGTTTGGTTTGTCCTTCCTGGGCTACTGTAGAAACATCTGAAAAATGTCAAAGCTCCAGCAACACTTGTAGTATAGAGGAACTATAAGAGTAGTATCATAGACCAGGGTTTCCTGCAGACCTTATTTGGCCAGGCGCCCCGCCCTGCCTGAAATCTCGAGCGCCCGGGCTACAATGTCGGGCAAAAAAAAACCAAAAAAACACACAATGCATGCAAGCGACACGGCAGCGCTTGAGAACTAATCTACCAGCACACATAGATAGATTTGTGTTATAATGAATTAATGTTGATTCTCTAGTGCTGCACTGTTTGCCTGCAGTTCATTCTGCGCCACCTCTCTCTCTCTTTCACACACACACACACACACACACACACACACGCTACCAGTTCTCTGTCAATCACTCACGTTTGACAGCTCACGTCTCGTCTCACTTCAATACCAGTTAAGTTTTCCTCCGCTTGCTTTTATGTCGGTCCGTAATTCAGGGCCTGAATTTCAGCGCGGGATTGCGGGTATTGCGCACAATTTAATTGATTCCCGCAAATCCAACACTTATAATGCGGGAAATTCCCACACACATTTACAGCTATGTATTAATGTTCAACCAACGTCTGCAGCGGGCCGGAACCGCTGTTTCCGACTGTCTGACTGCGACCCTGAACACACCTGTAGCTCCCTCTGTACCTCCCGCTAGCATAACACAGACAAGCTAACAGTGATATTAAGTTTAAGGAAACAAACACAGACCGCTGGTTAAAACATAAATCTACATCATCTGAGGCAGAACCTGCTCAGAAAGAAACAGCGGAGCCTGAAAAACTAATGAAAACAGCGCCATGTGATGTCACCATTAACAACGTTAATCCTCAGACAGGTAACTGTGACGTTACTATACACTATGCTGCGGTGCTTCAGCTGATGTTACAAAACGTCAATTTTAAGTCACTCAGAGGTTTCTCATTCAACAGACCTGAAGAGAGAGAGAGTGAGGCATTCAACAAGAACATGACGCTACTGAAGCTGAATATCACTACTTAACTGTATAATACTATATAATTTAATCCAATACAGCAGCTCTGCTATAAATTCTACATTTATGTTTTATTTTATTTATTTAAGTTTATTCATTTTTTGACAAGAAGGTGAAAATTCAGCTTTATGTTCATTATTGAGAGATTGTGGTGTATTAGGGTGAATTATATTGAAAGGTGTTCCTAATATTTTGTCCACTCCATTAATGTACATGAGGAGGTACACCACCACCACTTTGTTTATTACTGAGGTTATACTAAGTAGAATTATCACTTTTTTGACAATGTCAACAAAAACTGAAAATATATAAACTCCAAAAAAAGCAGAATTTATAGCAGAGCTGTTGTATTGGATTGAATTATATTGTATTGCATGTGTTCCTAATGAAGTTGCAGGTGACTGTAGTTCAGAGAATAAAACTATACTATATACCATACTATACTAAATAACTAATTACTATATAATATAGTTCCTTAAATTGAAGGAAAGTGCCAAAATACAATCTAAACAGTTCGTGTTTTCCATCATCATGTTTGTGGGTTTGTTGTTAAGCGACTTCTTTCATATTTTGAGAGCCAAAAATAATAATTGAATAATCTAATTAATTAAGTAATTTATCCTTTTTTTGCCGAGAACGGTTGCCGAGAACCGTTCTCGGGTTGAACCCCCCCACACTCACCTCCCCCCCTGGCCAAAGTTTTTTCCTGCAGGAAACCCTGTAGACTGTATAAAAGAAATGGACGTAACATCCGTGACGTCACCCATTGGTTTGTGGAATACTGCTCGGAAGCCAATAGTTTCGAATCTAGGCAGCGCCATCTTGAAAATTTCAGGTGCATTCTGGGAAATATAAAAACACAGATTCTACTTATATGGGCATGAGGCGGGGCCATGGGCGGAGCCATGGGGCGGAGCGGTGAGGTTGCTTTGGTTGCTGTGGTTGCGAGGGCTGGATCTCAAGGACATTGGGCAATCAACCTGTCAATCACGACGTAGCCACGTCCTAATGCATACCCTGCTTTATCCTCAAATATAAAATCAGGGAGGCCAAAATTTCACAAATGAACATCATACTGCATTGAAGAAGGTTTTAAACTAGCGATTGAGACCATAAACACATTTTGAAAACGTTTACTGAGGTTAGAAATCAAGTGAGAATTCTCCATTGACTTGTATAGAGACGGTCGCCCCCTGGTGGCCTTTTGATAGAATGCAGTTCTAAAAAATATAAATGAATAAATAAATAAATAAGGGGCAATTAGACACGACAGTATTCACAGTTCATTATTGCACAGTGTTTATTATGGAAGAAGCTCTTCTATACTACAAGTGTTGCTGGAGCTTTGACTTTCTTCAGACTTTTTTCCCCCGTCTCCATGCACCTTGGAAGTTTAAGTTCACAAAGTTTAAGTTAGTGATTGCATTAATAGTACATGAATGTAAATGGATAGAGAGAGAGAGAGAAGAGCTAGAAGCCCCCCGGCAGTCTAAGCCTATAGCAGCATAAACTAGGAGCCGACCCTAACTACAGTATAAGGTTTATCAAAAAGGAAAGTTTTAAGTCTAGTTCAAGTCATGGTCAAAGGACTGTGCCTGAAGAAAAACTGATTTTAAATGAGCACAGAGAGACTAAAACAACAGTCTAGTGTCAAACTCTACACAAACATTATTCTGTATATATTTAAGCTCATAGCCAACTGTAGGAGCAAAAAGACAAATATATCTCAGAGTGGAAGGGACTAAAAAAATAAATGATAGTAGTCTTTTTGCACTTTTAATAGCTGCAAATCAATCAGCGTCTGTTCTGTGGTGTCGCTTACCTCTACTGGCAGTGAAATGTACAGTCAGTCTCATTTTCTGTGCATGAAGCGCTTAATTTACATTTTACCACACTGAGCTTGTTTGTTTCGTCTCTTTCTCTTGTTCTCTTTCTCTTTTTGAACTCTAGGAAAGAAGAAAGTGGAACAAAGAAAGAGAGAGAGAGGGAGGGAGAGAGGAAGGGAAGCGATAAATCATCCTCCACCTTCTGAGTTTGGGTTTTGTTGTTGCTCTCTTCTGTCGTGATAAATCGCCGTCCTCCAAGAAAAGAACGTATAAAAACAAGAAAATGAAAGTAATAAAATAAAAGAAAGAAACAGAGGGTCATTTCACCTTCTCTCTCTCTCTCCCTCTCTTCTTCTCTGTGTCCCTCTTTCTCTTACACCCCCCCCCCCCCCCCCCCCCCCCCCCCCAAAAAAAGACAAAAAAAGACCATCAGTCGGCCGAAAGAGGCTGCCTATCTGAGGGATGATGGGATGGTGCGAGTGAGAGAACAGAAAGACGGTTTCAGTTCTTCCTGGGAGTTTATGAGCCGTGAAGAGTTTTCAGGGAAGCTGAAAATATTGCTGCAGTCGTTCATCACACACTTTCAAGGATCTTCCACTCTGCCCTCTTTCATTTTCATCTCCTTCTCTCGCCCTCTTTTATTTTTTTTTCTTACCTCTTCTATATCAGTTCTTTGTTACTCTACTGTATTATGAACTGAACATGTCTTTACTCAATGTTCTTATTACGGATTCAACTGTCTCGACATTTTCAATTGTTCTGTTGCATCCTATATTATACTGCACATACACTGTACTACATCTCTATATTCATCATCTAATCCAGTGGCTTGAGAAATGCCTGTATAATGTTATCTGATATGATATTTGCTGTTCATACTCAGACAATTGTAGGTATGAGTTGTGTTAAATGTGAGCAGCTGGCAGCTTATTAGCACTTTTACCAGTTTACCAGTGTTTGTAATTGAAAGCAAATACATTTGAATGCTTTTGAATTAAAGTTGCTAATAGAGTGGCCATTATATAAACTGTATATCTGAATTTATGCAGACCAAGAAATACATTTTTTTCCTCTGTTAGACCTTTATTGAGCTCAGAGTAAAGAAATAAAACAAACTGATGTCATGACTTGGCTCAAGTGGCCACAACAAAAGGAAGGCACACCATTGCAAATGTTTAACAAAATATGACACTGTTTAAGGTCTAAGTTGAACAATTTTTACGTTCGAGAGAAGAAGAAATAAACCTTAAAAACTTTTGTTTCATAGCCAGAAATTTGAAGACTTATTCTCATGTGATGCAGCTTATACATAAAAAATTTAAAATAGTTTTTATGCAACTGATAGTGTATAGTGCTTGGCTCATATTTATTAAATAAAACCACCATTCAAAAATACTGTTTATTCACATTTAATATCTACCATTGAAAGCATTATGTTCTACACTGTTATTAATGGAGTAAAGGATGAATCACTAGTGTATTAATGACTAATGAGGTATTCATCAATGACTTGAGGTTGAGAGACTAATTATGAGCTGATGCTGTGAAATTGCAGAATATGAACAGTGTGTAAGCATTAAGCTAAATTAAACCAAATTAAGAGATGTGCCATATGTAAAAAGTTGTTAAAATATGAAGTATGGGTATCAGTGGCATCGGTAGTGTAACGGTTAGATGATGCCTGTGTGTGCGTGTGCGTGTGTGTGTGCGTGCGTGTGTGCGTGTGTGTGTGAGGCTGTTGTAATGTGCAGAAAACACAATAACTACAACTGAAGCCACATATCCTGAAACCAAACCAAACTGAGGATGGTGCCTGTGGGGGAGAAGCAGAGCAGAGACAGTCAGTATAGATCTGAGCTCTGAGCAGAGAAAGAGGAGTCACACACATAAGCTACAGAGCTCTGAGCCCAGGTGCCCTGAGTTACTGCAATCAGCCTCAACTCTTCACCTGCAAGGAAGAGAGAAACTCACCCACACATGAAGCCACAGGGGCGTCAGAGTCACACCGAAAAGAAATCAGAATAACCAAAACTGCACGTGTGAAATTGAAGCTCACAAGCGAATAATAGCTGTTTCACATATAAAACAGCCTATAATGTTATATAAATGGTCAGCTTTTGTCCTTTACCCAATGAGCACATGTGAAATTGAGTTTTCCACATGTAAAATCTTGCAGGGACATCTTGTAGTCAAAGTATGGTAGCTGTAATGTGCCAATTCTGGGAGAAAAGGGATTTAAATGACTGCTTTCCTGAAACACTGACTGGAAATAAAACAGTATAATACTCTCACATGCTGGCAGGTATTTCCATTTAAATGGTATGAATAATGTACAATGTCTTAAAACTACAAAATCCTTTTTAAGATATAAGAGGAGAACTAAAAAAAACAGTCATGCTTAAATCAATGAAATCCAATAAAATATCGATTAATATGATTTGTGAATCAGTTCTGGGTTATAGTTTCACTTTCATTATGCTAGTTTTTAATGTAAATGTCTCTTTTTTTATGCTAAACTCTTCTCCTCTGTTCTCTCCTCCAGTTCCACTTGAAGAAACTGGTTTCAAGAAGGGGAAATATTTGTTATTGGGCAGATTTAAAGCCCTTAAATCTCAGTCATCATCCCAAACAGGAAGAGATTCTGTAATGTGATTAGTTCAGCCAAGGCTTTACTCTGCAGTCAGTGTGCTCTATTTTTTAAAAGAAAGTTTAGATTAAAGGCTTTCTGATGACATCAAATATGCCACGCTGGCTTACAAGATTATAAATGGTGATAGGAAGTTTAAGGCTTCTCAATTTTAAATGGTAATGTACAGTAATGACATGAATGGGAATGAGATGCTACTTCACATGTAATTATATCACCAAAAATATCACACCACATACAATAAAAAACCTCCATTGTATTAATTGGGCACATGTTGTTTTCTTTCCACTTAGTTTTTACTTAAGGGAAAAACTTAAGGGGAAATTAAGTTCAACCCAAGTTCACAGTCTTAATCCAATTATAGAAAGGGAGGATTTAAAAACGCAAATGCACTTGAGATGATAATTAGTGCTTCTAATTGACTCAGAGTGTAAAGACTGCAGGCTACAAAAAGAAAAGAAAAAAAAATGAAGCATTGACATAATCTGTATCCAGGGCGCTGGATTCATTTCAAAAGTGCGGGGGCCAAAAAGTGTGTGCTTAAGTATGTGTGTGCATGTGTGTGTGTCTGCATAGTTATGGCTGATTATGTTTTACAATGGAGGAGCAAACTTGGAAAGATACATAATTGGAGGGGAGTGGGGGACTCTAGAGGTCCTCCACCTAAACAAATAGTAATTTTAAACAAATTTCTACATTTTTACACTATTTAACCTCTTAGATTAAGTAAAGAAACAGTCACACTGTACTAGTCTTGATTAGTTACATTGAGGGTCATCAATGGTAGTAGTTTGTTGGCTACTAGACCATTTTCAAGGTAAAACAGGCACAAACTATTGATATAAATAATACAGTTTTCCTGTATATTGCTGAGCCAATGAAATGTTGCACAGTAGTAACACGAAGCCTCAACCTCCCTTTACTTGCTACTGTCATATACAGTCAAAAATATTGGCACCCCTGCACTTGACACTATGGTAGGAGACCACTGCAGACACAAAGGCATAAAACAGCCAGACTGGAGTTTGCCAAAACTTACGTGACGAAGCCAAAATCCTTCTGGGAGAATGTACTGTGGACAGATGAGGCCGGAATAGAGCTTTTTGGTAAAATACATCATTGTACTGTTTACAGAAAATGAAACAAGGCCTTCAAAGAAAAGAACACAGTCCCTTCGGTCAAACATGGAGGAGGTTCACAGATGTTTTGGGGTTACTTTGCTGCTTCTAACACTGGATGCCTTGACTGTGTGAATGGCATTATGAAAGCTGATGACTATTAACGAACTTTTGGTAAGCAATGTAGTGCTCAGTGTCAGAAAGCAGCGTCTCTACCAGAGGTAATGGGTCTTCCAGCAGGACAATGACCCTAAACACCCGTCAAAAAGCACTCATAAATGGTTAAAGACAAAGTGATGGAGAGTTCTGAAATAGCCTGAAATCTCAAACCATCTCAAAATTAATACACATGTGAACACCAATAATTTTCTTAGAGACATGGTGCACTATCTGACAGAAGTGCAGGGGTGCTAATATGTTTAGCCATGACTGTATGAGCCTAAAGTAACCTTAATAGAAACTGACTGACTAGTTTTACAGCACATCACAATATGATTTGAATAATTAAAGCTGGTTAAACAATGTTAACGGCCTCAACAAACACTTAAGCTAAGCCATGCATAGTCTACGTTAGCCTAAATAAACTTTTAGAGCACATTGTTTGCCTTGCTGACTCCAGTAAAGCTGTGAACCATCAGGGATTTAACATTATTAACATTAAAGTATTTTACTTTCTTATGCAGCAGTTCCTTTGACTTGTTTATTTGTAATATTGGTAGCTAAGGTTAGCCCAGCTAGCCATGTTAAAGCTTCAAAACAGACTTAAACCGTACATACTGTTTGAGAGCTGTGGAAACAATTAGCTGGACTTTTCCTAATGTGACCCAAAATATAGAAAACTGGAAAATGAAATTAATGTTTTTTTTATTATTATTATTTAAATGCAAATTTGACCTGCATTTCTTTAAAATAATACAAATATTCAAATTGAACCTTTGTGTCACCCTCCCTGGTCAAATTGACTGTCTGTTCCTTTCCTCTGTCCTCCCTTCCTTCCTTCCTCCTTTCCTTCTTTCTTTCTTCCTCCCTCCTCTCCTTCCTTTGTCCCTCCTCTCTCCTTTCCTTCCTTCCTCCTCCCTCCTCTCCTCCCTTCCTTCCTTCCTTTTTCCTCCCTTCCATCCTTCCTTCCTCGCTCCTCTCCTCCCTCCTTTCCTTCCTTCTTGCTCCCTTCCTTTCTCCTTTCCATCCTTCCTGCCTTCCCTCCCTCCTTTCCTTCCTTGCTCCTTTCCTCCCACCTTTCCTTCCTTCTTCCTCCCTTCCATCCATCCATCCATCCTTCCCTCCTCCCTTTCATCCATCCTTCCTTCCCTCCTCCCTTCCATCCATCCTTCCTTCCCTCCTTCCTTCCTCCCTCCCTTCCTTCCCTCTTCCTCCCTTCCATCCATCCTTCCTTCCCTCCTTCCTTCCTTCCTTCCTTCCTCTCTTTCCTTCCTTGACTCGAGGACAACAGGAGGGTTAAATTTAAAATAAATACACTCCATCTGCTCTCATTTAGAAATCCTAATTAAGGGTTAATCAGACATTTATTAATGACTGATGGGTATTTATGAATGTGGATGTATGTAGAAACTAATAGAGTTATAATATGAAGAGTATGTAAGGGTTAAACAAGGTAACACACAGAAATGAAACTATTTTACTGGCTGTGATGTACACTGTATGCATTTGATTTGTGTGACAATGACTCTTTGATTGGATTCAAATGTAAATATTCGTCCTGTTTTATGCAGGAGTTCAGTTTCATCTCATTACATCTTTCATTGTGTTCTCTCCTTCTCATCCAGACAGTAATTGCTTGTTTTCGCCATAAAGTTTTGATGCCAAAGCACGAAAAAAAAAAGGAAATGAAACAGAAAAAGAAGAAAAAAAACCCATAATGGAAAAATCTTGTCACTGTGGAGGGAAATTATTTCTGGAGAGGTCAGAGAGAATGAAACATTGTTTAGCAGCTATACACCTTTTTTTCTGCTTTAATGCAGAAAGGCTGGAAGAACAGCAGCTGCCGGTGGGCTCAGGTGAGCACTCGCCACAAGGGAAATAACACTTGTCTAAATCATGGAAAAGAGAGGGGTGACAGGGAGAGGAAGAGAAGAGGAGGAGGAGGAGGAGGAGGAGGAGGAGGAGGAGGAGGAGGATATGGAGATAAAGAAGATAGAGAGAGGCAAACAGAGATGAGAGGGGAGGTGGAGGAATGCACAAGAGAAAATGTGAGGAATTACAAATATACGACTAATAGGAAAACAAAAAAGAAAAGGAGGCAGAAAAATGCGTGATAGAGGAGAGAAAATGAGACATAGAAACAGAGAATAATGCAGCGGGCGTACAAGAGAATGAGAAGAAAAACAAGAGAAAAATAAAGAAGGAACAAGTGAGATCAAAAAATGCCAAAACACAAAGATACAGAGATGGGGTGAAGAGAGGATACAAGAAATTTAATTCACAAAGAGAGACAAGAGAGCAAAATAAAATAAAAAGGAGAAAGCGTCAAAGAGTGGAGGAGTGGAATGAATAAATGAGAAGAAAATCAAGAAATATGGTAGAAAAATGAGGAGTGAAAGAGACTGAGAAATCTGAAAAATGTAAATTGGGCAGCGGAGAGAAAGAAAGAGAAGAGGTTGATAGAAAGAGAGAGAGAGAGAGAGAGATGACAGAAATAAAGATAGAGGGAGCAGAGCCATAAGTTAAGAAGAATCCTGCGGCACATGGAAGAAAATGACAAAAAAAAAAGGGAGAAAGTGAAGGAAATGAGAAAGGCCAGAGGGAGCAGAGGGAGAGAGACAGAGAGAGAGAAAGAGAGAGAGAGAGGGAGCAGAGAGAGAGAGAGAGAGACAATAGAAAGACAGTGAGGCTCGACACAGACTGAAAACTAAATGTTACATCCTTCATATGAGCACTAACCCTAACCCAGTCACACATGAACATGTGTCATAGCTACGTTTTAGTCTCACAATAACGCCTCTAAAATTGTGAGATGCTTCTTTTTTCTCTTTTTTTTCTCCTGTTCTTTTCTGTTGGCCTGCATCCACATCACATAATAAAAAAATGGCTGCCTTCCCTTTATTTCTTAGTGGAAAATATGGTTAAGACAGACCATAAGTGGGGTCTAAATTGGGAAAAGTGGAATATCTGTTTTAGCCATGTAGGTAAAACATGATTTAAGATTAATGTTTCATATTTCTCCTCATTTTCTCCCAATCCCTCGACATTCTTTGACAACATGTCACACAAGTCTTTGTAACTGATCTTTAAAAAAGGTATCCGTACTCGATTTTAGGTTTTACATCACTCATTTTTGGAGCTACTACCACACAATATCATGTCCTATTTTACCTCAGACATGAAAATATAACATAGTAATAATGATGGAAATGTTATTTTATATGTAAAGGTAAAATGAGCAGAGCTTTCTGGAAGTGTGGGGTTTATTGTAGAACCATTAGAGCCATCAGTCTTCACTGCTACATCATAAAAAGAAATCCTCATAACTACTATCTTATTAAAACTATTAACTATTCATTTCACTAAAACACATGGCAATAGATACGGGTCAGAACAGCCTCAATGGACAAACATTTGTAGCACCTATATGAAAGTATAACAATTTTAAAATAGTTTCATTTGTGTGCATTTTGGGCCACTTTAGGAAAAGTCCCCAAATTTCAGAGTAAAAGACAATTGGGTTAAGATTTAAGATGATAAACAAGATATGTAGTTAGGCCAATACAAAGTAATAAACCAAAATAAGTCGTCATCTCACAATGTTGAGCTGTTGTTAGTGTGTGGACCTGGACCTGGATCTGTGAGCTGGTACACATGTTGCTGTGAGGCTGTGTTGCTGCAGAGAGCCTTTGTTAACAATGCTGTTAATTAACATTGTGTGTGATGTGCTGATGTGGCACATGTCATGGTAGTTAATACTCTCCTTGTCGTCGTGTAGCTGCTTAATATTTTGCATCTGTCTTGTTTGTTGCTGAGCCAGTGATTTTTGGCTTACGGTCATTTTTATTTAACAGGAGACTCAAACAGAGGGAACATTAAGCCTTAACATCCGTTTCCTGCTACTGTCATCTATGAGACCAGAATAACTTTAAATAATTCAGCTCCTATCAATAGTTAGGAACTTTACTTAATGTAGTGTAAATTAGCAGCATTAATATGAGGCACTATACAGTCTATTTAGAGCATTTGGAGTCTTGTTTTTGGTCACTTGATGAATGTAAATCTAATATTCACACTCTTCTGGTTTGTTCTCCATCAACTCTTCAACACTTTCTTCAGTAGCTAGTCTCTAACTTTGCCTGTCTGTTGTTTGGTGTTGGGAAAATCATGTAGAATGGGATGAAAACTGATCAATCAGGAGAGACAAGTGAATGAGAAAAGAATTATTATTATATAAGTAAACTGTGATAGTCATACATCTTTCATCCCTGAACAGCCATGAGATATATCTCCCATGAAGTCCACACATTGGAGGTGATGAGGCTGATGAAGTCGGATGAGAATGATGAAGAATGATGGGGACTGGTTGAATGATGAAAGTGTTGTCATTGTGCTATTGGATAGATGTGAGTGACATATCTGAAACTCAAGCCCTGAGCATTGACAACCAGGAATTAGGTGAGCATGCTTGAGAAAAGAGGAGAAAAGACAGGGAGGAGAAAAGTCAGGTTTATAGTACTGTGTTAACTCCACGCTGGAGGTTCGCTGTTGCTTTGAACCTTTCGAAGTTCTGCATCAGGATTGAATGACGTGCATTTCACCATCAAAGCGCTGGGGGTGTGAGGTTCCTGAAGGGTCTGAAGCCCTTGCAGTCTGCATCGCCTAAACATGTAGTTTAAATTTTTTGGAGGTGCAGGTCAGGTGATGGTGTAGTGCTCTGCAGGGCGGGAAACAGAGACACAGAGGGCTCTGAGGGGCTATGGCTTCCAGTTAACGCAGAACTATAAACATGGCTTTACCAACAACTATACCTGGTAAGAAAAAATCATTTTGCTGACTGAACTTTCGCTGTAAGCTTCATTTGTTTGCTGCAGCTGGAAACAAACTTTAACAGACTGCTGAGATTGAACCAAAATTGTAACATTATGGACCATAAAGCAATGAGTTTAATCTCACTGTAATGTAAAAAAACACTTGAGTCAAGAAATGTTGTTACACATACAGAAGTCGAGAAGTGATTAAGGTTATTTTAGGGCAGAATAGCCTCCAGATGTTAAAATATATTAAAGTGAAACTGAGAAAGCGTCACAGATCAGTGTGAGCTGCTAAAATCGCTGCTTCCTGTTAAAAAAAAGGAAAAATGTGACTTATTTATTGTGTGCAGCTTGTTTATTAACAAGATCAAGCCTTCAGTGTTTATGATACCTGAGCCAATTCCTGCAATGGACATCCAGTATTAATTATCTCCTGCAGACAGCAGGCTACCTGGCAGTGCTTTCCGTCTGTCGCGAGATGAAGAAACAGACGACGTCCAAACAAAAGGCAGAGAGGCCCGAGGATTGGCAACTTTACAATCGACTGGCAGCAGAACAGCAACAGCAACAAAAAGGTCCAGTGTTGTTGCTTCTGCCATGGACTGAGATGAAGGATTATTAACTCAGACATGTCACAAGCATTTAAGATTATTGTAATGCATCTTGGTAAGTAAATGAAGAGAGAGGGAGAAAAGAGGAAAAGGTAACAATGATGCTGCGTTTCTACATTAACATCAGTCATTTTCCAAAAAGGGAACGGTCGGCTTTTAGGCTGATTTGCTTATGTTGTAGAATAAAAACCTTCAGCTTGGTCAGTTGAAGCTTCTCAACAAAAGACACTAAGTCAGGCAGATTTCAAAGTGATAATAGATTTACTGTCCATGAAACAAACCTGTCTCAACTTCATCTAATATAGATCTCAGTTTGTCTTCTTTCTTTCATATGTTTGGGGATTTTACACATTTGTTGGTACTTTCCAGATTTTAGTCTCCATTATATCCAAACCTTTCTCAAATTACCCTTACAGTGTGTTGATGTAAGCTTCAATAACTGGTCATTTTCATTTACTGCTATTTCTGATCCTGAACTAATTTTACATGCTGTCCATTTCCTGACTCATAATTAGTCTCTACGCCAATTTACATGTTTGATTGATTATATGAATGTGTATCAGCTACACACAAATTTAAAATATGATGTATACTGTGGTTCAAATTAGGAAAATGTCTGGCTAAAATAAGTGTATATGGTGTTTTTATGGCTCTCAAATGTTAAAAAATGGGTCAAATATGACCCTGAACAGTATGTAAGGGTTCACTTTAATTCATAATACTGTTTATTTTAACATATGTTTCTCTTCATTACACATTGATCCTTTCTTGCATGTCTATATGTAATCATTATTGCATATTGAGGCTAAACTTATATAATGCCGTCTTATAATTAGGGCCGTCAGCGTTAACGCGTTAATCGCGATTAGATTAATGCAATCCATAACGCGTTAATTTTTTTTAATCGCATCTTGATGTTGCAAGCCTTTTTGTCCCATCTACTCACCCGTAGACGGCTCCTCTAGCTGTAGCACTATGCTTTGAAGTGGCCTCCTGCAGTAAACCTACCGTGCTGATGGAAAGTAAGAGAGCTACTGGACTTTTGAACGGCTTGTTTAACTTTAAAAAACTTCCAGACGCTTCAGTTGACAAGTCAAAAGTAAAATGCAACCTGTGTCAAACGGAGTTTAACTACCACCGGAGTACGTGGAGTTTGAGTTAGCACCTCCACGCTAAACACCCAGGTGCAGCCAAGCGAGCCTCAGCTCCACCAAAGGACCATTTTGGAGTGTGGGAGTCGCAGCAGAGCCGTGATTGATTCCCAGTTAAGACACTCTGGTAAGAAATGATTTACATTATGGGCTTAAAACTGCCTTGAAATGTAAAATAACAGGATTTTAAACATGCAATTCAAAACACGATTAATCATGATTAACTACGGAAATTCTGCGATTAATCTCGATTAAAAAATAATCGTTTGACAGCCCTACTTATAATACTTGCATAATGTTATTTTACCATATTGATATAGGAAATCAAACACATTGTCAACAGGTAACAGTGGGTTTCAACAAAGCAAAACCAGGAGTCATGATAGGTTGTTATAAATATACAGTACTTCTCAATTTCACATTAGAACACAGTAGAAGATCAGTATGATTTGAATGGCTGCTTATGGAGATTAAATCTCACCAGGCATGCAAGATAATAAAATTAGGAGTGTTAAAAAAATCAAAATGTGTCACAAATGAATCTGTCTGAGTCACAGGTCTGTGAACCAGAGTTATAATAGTCACTCCCCAATAAACACACAAAATAAAGTTTTCCATGTGAGTTTGCTAACTGAATTTATATGATCTCAAATATAATAGTATTAATGTTGTGTTGTAATGAATTTACAAGAAGGATGCATCCAATAATTAACTGCTAAACAAAATTAAAAACTTTTAATGCAAGACTAATAAATTCACATAATTAAATTCACGAAGTCTGTTTGTCTTTTTGGATTTGATTTTCTAACATTTTTCACCAGAGCAATGCTTTTAGCCAGAGACATTGTCGTGTCCTTGAACGCATCACAAAGGACAGTTTTGGCTATAGTCTGTGTTCGGTTGCAGCTACATAGTTTCTTATATTGAGATGAATTCCCAAATTTCATCAGACTGATTAACCATCAAGGTTTTAATGCTGACAGACACACACTGTCCTGCTTGAACATGAACTTTGAACTTGCTTTAATCGGATTTGATGTGATGTGATTCAGTCGGCCAATGGTCAGAAAGAATTTTAGTGGTTTGCAGGGAGGGAAAAAAAAAAGTCTATAAGCGAGATGTCATAATACTGCATGAAAGACGGATCACCCAGTGTGTCAAGGATGAAAAGACTGTGAGGAAGATGAAAAGGAAAAAAAGCTGCATGCAGTTTAAAAAGCGACACACATGTATTCTTCACGTGGATCCTTTTGACCACAGTAAGTGCGTTGCCCTCGGCTACGTCTCAGGCAGCCACTCAGTGCTCTCCGTCCGCCGTTTCTTCCAGATCACACATAAAAAGAGGAGAGTATAGTGATGTCTCGAGGCCATGTTACACATAAAAAAAAGCTGAATCACCCACAGAGGGAGTCTATTGACTGCTGAGATTATACAGACACAGATCTTTGTGATGTACAGTGTTCGGCTCACACATGAAAGGCTTTCACATGTGAGAGCAGACTGGTGAGCTGCGTAAGCAAAGATTTCAGCCCAGTTTCATTTGATTAAGAGAAGGAGCTGAGACTGAGACTTTCTTTGGTGCTTCATGACAAAAAGAAAAAGAAAAATCTGTATTATTATTATTAATGATGTATTGGTATGTTTAGTACGAAGTTTGTATGGTTACACCACTTAGACATTTTTGCCGAAATCCTCTAATATATTCTCTCAAAATGGATTAATATGGAGTTTATTCCCTATTTTAATTCAAGAGCATATTAAATGGATTTGAGAGCAGTATTTATTGATTTCATGCTCAGATTTTGTGATATTTTCTCTCAAAACTCTGCTCTTGCGTTCAAATTTGCTCTGCGCATGCTCGCACTGTGTCCTCGCACTCAGTTACAACGCTGCTCGCACAGATTTCCTGCGCTCAAACGTGAGTTCTTCCTCCCGCGCTTAGGGAACTTGTGCTCGCGGATCTCTGCTGATTCATAGCACCCTGAACAACTTAATAAAAACACGTTAAGTAGTTTTAATTTCAATAAACCTTCCCAAATACTCAAGACTGTAAGAGCCAGTCCTTGAACTTAATGAATGATTGAATTATTGTAATTATATCAAACTACACCAAACTAGAGAAGCTGAGCATTTGATGTGAGAGTTAATTATACATATTTTTTAAAAGCGCCTCTTAAAACTTTACAATTACTTCACATCAGCATGGCTAAAGCTCAATATATAACCATCAAGCTGTTCAAAGCCATCAACGTCAGAAAAAATTAAACACATTTAAACGTTCTCACATCAAATCAGATCCGACATGATCGTCTATTCTGTCACTTTTCCTTCACATTACTATTATAATTGACAGCATCAGTTAAGCATCTGGACTCTCGGGGTTGTGAGGTAACACAGCTTCACTTCTGCATTAAGTATATTTAAGAAGATGCAAATTACTACTTCCACTCTTATGATTAAAAGCTCACAGCGGTGGAGGACACTAGAGGACAAACAGGAAGTAAGTGCATCTCCTCTACAGCTTTTCTGGAGTTCTCTTGTACAAAAAAATAAAAAAATAAAAAATCTGCCTTGATGGCTTCATTAGTCGGAGTGACCCTCGTGGCTCGACATGGATAAGCCTTATGCAGATGCAGCACAGGTCACGCTTTCTGCAGCTGCTGCAAAACGGCCCGGTATCAATCTCCATAAAAGAGACACGCAGGTCAGAGCAGAGAGCCATTCGGCATCTGCTGGTAACAGGCGCATTAAAAGTCAACTAGATGTCCGCAGCAGCAACAAACTGACAAAATGCTCTCTGAAGATAGAGTAATGTGTAGCACTTGTTACAGGTTTGCAAATGGGCACAATGCAATATACTGCAAGCTGCAAAGTCAGTTTCACAACACACATGACCTTACTAGACCAGGGGTTGGGAACCTTTTTTTTCCTGGAGAGCCACTTTTACCTTTTTTTTTTTTTAAATCTCAGAAGAGCCACATAAAGACGGTTACAAGAAAAGTTTGGATATTTAACTCAGTTACTTTTAGTCAACAGTTTTTTTAATACATGTTGGCCGACCTGTACCTTTTTCAGAAGCTCTTGGCAGGCCTTTGCTTCGACTACCTCCCGCAGGATATTCTGCTGCAAATGATGCGCAGTGGGTGTCGAAGTTTAATATTGCATTGTTTCATCTACGCAATTTTGTCGTTACATAACAAACAGTTTGCAGTCCCAGCTCTTTCCACTAACACAAACTCATCTGTCCACTCAGACTCGTTTTTTTTCCTTTTCGACATTTTTCTTATCTACAACGAGCGCACACATCAACGTTAACAAGTGTTCTTGTTGACGGAAATGGAGGGAAATCTGTGATTTTGTTTGATGTTGTCATGGCAACGGGCCGCCAATGTAACAATATTGTGGAGGTTATGGTTACGGAGTCAAATGAGGTGGAAAGTGAAATTAAATTTCTCAGATAGACCCACGTATTTGCCACGAAGCCATGTCATTTAAGTAGTATTGACTTCCTCTAGGCCTTTATTTGCAAGTTTTGTTTTTTTTCTCGCCATCTCATTTCATCCGAGAGCCAGGCCGTGCAGCAAAAGAGCCAACGGTGGCTCGCGAGCCCCAGGTTCCCGACCTATGTACTAAACATTCATTTTCCTGCAACAAATCAGTAACCGTATTTTCAATTTGATGAGAAGAACCATATAATTGTCAGAAATTCAATCACATCTAAATAAACTACAATGTAATCATCATCAATACAATTGATTCAGTTAATTAAAGAATAGGCTCATAGTCTGCCTTAAAACATGATGATGATCAATGAAACAGGGTTTGCTCTCTGTAATCATTCCTTTTGTCAATACCGGCCATTAGAAGATCCTCTCCAAATGCAATTAGTAATGTGGGGAAAACACCAGTCTTTGTTTTTAAGTTTATCTGAAGATAATATAATAGGCCTCAGCAGTCTGAATTTGTCACATATAGATATCTTCCAAAGTCAGAGTCATATTAGTAAAAAAAAAAAGTCTCCTGATTTATTATAGCTTCTGTTTTTACTATACTTTTCTGCATAACTTTGAATGACAGATCATATTAATAACCCTTGTCCACCAGCTGCTCTCACTGTGCTTTCCAGTCTTTGCAAATAACTTTATTTAATTGTATAGCACCTTTCAAGAGTTTCATCACAGTGTGTAAGAAGACAAGACAATGAAAGGTGAAAAACAACAAGCAACAATAAATAAAAATCACTCAGAGTCCAAGTACAAAGTTATAAATGGAGTAAAGAATTGCAGGCTATACTGTCTGTACAGATGTGTTTTAAGAAGAGACTTTAATGTTGAAAGTGCTGGCAAGGCACTACAGAGTCGAGAGGCCTTTAGAGCAAAGTCTCTGTCTCCTCTGGTTGCCAATCTTGATCTGGTAACAGCCAGGAAGTCTTTACCAGAGGATCTTAGATGGTGATTTGGTGAGTAAGGGGTCAGATCAGCTGATGGTGTCACTCATCACCTCATTCAGCCTTTAGTTTGTGTTTAGGGCAGAATTGCAGAACCGCTGCTTGTTGGATCATTTGCTCTATAAGGCCAAAGTCATGGAGAATAAAATGCTGTTTTTTATCATAGTAACACAGACACTGTCTAGCCTGGCATTCTGGGTAATATAATTTAATAACAACACATCTTTAACTATAACACAGCTGACAACAAATAATCCCAAAGAGCTTCTGCATGACAGTTTTGTGTCTGGCAGTTTATAGAGCAGAACAAGATCAAAAGGATTGTTCCCATTTTGGACCTCAGTCCATTTCAGTGCAATCAGAAGAGACAAGTGAATGAGAAAGAATGATGTTTATTATGTGTACAATGACATAGACAAAAAGCTATGTCATAATTCAGGGGGCTGCATCCTTCCAACGACCCGTCCTTCAAAGACGACTCCTACTGAGGAACCTCCGAAGGATGCATCAGGATTTCCTGGTTGTGTCACCAGATGTTCCCACTCTTATCGCTACGTCACGATTTCTGAAGCCCAGGCCCACGAAAGTAAGAGAAAAAGAACAAAAGGAAGTGACAGAGTAGAAAGAAAGTTTCAAAAATTATTGAGCCAGAGCAATTTTTGACTTTATTTGTAATCTTCCTTGTTCTGGAGGAAGAGGAGAAGCGGCTCGACCGTCTGATGATTTTTTTATCGAGATTGAGATTGAGAGCAGCGCGCAAAGGATCTTGGGATATGGGAGGCCGCAAAGGATAGTAGCGGTGTGTCCTCCAAAAAGAGGGAAAAGAAGGCCGCATTTGTAGGCCTTTCTGGGTCCTTACACCTTCAGCATCTGTGACACAGCTGGCTTCACAGATTACGTAAGAGGAGGAATTGTCTCCCAGGTCAAAAAGATTGCTTTTAAATCTGAAGGGACCTAATCAGCCTTCAAATGCGTCCTTCAGAGGATGCAGCCCCTGAATAGGACTGCTAATCCTGCAGAAACTGAGCAGAAATGGCGAGCTGGGGAGACATATTTAAAAAGGCCACAACTAGATGATAGGCTAACGATGAAGTGAGTTAACTTTTCCTGAGCTCTAGTTTGTTGGTTGTCAATGGTGCAAATGTGTTTCAAGGTTTACTGAAGTTGAGCTTGATATCAAACCTCAATGCAGACTTACTGCTCTGTAGTGAACCTTTACCTTCACAGAATGCTAGCCTGATGCTAACTATAAGCTAATGTCTTAACTGTGTCATTCATGCTTATTTTAGATGGATGACAAAAATTTAGCACATTTTTTCTTGTTACGAGGAAAAGATTGTCCGAAAAAAAGCTAATATATAACTTTCTTTTCTTTTTTTTTTTTTTTTACAGGTAGAATTACTGAAATCAAGATGTCTTTTATCCAGAGAGACTTGAGAACAAAGCATAAATGAAAAGATAAATATGAAGCCAGACAGCCAACTAATAAGCTACAAAAAAAGAGTTAAGAGACGACTGCATGAATCATAAATCATACGGATATTCGAATAATAGATGTTGGATAAGTGGTGAAATGCCCTCAACACTATGATTGTTAATAATTACCAAATTATAGATAAAAGCTTCTTATTTCTTCTTCTTCTGACATCAATGACATGACAACAAAGACTTGAAGAAGGATTTGACTAATAACCGTTTTCACAATGGCAGCAATTGGGGAAAAAAAATTCTTTAAGTGATTCGATCTCTTGGTAACAGACACAAATCCACATGCCTACACACACACACACACACACAAACACACACACAGTTACACTGAAAATACACATTCATATGATCTATTACACACACACACACACACACACACACACACACACACACACACACACAAAGTGAAGATGGTTCGCAGTGAGGCGATGTTCTCTCATGAATAATGCAGAGGAGATAAATTGAATTAAGACTCTGCTTGTTGGAGCTTGTTGTACTAAGTGTGTGTGGGCCGGGTCAATGGGTCTATTTATTCAGCAAGACTCCTCAAATAGACAGAAACAGGAAATCGAGGGCGAGCGAGAGAGACACTAAGCAGGAATGAGTGAGGATTACATCGTCTTTGTTACTAAATTGCATCCTGGATCTTGTATGACCTCAATATTCCTCAAAAATCCTTCCAAATCTTAACAGAAAATCAAAAGTTTTTGTGTATTCATATAATAAATCTTCTTTTTTCTGTTGTTTTTTCTCCTATCTATGGGTCTGTTCTAAACCTCATCCTTTCCTACTACTCGTACTAACTCTGACGTCATGTGAAGTATGTAGTGTTTCAACTGTGTAGTATGTGATTTAGAGTATGTGAGAAGTTCCTGGATGGTTTACTAGATTCATCAAGAGCTGACTACTCACACTCACATTACCCAAGATGCAACGCTACTACTCACACTCACATTACCCAAGATGCAATGCAACTTCTGAAAAAAACCCAAAATACAAATGTCACAGATCGGTGGTTTCAGGTTAGCTACAGCGAGGGTATGTTCGCTTCCTGTTTTCAAAATAAAAGCACCAATTCTATCGTTATGGTTTTCTTAATAAGAAAAAGGCAACGGGTGTTTTATTTTGTGAAAATGACAGGAAGTGCGTTACTCGCTACGGCTAACTTGAGCGGCTCCGAATTCTCAGGAACAAAACTTTAAACAGGTGTTATTTGGACAAATTAGCGTCACATTGTGGATCTAAAGGGCTACTTTACTTTCTTCCTAAAAAGGTTAGAAATGTGGATAAAGTGGTTTATTTACAGAGTTAGAGCTAAAATGAAATCAGCTTCAGCCTGATGATTTCAGCTCGGGTAGGAATGAAATGCATTGTGGGTAATCGTGTAGTTTACTACAATGTAAACGGTCTGCTTACTATCTGGTCGTTTAGTGTGTAGTGTGTAGGATGGAAGTATGTAGTATGCGGGTTCGAACACAGCCATTGAGTGTTTAGATGAGTAAATGTGTAATTTAATATGCTCTGCTTTGGTTTAAGTTACCAACGCATTTACAGTTGCTGTAAAGAAGCCTTTTTTCCTTATAGTGTGGAGTGCGTTTGCATCGGTGTGTGTGTGTGTATGTATGTGTGTGTCTTTATCTTTTAAACCTACTTGGTAAAATAAAGAGTACTGTCCACCAGAGACTCATCAGCCAATGCTTTGATCAAAGTTAAGAGACAAGTGTTCTCGGGTTTTATTGACTGAAGTTTCTCCAAATACTTAATTATACCCAAGGAAGCGAGGATGTGTATGTGTGTATTTATGTGTGTGTGCATATGTACGTATATATGTGTGTGTGTGTGTGTGTGTGTGTGTGTGTGGGAGTTATGAAGGAGTACGGACTCAGAGCCAAATGGGAGCTTCCTCTGTGCCTCGAGGCAACTGTTGACTGTGGTGGAAAATATTGGACTCTCAGAAATAGCTGACGTTTCAGTGTGTCTTAAAACACACACACACACACACACACACACACACACATACGTATAAACACACATTCTCTTCCCTTCATGTGCTTGCGGGCAAATAAGGATTATGTCATATGGTGAAGAGTTCTTTTAGTTGCACAAAAATGCAGGATCGGAAATAAAGACACATGAACATGCACAAACATACACACACACACACACACACACACACACACACACACACACACACACGCACACACGCACACACGCACAACTGTTTTTGTCACTTACGAGGACATTGCGCTGACATGAATGAATTCACTGATGATTTGAGCTTCCTACACATAATCAGCAGTATGAGTTGTGTTCAACCGCAAGATGGAGCGAAGATCACAGAGAAATGTAGGTTTATGTCATCAGTGTGCATCAGGTAGCAGGAAAGTGTGATTCTGCTGACATCCAAATTAATCCAATTTAACTTCATCAATATAGTGCAATCTCACAAGTCTTTTAAGTCTTTGACCAATTTATAATTAACTTTTTAAAGATTCTTTTTGGAGAGTGTCAGCAATACCCACCACAAGACTTAAGTGAGATCACGCATTAAACCGCAGTGTTGTGAGTGTCGCCCATCACATCGCCCTTTTTAACTCTTCCCATCCTGTTTGTGACGCCGTTCATTTTGTGTCTCAGAGGGTTAAAACTTATACTTACGCATCAATTTTTTAGATTTGAAGTGGTTTATTGCAAGAAACTCAATAAATTCCATCTTACATCTCATATTTATACACATATCAGCTTGTCAAGAGTCAGACTGGCTTCAGGTTTCCTAGCGCCTCACTCAAAATGACTTTGAATGAACCATCCTGTTTGAACACCAGTCAAGTCTTCTGATCTTCCTGTGGACGTCAAACTTGAGATAATTGACTTGGAACGTTATTCAGATGTTAAGGACACATTTTATCAGTATATCAGTAACCAGGGTAACCCCAAACTGACAGACCTGTCTGCAAACATTGTGTATTTTCTTAAGGCATCAGATGCTGTTCATCTGTTTTATGAATCAATGGTTTATTATAGTAAAGTCATAATAATATATATATTATGTATTATTTATAGGTTATTATGTAGATGTGGATTTTAATGATCTGGCCCACATGAGATCAAATATGGCTGTTTGTGGCCCTTGACACCCATTGTGTTGCTTTCAAGTGTTTCTTTATCTAGTATGACAACAAGATGATGACCTATTGAAAGGTCTGGGGGGAGGGGGGGGGCGGGGGGAGGGGGTGTAAATGGACCTTGAGTTGTCAAACTGGAGTCAAGACTGACCCAATCAATTCTTATCATTTTAGCCAACAGAGCCCAGAAGTCCTGAAAGTTAAAGCTGTGGATTAAATCATAACAGCTACTGAGCTACTGAGCTGGCTTGTCCGCTCAACCATCCCCATGACAACTCTATCCTCTGATGGCAGCTGTATGACATGATTGACAGCACCAGAAGAAAGCTACTGAGTGAACCTTGAGTCGAGGTTCTTTTGTAATGATTGAACCTCCAGGTGTTAAAATCCGATCAGACACTCGAGGTAGTGCTGCTGGGATTTACTCTGCAGCTGATCATGTGTAGCAGCCCATATCATTAGGAATTTCATCCACATTGAGCAATTTACCTTCATGATTAATATCTAGTGCTAATTTTAAGCACCTATTAGTTACAGTAGAAGTGCATCCTTTATGTAATCAGGCAGAAAATACCTTAACATGATCTTGTGGTGTATCTTGACTACAAGAATTGATTATTGAATATTGATTTATTTGCTATTGGTGTATTGTATTACTGATTACTATTTGCTAAGGATAATCAAGACTGAAGGAATTATGATACAGGAGGAGAAGTATGTGATTCTTTAAGCACTTTAATTATATGTGATTTAAATGCATTGCACTTTATTATTATCTTTAAAAAAGAAAATAATGCAGTAACAATAGTCTTAAAATAATAACATGATTAAAATAAGATATAAATCCATGACCTAGATTTAACCTCTCCCCATCTGTGAGTGTCAAGGCCACAGTGGAAAGTCCCCAGTGCACCTGTGATGAGATCAATGCCAAGAAAGTTGTTTTGACAAGATTCTGACTGGTTAAAAATTAAATAGGCGAAGGCGACATCTCACTTTCCCACGATGGGCAGCATGATTATCACTATAAAAAGGAATTTTGTATCAAAATCATTGTATAATTTTGGCATAGACAATAACCTTTGACTGCATTCAGTTGGACGATGCTTGGTGATTTTTTCTGTTTGGACCTTTTGAAACTTTAACTTTTAAAAAATAACAAATTATTGAGCTGTTATCTTCTGATACGACAATCTCTATCTCTAATCTGAAGTATTTTACCAGCCTTACTCTAACTTTACTTTACCATTGTTTCTTTTCCATAATTACAATTATCATCATACTGTAGTTGACATATGCAGATAATGAAGAAAGTAGGAATTAAAAGTAGAAAACCAACATAAAGCTAGTATTAGATGTAAGAAACCATTGTCATTTAATGAATTTCCAGGTTTTGTAGAGTCATCCAATATCAATGATTTGTGTCTGGTTCGAAATCTACAAAAACAATAATCCCATGCAATACCTCCACATTATGCTTTATAGCTGCATCTCTTTTTTATAGCCTACTATGGTCAACTATTTTAGCTGCATGTGTGTCATGTTTTTATTGTATTTACAGCACAAAAGGAATGGCACCTGTAATCTCATTATAAGTCAAATATAAAGCCAATAAAGCTTTCTATTCTATTTTATTCTATTGGGTTGTATATAGAGTGGCCTTTAACAATACTATTTCCCCAAAACCTCCTATCCTAAATCCTAAAAATGTGACGTTTTCCATCTAGGAGCCAGGTTTTCGTCCCCAAACTAGCAATGAGTCCCTGAAATGTGACAGTGGGAAATATATTAGAGGTATTTGAGTTTGAGTGCCTGCTAAAAACTCACCTGATACCCAGACGTTAGAGGCTGAGAGGCTGGCCCTCAACATAGAGTGGTTAGATTAACACACACTTGTATTAATATGTGCATTAGAAGTGCTCATAAATTTAGTTAAGCTTCACAAAACACTGACAACTACTGCCTGACAACATATTATGTTGCTGTATTGACACTTTTGATACTTCACCCATGTAATCTGACTGCACTCTTTGCCCTCACCAGTGATGCTCTACATAAATTAAACATCAAACTAAACAGTGATCCATTTCATCAGTTTCACTATGAATATTTTCACCTCTTATCTTGCAAGACATTGTGCCATGACATGTTATTACAGCTCTGTCATGCATCAGTACTACCAACTTAAAATATCTTAACGGTAACCTTCAGTTTTAGGCTTTCTTGGCTCATACTATGTATACGGCTCATATACAAAATCATATTTATTGAGTCTGTGAGCTTAATTGGGAAAGGGGTTACGTATCAAATATATTCCCAACACAATTATTAATTACCTGTTAAAACAGTAACTTAACGACCATTTTGGTGTCAAAAGGACTTCCGTCTCTATACAAGTCAATGGAGAATTCACCAACTTCTCACTTGATTTCTAACCTCAGTAAACGTTTTCAAAATGTGTTTATGGTCTCAATCGCTAGTTTAAAGCCTTCTTCAATGCAGTATGATGTTCATTTGGGACATTTTGGCCTCCCTGATTTTATATGTGACGATAAAGCAGGGTATGCATTAGGGCGTGGCTACGTCGTGATTGACAGGTTGATTGACCAATGTCCTCGAGATCCAGCCCTCGCAACTATAGCAACCTCCCCGCTCCACCCATGGCCATGCAAATATAAGTAGAATCCGTGTTTTTATTTTTCCCAGCATGCACCTGAAATTTTCAAGATGGCGCTGCCTAGATTCGAAACTATTGGCTTCCGAGCAGCAGTCCACAAACCAATGGGTGACGTCATGGATGTTACGTCCATTTCTTTTATACAGTCTATGGTTTTTACACACACAGACCTTTAGTAAATCAGACCCATGGTGTGCATTACAGAGCCTCTGATGAAAAAAGGGCTTAGCCTGTGTGACACTATCACAGAAACAGACTGTATGTCACAGCAGGGGGGGCAACACCGCACCAGGGGGGCTCTCTACTAGAGCTTCATCCTCCTCCGCAGCTTTTCTTAAAGGAATAGCGGTGGCAGACATATGTGCAGAGGCATCATGGGCTTCACTGTGTCCTTTTATTCAGAAGTCATTCAATATTGAACATGCTTGGCAACCAGTGACACTGTGAGCTTTGGGCATGGAACACATATACACTCATCTCATGGAGAGATATAATGTGTGCTACAAGCTGTCATATACTCAACCTCTCTTTTAATGTATTTATAAGAGTCATTGGGACTGCCACAGTATGTAATGACCACCCCTGCCTGCTAGCTCAATATAAGTTCACTGTGTGTACATCTGCCCGCTGTGCACACCTGTATGCACCATGTGGTATTATTTGCCCTCTCGTTCCTGCTCTGCATACATTTGGGACATTTACAGTGCATGGTAATACATCATTTTTTATATTAATTGTCCCTAAATGTATCTGCAATCTGATTTTGCCTCTTTTTCTGCAGCTTTAACAGAATACAATTACCTTTTTATTTTTTAATATCCTGATTACATAAGGCTTTTCTATGTATTATGTTCCTCCCCAAGCCCGTCTGTGAGCATGTGAGTGTGTGAGAGCTGAACCAGAACAATTTTATCCACACAACAACAAAGATCTTTAGATACAGTCAACACACACACACATATCATATGAATAATAGACTACTTGCTCACATTCACCACAAGCATTCTGCAACCTAATAAAAAATAATCTGTCTCACCTTTAACACACACACACACACACACACACACACACACACACACACACACACAGACACACACACAGACACACACACAGACACACACGTTTTTGCGCTTTGGGGGGCCCAAAACTGTTTTGCCCCATTGTGGGATCGACCCTTTCTACTGGTTCTACACTGCTGTAAAAAATCAGGTAAGAAGTCCGAAGTGTGAATGTCAGGTGGGAGAGAGTTCCATAGGCGGAGGGCAGATCGGCTGAAGGCTCTTGACCCCATGGTGGTAGTTAAGTTGGCAGATGGGGCGAAGAGCTGGTTGGCAGGGGAGGATCGGCAACTTCGAGAAGGTGTGTAGATGTGATTAAGTTCAGAGAGATATGATGGTGCCAGGTTGTGAAGGATCTTGAACGTGAGGAGTACAATCTTAAAGTCAATGCAGGATTTGATAGGGAGCCAGTGAAGTTGCTGCAGGGCAGGAGTGATGTGTTCAATAGAGGGAGTTCTGGTGAGGATATGAGCGGCTGTGTTCTGGACCAGTTGGAGTTTGTGGAGAGGAGAGAGTTACAGTAGTCCAGACGGGATGTGATCAGGTTGGTGAAAGTGAGGGACGGAGATGATTGATGTTACGTAGATGGAAGGATGCAGACCGAACACTAACGTCCACAATCAGAGGCATCAGGTGTAATGGGATGTGTGGTGGTGTATGTAGGCAGTAAAGTAAGAAGCTGCTTCCTTCCTCTTCTCTGTTCCTCCAATTAGAAATGTCAGAGTCGTCTTCCCCTTCATTCATTCTTTCTTCCCTCCCATCTTTTCATCTTTTTTTTACTTTGACCACTACCACTGTCAGTGCTTTTGTTTTTATTCAGTTCTACCTGGAAAGACAACATCTCTACGTGGTTGTACTGATAATAACGAGCCAGTGCGATTCTCATCAGATCTTTGTCTTTAATGTTTTGTTTTCACTGAAGTTTCATCAGAAAGTTTGAGTCTGTTCAGGATTTACATGCTCACATCTGCCTTAATATCCTTAAATTTACCTTATTTTATCCTTACTCAGTCATAACACTCAGGATCATATGCCTGTCTCAGCCAATCATCTGAATGTTTGAGCAGAACAAAAGACATAATATAACTGCTGCGGATAAATACCGTCTGGTTTAATCAAGTTACTCTGACGATTCAACATTTTTCCTTTGATGGTTTTACATTAACTAATGAGGGAGATTATCAACATCACAAGAAGATTTGATACCATGGATCCCACAAATGATTATGAACATTTCATTTGAGCATTATACTTGTAGTTTTGACAGTTCTTACTCAGCAAGTTAAAACATTAGGATTTGGTGACATTGCTATGACGGATCAAGCAGACAGAGCAGGAATTGATGAATGGAGTACCACAAGGATCTGTTCCTGCTCCACTGCTGATTACAATATGTTCAAATAACACCAGGCTTGCAATACAGTCTCCTCAGTTTGATACATTAATTTCCCTTGGAGATTCATTTTTAGATTGATTGACTTATTTATTTTCTTGTCCTGGAGAAACAGTCAAACATTTATTGTCTAGAGTGGTAACACTGCTTACAATGTAGATTTTATTACAACATAGTTTTAGTGAAAATTGGTCTCAATGTTAAATGGTTGAAAAAACATCATTATCTTACTTTAATTATTTCCTAACAATAAAAAGTTCATCACCTTTTAAATTTTAAGTTAAAAAGCCATCAGGCAACATTAAGATGTCTGAATTTTGTCCCTGAATTATTCAAATTAATTTTTGCATAATGGCAACAAGGAATATTTTGGTGCCATGCATAATTAATGAATTCTGTGTTTAACTAACTAATTATGTTATGTACAAACAGCAGATGGGAACATCACATCAGGAGCTGCATTAACAAAGACAGAGCCGTCAAAGTCAACTTTTAATTGGATTCATCCTGAACTACGGCCGCACTGTGGCTTCCTCACTAGAGAAATAATCACGTGTCTCTTTTTAAGAGCTGTTACACACACATGCCAATTTTAAAAAGAAAAGTCTAGCAAGCATCTCAGTTTTGGGTATTAAATGCTCATCCCAACCCCTGAAAAGTTTATTGCTCCCTCATGGATAGAAGCTGTAATTAGCTTTGGATTCACAATAGGTACAATAATCCAATAATTTAATAATCAGTGTCTGTGTTGTGTCTGTCACAGTCTGTCCTGTCATATAAAGTCATTATTTTCATCATTTTCACTTACCTCTTCTCTCGTTTCAGATCCACTTCCTGTCAAGTTTCCCACCTGTGTGATTGTCTGCCCCACTCTAATGTGTTGCACCTGTGTCTCGTTGTCTTCCCTCTTCTAGTGTATTTAGTCTGTGTCTTCCTCTCCTTCTGTGCCATATCTTCTTTGCCTTAGCGTTTTTGTATTATGTTCCTAGTGTGTTTCCTTTTGCCTGCTGATTTGGATGCCTTTGCCTGTGTGACTGACTGGCTGTGCACTGATCTGGTTCTGATTAAAACCCTTGAACTTGTTGCTTTGTGGGTCTATTATAGTTTGTGCCTGATAGTTAACTATTGTCACATGTAGCCACGTTAGCTTATGTTGGTCTCTAAAGCCCAATTTCCTCCGGGTCCATCAGCGACACATAACAGCTGCGCCACGGTCACCAGAGCTGATAGGTACCACTATAATCAATGAGAGTGTCTCCATCAGGGGCGTCTCAGCAGCCGCAGCGCTATCAATCCGCAGCATTTCTATTTTTGACGGAGCTGTTTCTAACTCGCGACAAGCTCAACAGAGCAGATCGCACCAGACAGGAAGTCAGACACAGAATTGGCATAATAAAACTTCCGTCTTTCAAAATAAAACAACCTGTGCAGCCTCCCGATCGTATTTCAGCAACAAACATGAATAAAACAGACAGATAAAGACTCCATCTAGCTACGTAGCTACTGACACATGACATAAGCACAAATATCTAAGAAAATTACCAAATCAACCAAATTTGAGCAAGTTAACAAAACCGGGCCGTTTAGTTGTGCTGCTACTACAGTAATTACGGTAGACTAAAGGCACTCGTTTGGATTTGATTGGGCTGCCGTAATTACTGTATTAACAGTGCAACTTCATTTTAAAAGGCATATTTCTCTCCCAGAGTTGGCAGAGAACGGAGCTAAACTGTGGCGCAGCCGTTCCGCGCCGCTGACGGACCCAGTGGAAATCCCCAGTAACAGCTAAACATTTTTGGGAGTCAGTGGGTGGCATAGAAGCCAACAGGAAACAAGGGAATGACCTTCAGCAAAAGGTCCCTTGCCGAAATCGAACCAGGCACGCTGCCATTATGTGGTTAACCACTGAGCTACCAAGGCTCTCCAGAAACAGCTAAACATGACAGCAACAAATGGAAGCTGTGCATTTAACAATATGTTCACACATTGCTGAAGTCTTTTGAACATATTTAGAGTACAGAAATACATCTTTTTCACAACTGAGTCACTATTATTATGTTACAATATGTCTAGTGTCCGAGATGACTACAGCTGTTGTCCTCAGAAAAAGCTGCACAATTTGAGGTGAGCATACATTTTTATTCATGTTTTATATTTTAAAGACATTGCTTTAAACCAGGGATGTCCAAACTATTTCATAAAGGACTATGTGGCTGCAGATTTTCATTCCAACCAAGCAGCAGCACACCAGACTGGACTCATTTAATCAACTGATCTCAGTCTTCAGATATTTGATTGGTCAAATCATGTGGTCTTGATCGGTTGGAACAAAAACCTGCAGGCATATTGTGGCCCTTTATGGGATAGACTTTCCTGCTACACAGAAAAGCATGGCGTTTTGACAGATATTTCCTTTGTCAGCCGTGAGTTGTGACATTTTCTATTTGTTAAGAAGAAAAAGGAAGGAGAAGTAGTGTTTCAGAGGTGTTCCTCCAATGATTAGATGAAAGTTTCATTGACAGCTGTGTGCATGCTGAAACACCACAGCAGTAATGCGTGAGCAACAAAGACAAGCAAAATGAGAAACAATCTCTGATATTAATTTACAATGCAGACATACCCATTGGGCTCTGCTGTAATATACAAGAACAGAGAAGCACGAGCTCTATTAATGCAGGGCTGGAGCAGGATGAATAATTGAAAGGGAGCTTTTACACCAGCCTCCACCATGCAACTCATATTAATTAACCCAGACAGCTGGGAAAAGAGCATAATCGGCTGTGAATTACCTCTGTGGAGGTCACACTGTGACAGACAATAAAGATATTATCGGTGCTATGTCAGGTGAGCCGGCTGGTGGATGAATGCAGATGAGAGTGAATGTGTTAACAGGCTGATTCAAGGGTGAGCATTTACATTTTTTAAATGGCCTCATCTGTCTCAGGTGTACAACTGATACTCTGATTCATGACGAGTGCAACAGTAAAACATGGTGAACTTTATAGTTTCGCAATATTACAAGCTGCCAGGTTTATGGAGGTCAGAGGTCAAAGCCACAACACCCAATGTAATGAAAGAAACTCACGTGACTCCAGAGTGGTACCGTAGAGCAAGTATCAGCATTTAGCAAACTTTTAAACCCTATGAACTCAATTCCAGAAGAATTATGCTCCACAACAAAGGTGACAAGTTATTTTACGACAAAATTTCATCAATAAGAAACAATATTGTGGCTTTCTACCTAAAGATAATACTTCTGGTGTCCTCTCTCCTCCACAATAATGCATAAATAAAACAGCCACTACATAATTACTCAACGATTATCTCATTAGATCTGCTTCCTTGACTCCATCTCCGCCAAACTGTTTGAGTCTGGTCTTCCTTGCCTTGCACATGACATAGTGAGACTTCACTTAACTCCTTTAAGTATATTGCCATCACACCTTTGCTGAAGGAGAATCTAGATCCATGTGTAATTAGTCATTACAGACCAATCTCAAATTTCTTCTTTCATCGTCAAAATACTGAAGAAAAAAAAGTTGTATACAAGCCACTGGACAAATACCATTTACACAATAGTGTTAGTGTCATAATGGATAAAAGCGAGGTTTTATAAGTAATCTTAGCACTAACACACAGTGAATATCAGAATAATTAATGACCTCAAGATTAATAGTGATTGGAAAACATCTTTTTTTTAGTTTTGCTTGATCTCACTGCTGCATTTGACTGTTAAACACGACTATACATTGACTAATTTAACTATTTTATTTGAGAGACTTCAAGATTATGATGGTTTATTAGGCCCTAGTTCACTTCCTAATTAAAGGATAGGAGCTTATATATTTCCATTGGTTGTTTTAAATCAATATATTCTCCCACAGAATATCCCATCACTTATATGCAGATGACACACAGCTGTATGTTTCTCCAATGATGTTAGTCTCATAAACAAGCGCTGTTGAACTACAATATGACTGAATGTCCAAACTTTCTTTTACAGCTGATAAATACTAAAGGTGGAAATATTTGGAGCAAGCTCTTCCAAAAAAGAGACAGAAAATATTTTCACATTTTAAGATTTACTGTCTCGATAATAAAGTGAGCAGGTCGGCAACCTTGGAGTCATTTTTTGATGCTGAGCTTACCTTTTGAAATTCATGTCAATAGCATAACTGCAAGAACTTTCTATCACTTAAAAAATACAGTAGGGTTCATATATCAAACAGATTCTGAAAACTTGCCCATGTTTTCATCTCTGGCAGATTAGACGAAGGTAATTCTCTTTACACTGAACTACCAAAACACAGTCTCAAGGCTGCAGCTCATTCAGTAAGCAGCAGTTATTCTGGTCAGGATGAGCTCTTTTACCAGTGCTAGACCTGGTGGATGACTGGACAGAATGGAAACTATGCTTAAAATATGCTTTCTCAGGACTTGAAACCTTTTGCAGCTCAAATAATTTAAGAAGACAAACCTTCGAGCCACTTTTAAAACCACTTACCGTTTGTTAATTCTATAATTTATACCGTAGTCTGCCATCTAGCACATCTCACAAGCTGATGAACACATACACTGGGAGTTGTGCTCATTTAATTATGTACTCACACAACTGCAGAACGAAAATATTGTGGGGTAGTGGCTGCTTGGTTTTCATTTTATCTGCAACATTTTGCTAAAGTCTGGGCACTGAATAGCTCTACAGGTGTTGGGGTTAGCCCATAGACTGTATAAAAGAAATGGATGTAACATCCGTGATGTCACCCATTGGTTTGTGGACTGCTGCTCGGAAGCCAATAGTTACGAATCTCGGCAGCGCCATCTTGGAAATTTCAGGTGCATGCTGGGAAAAATAACAACACGGATTCTACTTATATGGGCATGAGGCCTTCCTTCCTCTTTTCCTTCCTCCCTTCCTTCTCTCCTTACTTCCTTCCTGTTTTCCTCCCTCCCTCCTTACTCCTTTCCTTCCGTTCTTCCTTCCTTCCTTCCGTCCTTCCTTCCTTCCTTCCTTCCTTGACCTCGGGACAACAGGAAGGTTAAAAAAACTATATAAAAACACTATTATTTCGATCTTTGTATACTCCGGTCACATTAAGGGAAGGCATCAAATTTCAGGCTTTGACCCTGAACAGTATGTAAAAGTTAAGAAGCTCCTATGTGTTATAAATCTAGCATAACATTAACCTATCCTAACAGGAACTTGCATGCAAATAATAATAATTAACATATAAATCAAAGGAAATGTACCCTGAAGACCCATTTAACATCAGCTAAATAACAACACAGCACACTAGCGTTGCCTCCATCATCCAGGTTGATAACCTGTAAAATTGAGAGGGGGGAGATGAAGGAGCGGTCTGCCAAATCACCACGACGCTGACTGTGCTGAGAGCTTTAAAGTGTTGCACCAATGTGTGTTCATGCAGGTAAACAGTGATGTAATGAAGCCTTCTTCTTCTTCTGTAGTTTCCTTGAGGCAGAGTCGGTTTGTCGGTCCTCAGCTGGATCATTCAACACAATGTGAGAACCAGGAACAATGGATTTTAAGAAGCTTACTTTACATTTAACCCTCCTGTTGTCCTTGAGTCAAGGAAGGAAGGGAGGAAGAAGGAAGGAAGGGAGGAAAGGAAAGAAGGAAGGGAGGAAAGAAAGGAAGGAAGGACGGACGGACGGACGGACGGACGGAGGAAAGAAGGAAGGAAGGAAGGAGGGAGGGAGGAAGAAGGAAAGGAGGGAGGGAGGAAGAAAGAAGAAAAGTAGGGAAGAAGGAAGGAAAGGAGGGAGTGAGGAAGGAAAGGAAGGAGGGAGAAGGAAGGGAGGAAGTAGGGAGAAGGAAGGAGGGAAGGAAGAAAGGAAGGAGGGAGGAAGAAGGAAGGAAGGGAGGAAAGGAAAGAAGGCAGGAGGAAGGGAGGAAGGGAAGAAAGGAAAGAAGGAAGGGAGGAAGGAAGGCATGAGGGAGGGAGGGAGGGAGGAAGGGAAAGGGAAAGAAGGAAAGAAGGCAGGAGGGAGGAAGGAACAGTCAAAACAGACAGGGTCATTTTGACCCGGGAGGACGACAGGAGGGTTAAAACTACTATCCTGACTAGTTTAACTGGAATTTGTGTAGTCAAGACAAAAATGAATAAAGTTCAGTAATGAAAAGTTATGAATAATGAATATGAAGAGTCAATCAATATATACAACTATTATGTAATCTCAGCATTTCTTATTATTTTGCTGCCTACTCTGCACATCACTAATTAATAGGCTGAGTATCATCGTGGATTTTCCTAATTAGTGACAGAATTTTAATTAGAGCCAGAAACGCCTGCAAAATGATGTTGATATACAAATCCATACAAATATACATAATCTCTGAGTTAACACCTGTTGTCCTCACGTCAATTTTGACAGCAGGCATAAACAATCTATTGAATATCATTAAATTGATGGTACTGAATTAAGGCTGTAGACCAGAGGTGTCAAACACATTTTCATTCAAAGGCCACATACAGCCCAATTTGATCTCATGTGGGCCAGATCACTAAAAGGAAGGAAGGATGGAAGGAAAAGAAGGAGGAGAAAGAAGAGAATACAGGAAGGAAAGATGAAAGAAAGAAAGGGAGGAAGGACAGATGGAAGGAAGAGAAGACAAGAAGTAAGGAATGAAGGAAGGATAGACTGAAGGAAGGAAGGAAGGAAGAAAAAGAAGCCAGGGAGGAAGAAAGGTAGGAAGGATAGACTGAAGGAAGGAAGGAAGGAAGAAAAAGAAGAAAGGAAGGAAGGAAGGAAGGAAAAGAAGACAAGGAGGAAGGGAGGAAGAAAGGTAGGAAGGACAGACAGAAGGAAGGAAAAGA
>JAJDFG010000586.1:0-35000 GCA_021039105.1 Scomber colias | reverse complement strand
TTAGTGTAGATAGCTTGTCTTATGAATACATTTATGAGGAATACACCTAACGAGGAGGACATCTTTGTCCAGAGGGAGACTTTGTCTGTAAATTAACCTTTACTTACTGTTCAGGGTCCAATTTGAACCATTTTTACATCAAAAATGGAAATAAGATATAAGATAGACATGTGAGTGAGATATAGTACTCAGGTCTAGATTTAATTTATTTTAGTATCTGAGACCTGAGTACTATATCTCACTCACATGTCTGACATGACGACTGACAAATAAAGCATCTTGAATCTTGAATCTTGAATCTAACATGCATCATTTTTTTTACATTTTTGTGCAGATTATACATATTTCTGTATATGGAAATACACTAAATTAAAAAAAAACACATTTCAAGCATGTTGTATACTTCATATTATTATCTTCATATATATTCTCCTGGACTATAAAATAATGATTGTGGATGTCTTTCCCCCGCCCATAAATAAATAGAATACACTCTCTTTTGCTTTTATCACAGCTTCATTAAGGATGAATTAAATATTTGTTAATGACTGATGGGGAATGTATGAATGTGAATCGGTGGCGAGACTAATTATGAGTCAGAATAGATATTAAGAATATTAAGTAAGTACCACCAAAAAAAAAAAAAAAGTTTATTGGCTCTTTGGTTTATCCAGTGCTTAATTTGTAAATCATAAGGTGCCGGAACGCCAAGTACATATGACAGCTCAGGGATGAAGAGACGGGCACAGGTCCCGGGACATATAGCCAACAGACAACGTGCTGAGAACAACATGAAAATGCCCACTTGACACGCTGTGGGACTTACAAGCCTCAATTTCAAATAATATCCATTATATAAATGTTATAACAATAATTTACAATTATTTTAGGCTAATACTCCACACAGCACAGGCCAATGCCCACATCACCACAGGTGGGACTTACAGTATACAGTCAACAGGTCTAACGTGTAAAACAAAGCTTTTAATAAATCACACATATCTTCATTATTATTATTCAAAGATTGGCACGGCGGCCTCTTAATAGACAGTGTACTCACCATATTTAGTTGTCCAAAACACCCCACATCACGAGCATGTCGCTGGACGTCCCACACTCTCCGCTGACTGCCTCCCTTCCCCTTCTGAATCTTCCTGCTGTAAGCCAGCTGATGTCGCGGTTCCCGCCTCTTGCTCCGGTTGTTGTTCCGGGCTAGTTGATGCCAGGGTACCCGCCTGTTGCTCTGGCTGTTGTACCGGGCTAGCTGTTGCCACGGTGCCAGCCTCCTGCCCCGGCTTGGCTAGCTGTCGGTGAACCGGGCTAGCTGTTGCCACGGTGCCAGCCTCCTGTCCCGGCTTGGCTAGCCGTTGGTGAACCCGGCTAGCCGTTGGTGAACCCGGGTAGCCGTTGGTGAACCCGGGTAGCCGTTGGTGAACCCGGATAGCCGTCGGTGTACCCGGATAGCCGTTGGTGAACCCGGCTAGTTGTTGCGGCGCTAGCCCCCTGCTGCAGCCGGATTTGACCATCAACATGACCGCTGTAGCTGCCCTCGTCGCCGCTTGTGGAGGCTTTTCTGACTCGTTTTGAAGTGTCATGCAACTCTTCCTTCTTTTTGAAAAAGGTAAATTTAACCTCTTAATGTACGCTGTTCCGCCTACGGGACGGGAGGAGGTAGCGACACGTTCTTCTGAATGTTTTAACGGTCTTTTTGATATGTTTGCGTTGAAATGGCAACAGTTTTTTCCTCTCTGCTCCTCAGATGCAGCTAATTTCATTTTTTTTTTCTGTGTCAGGGGCGTTGGGTTAGGGCAGAGACATCATAATAAGAGGAGACATATCACTGAAAAAAATCGCCCATTGAAATGCATAGGGAAACTATGTAACGCCAAGATGGCCGGTGTTTGCACATGTCCCGCCTCTTCTGGTGCCGTTGCTCCAATCAGCCTTAAAAGGACTTTGGTTAGGGTTAGGGTTTTTGAGTGCTTCAACAGATCTCCAACTCTTTCAAATGGCGTTAAATCTTAATAAACAACATGAAATTCTTGGGATTTGATCTGTAAATTAATATGTGCATATTATTATTTTATTTTAAACATTTTTATATATGTGTTGTTGTTTTTTTATGAGAGGTACCGGATCTGCCCAAATAAGTACCGGAACACAGGGAAGCCAAAATTGAGAGGTGCCGGATCTTGTTCCGGTAGGATCCGGCTAGGAAATTAACCCCTGGGTTTATCTGATGACGCTGATATTAATATTTTGCTCTTTTTTCGCTACTTTGGGCTTTTGTTTCGTCGTAGTGAATAAGCTTTTATCTCCTTATTAGTGCAGCGACACTAAGCTTCCTCTCTCTCTCTGTTGTTGTTTATTGTGTCGTATAAGTCTAAAACCTGTAAGCTAGATGTGTCCATTGATTAGGTTTGATTGTGCAGAAGCTCCACATCTGACTGACTTTGCAGTAGACCCTCGCTATAATTTCTTGATTCATAGCCTAACTAATTTTATCTATCCATGCGTAATATGAACTTGGTCTGCTGCGTTAATTGAATGTAGATATATGCCACACTGATAGTTCACTGCTACACATTACTGCGTTTAATAGCGACTGGTAACAATGATTCACATTAACAACATCACGTTAAAGCAGAAAAAAGGAGCAGAGATATCTATGAATGGAGTTATGATCACAAGAGTGGAGCATGAGGATCCATCACTGCAAAAAGTTGCAGATAAGAAAGTTCAAAGACTGAACTGCATGACTTCACTTTTTGTTATTATTTTATGCATGTGTTCAAACATGTGTTCAAACAGGTACATGCACACACACACACACACACACACACACACACACACACACACACACACACACACACAAAGTGAATACACACACACAAAGATACAGTACTGTAAGTACACACACACACACACAATGATACAGTAAACACACACACACACACAAAGGTACAGTACATACAAAAATGTACACACACCATGTTCAGTTTAGGACACTAGTGTGTGTGTGTTGCTATGTGTTCAAACAGGTACATGCACACACACACACACAAAGATACAGTAAATACACACACACAAATATACAAATGTACACACACTATCTTCAATTTAGGACATTCTCTAGTGTCTGTGTACCTGTTTGAACACATGCAAACACACAGACACACACACACACACACACACACACACACACACACACAGTGAGACAGGGATGTTGGCTGTGCTGATGCAAGGACAGATCTTGCCTCCACATTGAGTCGGGAGGATGCTGCAGCAGTCTGAGGCTGACGGCTGTGAGATTTAAGGCTCTCTGCTGCACTCAGCTGCCTGCACAGGATTTTCTAATTAGAGTTGGCGACTTGGCTTCAGCTTTGCCTCGCAATAAATCACCGAGCCTCTCAGGTGCATTCCCCCCCCACCCCCCAGCCCTGCTCAGTGGCATTTCACTATCAGCACGCTGATTGAGTTCCCCTGATATTTTCGTCCAGGAGAAAGAAGAGGAAAATGGAAACAGTGTATATATGTGTGTGTGTGTGTGAGTGTGTGAGAGAGAGCGTGGGAGGATGAGCATTTTCACCACAAGAATCCAAATGGGTTTTCTTAGAAAACATAAGAGAGGTGGAAATGAGTCAAAAACACGGAGCATGTGTCACGAATGAGATAAACTGAGAAGTTATCTTCATCACCACAATGTCGATTAGCTGTTGGTTGCACCGAGAGTGCCAAGAAAGCTGTGAATAAAACAAAGTGAGTGAAAGTGGCAGGTTTATTTTGCCTGAGTAAGGCTTCTGTGGATTTAATTCTCTTAACACCTTATTGCAAAGATTTGGAAGCCAATATTTGCTCAGTTCATCCTTGTTTTTTTGCTTTATTTTTCTCTCTTGTCATGCAGAATTAGAGTTTGGTCTTCCCGGGTGAAGCCAATTCAATTTCTTTACCAAAACGTCGGCAACCTTATCAGGACTTTCTAAAGAGTTTGTAGACTTAAAATGAATTCAGTTAAAAATGGTTGTAAAGTCAAAGTAAGGAAGGTACAACAGAGCGCTTCAGTTACACATCACTGATTTTCCTTTTTCAAAATACATTTTAGAGGAAATGTAATTTCACTGATAACCTCTTCTGCAGTTTGTCTCCTACAAAATAAAAGTCGTACATAGATGGTGAGACAACGGACGAAACTTTGACATCAGAGACAGGAGTTATGTAGGTTAAGTTTAGGGGAAAGATTGTGGTGTTGAGGTTTCTCCCGTTACCAAGGTCACAACGTTTCCCTAAACTTAACCAAAAAAAAAGAAAGTCTAATAATGCTTTAGTTTCTATAGGAGCCTTATACTTTATTGTGATAATCTATATTTAGGGAAAACAAGTGAAATACATTTTACTGAGGAGTCTTGTATTAATATTTTGGAACTCCCCAGAGAGATTAATCGCCAATATTTTCCTCATTATGTTTTTCAAAACTTGTCTCGGACATTACGGTCCCTCCAGTTGCACATTAATAATATGTAAACTGCAAAAGGTCAACAAAATAAAACATGAAACATTAAAAAAAAGTTGAATCATGCTTAGTTGCCACATTGTGGATATCTTTTAAGCCTCCTGTTGTCCTCGAGTCAAGGAGGAGGACAGGAGGAAGGAAGGGAGGAAGAAGGAAGGAAAGGACGAAGGGAGGAAAAAAGGAAGGAGGGAGGGAGGAGGGGAGAAAGGAAAGAGGTAGGGAGGAAAGAAGGAAGAAATGAAGAAAGAAGGAAGGAAGGTAGGACTGAGGGAGGAAAAAAGGAAGGAGGGAGGGAGAAAGGAAAAGAGGAAGGGAGGAAGGAAGGAAGGAAGGAAGGAAAGAAAGAAGGAACAGTCAAAACAGAAGGGGTCAATTTGACCCGGGAGGACGACACGAAGGTTAAAGATACATTTGAATAATATATTTGATACATTTGATAAAGGTTTTGTAATTTTTGCAGATATGTTCATTAAGAAATGCTGATATCAACATAATCTGAACAGCATTAGTGTTTCTTACAATGTAAATTTAGTTTTGCAAACTATTAGAATATAATCATCATTTGTATGGAAACCAAACACAATGAAGGAATGCAGGACTAAAAACACTGTACAGCAACTTTAATCTGTAATCTGTATTTTGGCATTTTGCAGGATACCATCTTATTTTCCCACTGAGAACATTTCACACACTGCTACAGGATTAGTATCTGTTGAAAGTCTGACTCAGAAAAGAGGAGGTTTAGTTGGGAACAAAGACCAAGCTATTCTACTTCTCAGTTATATAGCAATAATAATCAGTCTATGTAAGCCTGAAGTTCAGTTTCACATAACGCAGCTTTATCATCTGATCGAGGGCCGAAGCAGCCTGCCTGCCTGCCTGCTGAATGCAAAGCCAGGAGAAATCAATTTAATGTTGTGTGTCGTGCTTTTACACCTCCTGTGGACGTGGTCATTACTTTCTGTGTGTGTGAGCACGCTGCAGCAGCAATGCAGAGCTGCACTGCAGACGCGGCCAAAATGCAGAATAACCAGAGAGCGCTCGCTGCTGCCAAATATCAATGTAACTGAAAAATGACTGCTTTCAGAAGTCATTTACTCGGCCTGATGGTGACACGATTGCGTTGCACTTACAATGTCTTTGTAAAGATAAGTAAAGTGTGGTGGGAAGAAACAGAGAGAGGAAGAGAGAGAGAGAGAGGAAGAGATGGAGCTTTTATCAGCCTTCACACACTTATACACACACACTGTAGTGTACTCTACTGATGACTAAGACACTTCTGTAATGACCTGAATACTTAATGGATCTGTAGTGCTGATTGTCACACTGCAGTGTTAGTGAGGAATTTGAGCTCAGTCTGAATCTTTGGTTTTGAACCTCTCATTCTGTTTCTCTTTCTTCTCTCAACCTTAGAAATCACATCTACATATACTGTTAATCTGCAACATCTGGAATGCAGCTCAAATTATGTTTTTTGTAAGATTAATGAGAAAATGTTAACGCAATTTGTCATGTCGCTATAAAGGAGTGACCACAAATTCTAATTTTCTCTTTCCCCCTGTGCCAACTACAGCAATACTTTTTCATGGTTATGCATTACATCCAGGCAAGGCCAACGCGGGAGTAACTTAGAACTGCATTCTATCAAAAGGCCACCAGGGGGCGACCATCTCTATACAAGTCAATGGAGAATTCACCAACTTCTCACTTGATTTCTAACCTCAGTAAACGTTTTCAAAATGTGTTTATGGTCTCAATCGCTAGTTTAAAGCCTTCTTCAATGCAGTATGATGTTCATTTGGGACATTTTGGCCTCCCTGATTTTATATTTGACGATAAAGCAGGGTATGCATTAGGGCGTGGCTACGTCCTGATTGACAGGTTGATTGCACAATGTCCTCAAGATCCAGCCCTCGCATATACCCCCATATAAGTAGAATCCATGTTTTTATTTTTCCCAGCATGCACCTGAAATTTTCAAGATGGCGCTGCCCAGATTCGAAACTATTGGCTTCCTAGCAGCAGTCCACAAACCAATAACTAAGTTAAAATGAACTGAACAAGTTTAGTTGTCAACTCCCCACCACCAAGTACAGACCAACTATGTATGCATTGTATTAAGATTTGCTTTATTGGGATAAGTATCGTTATCAAGATATTAAATTACCGATATCGGGTTCTGAGATTTTGGTCATATTGCTCAGTCCTGATATGAGTGCTGAGAAATTACAATAAAGAAATGTAAATGTAATTTCTATGAGTCAGCACTGCTTTGGAAGGCTTCTTACGCTGGAGCCAATCCTTCAAAACTTAGATTCAGTGTAGTTTTAGTTTTAGGCATTAAAAGCATGCTATCATAGTTCTCCATGGTAAACCTGCACATAAGAGTCTTTCAGGTGCTCGGCAGGTTGTTTTGTCCTGCATCTTGAAGAAGTTGCCATAGTATTTCTTCTTCTGTGGAATTTGGCGTTTCAGCTGCTTTTGTCTCTTCATGTAATCCCAGACTGACTCCATGATATTGAGATCAGGGCTCTGGGGGGAGCAAACCATCTGTTGCAGGACTCCTTGTTCTTCTTGTGAATCAAAAGTATGTTTTTATAGCTCTGTGGCTGTGTTTGTGGGGTCATTGTTATGCTGCAGAATAAATTTAGGACCGATCAAATGCCTCCCTCATGCTAATGCATAATGGATAAGAATCTAAACATCTCAAGAGCCTAAAACTTCAGCACAGTACTGTGTATGCAGCAATTTTACAACAGAGTTTACAAAATGAAGTCTCATATCACAGAGCTTTGTTAAAGGAGACTCGTAAAACGCTGCATGGTGTTGGAATCGGGGGGTTAAACTCATATAATCATAAAACACAGACCTCTAAAAGACTCCACATGAAGCCGAGTCTATAAACTGAGATTAAAGAAGTGATTTAACAGCTGACAGTTTAATCTCCTCATGCAGGTTGTTCTAAAAAAACTACTGACCAAATAAATGAATAGTAATATCACTACTATAGATTAAATTCATAAATTATACACCATGCTGTGTCCATTTCCAGCTTTATCCAAAACTTATAAATCAGAGGTTTTGTGTTGTTGCTTGTTTTTCTCTCTCTCTCTGTATAAAAATGGGAGTAGAAATAATCCATACTCAAACATAGCTGTACTCAGATGATGAATGATAATGTATTTTAAAAAGATTTTTTTTCTAGTGTTGTCTCATCACAAAAATCAGTTACAGGCCAAGTCTGCTTTTTGTCCCAGCCTAATCCAATAATAATGTAAGATGCAGCTAAAGTGAGTGATATTTCGTAAACGGAGAGATTTAAAGGTACAGTGTCTAGACTTCAGTGGCATCTAAGAGAGCAGACTTGACAGAAATATAATATAATATCCACATTTTTTTTATTTTATTTAGTGAAAATAAGAATTGTGTTTTCCATTACCTGAGAATGAGATGCTTTGTTGCACTGCCATGTTTCTACAGAAGCTCAGAACAGACAAACCAAACACATGGCTCTAGAGAGGAACTTTTGAGACTGGAATCTGTCATCCGGACGTCTACAGGCCCAGATTACCTGTGAGACCAGAAAGCACAGACAACTCCAGGGAAGAAGTTTAGCTTATTGAATGCATTAATAGTACTAGTTAAAATGATCACAGATATATCCACCACCAAATTGCATGACCTTTGTAAATCCAGTGGACTACATCATGACCTGAATGCATCACATTCGTGTCTGAAAGAAGAGACACAACACTTTGTAAATCTGCCCTTTAACATGATCATTATCAGTCCTTAACAAACCAGTTCCACCCACACTCTTGCTGCATTTCAATAATTTAACTCGCTCTTGTTGACTTCCCCTCGACTCTCGCCCTCGAGTGAAACCCTTACTGTCATCTTAAGTGTCACATAAGTGTTGCATTTGTCTTAAAAAAACCTCAAGGGGCTGACGGAGCAACAATGATGGTCACTCCAGAGGTTTATATTACCCTCAATGCAGTAAAGTACGTAAAACTTTTAGTAGATGATGAATACATTGAGCAAGGAAGCTTTTCAATCAATTCATATTAGATTACTTTTACTTCTTATAACTTCTTTTTACTTTGTGCAGCTTGTTGCTATGGTTCTTGTTCAGTAGGAGACAGTAAAAACAAGGTCATCAGCATAAAGCAGAGACTTCACCTCTTTATCTTGCAGCGAGAGGCCAGGAACAGCATATCGATCCAACTGAACAGCAAGTTCATTTATACACACATTAAATAAAGTCCGACTTTAATTGCAACCCCTTGATGAATCCTCCTCTTCTCTGGGTGTTTGGTGTTTGTCGTCAATTGTAACAACACACCTGTTTCTAAATACATTTATTTAACCAGCTCATACATACATTTGGCACTTTATACCACAATGTAGAAGTCTAGTAATAGAGCCTTACAAGCCAAATAGTTGCTTGAAATCAATAAAACAAGGAGAATATCTTATTGTTTTTACACATTGTCGGTGGTGTGGCGTTTTGGGAGGAAGCCAATTTGATTTTTACTCTAGACGGAGTGTTTGTCAAGGAAATCTAGTGTTATTTTATGCTGCCTTTTCTTTGCTTTTTATGATGGAACGCTGCAGGATAATATATCAACACAACTGCCGACACAGATGCAGATATGAATGAGAGAAATGAGCCGTTTGTACCAGAAAGGCAAACATCCTGACTGTAATACAATATTGAGCACAGCACCTTCCTATTTTTCTCTGGTGCTGTATTGGGGTATTTCATTTTTAACGCTGTCTGGAACAACAAGTTTACTTTAGCTGCAGAGATTTTGTCTGTGTGGTGAAGTCTTCCCAAGTAATTGGAGAACTCAAAGGCGTTTTGGTTGTCTTTAATCGTTTATTCTCTTGTGTGGGCTTTTGATTTTATAGTACATGGAACTGAATTAATTTATATATATTATTTATATAGATTTTCACAGAAATGTGCTCTCCAAATCTTTGGTTGGATAATTGTTATGCTTGTTCTGTGTTGAAGTTGTTCCATACAATATATCCCACAATGGATTGTGATTAAGTTTCATGTCAGTATCATAGGCTGTATAAAAGAAATGGACGTAACATCCGTGACGTCACCCATTGGTTTGTGGACTGCTGCTCGGAAGCCAATAGTTTCGGATCTGAGCAGCACCATCTTGAAAATTTCAGGTGCATGCTGGGAAAAATAAAAACATGGATTCTACTTATATGGGCATGAGAAGGAGCCATGGGCGGAGCGGGGAGGTTGCTATGGTTGCGAGGGCTGGATCTCAAGGACATTGGTCAATCAACCTGTCAATCAGGACGTAGCCACGCCCTAATGCATACCCTGCTTTATCGTCAAATATAAAATCAGGGAGGCCAAAATTTCACAAATGAACATCATACTGCATTGAAGAAGGCTTTAAACTAGCGATTGAGACCATAAACACATTTTGAAAACGTTTACTGAGGTTAGAAATCAAGTGAGAAGTTGGTGAATTCTCCATTGACTTGTATTGAGACGGAAGTCCTTTTGACACCAAAACGGTCGCCTCCTGGTGGCCTTTTGATAGAATGCAGTTCTAAGTTACTTCTGTGTTGACCTCATTTCAGAGGACTGGAACTCCCCGCCTGCTCAGTATAAGTTATTGTTTCGTTCCTTTACTTAAAATTTCATTGCATTTCTCTCAGGTCTGTGGTGTAATGTAATTCGTTGCCACCGGATACACTAGGGTTGTCATGGGGCGAGCTAATAGAGCTTCTGGGTCACAGACATATACCCAACAAACAAAACATCAATCCCTCTTTGCAGTCCGTCTTTATTTCAACACAACAAGGTCTTTTCTGATGGTTTTGCATTTGTCATTGCCATTTTGCCTTTTTAACAGGCTTCCATTTTTCTTTGTATAAGGTCAGCTCTGATAGCTTCCCTATGAAATATCATACTGTACTGATATCATCAATGGGCTCATCTCTGGTAGGAACATTGATTTTGGTCGTATCTCGTTCATCAGATCAGATGAGTTCAAGACCATGATGACCTGAGAGTTTAAAGAACACAATTTATCTGATAGTGAATGATAGTGGAGCGGTCCATGTCGGTTATTGCATAGTCTACTGCAGGAGAACAAAGAGCTCATGAGTATGTGAGTCTCCCTTCTGAACCGGCCGTTGTTCTGGCCTGAGGCCCGACAGAGATGCACTACCTTTCTGCCACTTTGATTTACTTCAGAGTCAAGGTTGTTCTGATGTGTTGCATCTCATGAATGGATTTCAAGATGATTCGGAAGGGAGGTCTTGATAGGTATGCTTCTAATTTTAGCTGTAGTATACAATGTTTTTAATGTATAGTTGGAACTTGGCAGGCTCAACACGAATTGTTTTATTATGTAAAGAAGGGAAATTGCACAGGTGAGTGCAGATGTGGCTGAACAGGCAGCCAAGAAATGGGATAAACGATATCAAGTGCATAAATTTGTCCAAATACTTCTTGTATGTAGCTACAGTATTGACTAAACATGTGCTCATATTTTTAAAAGGAAAAGAAAAAGATTAGAAAATTTTTGTGACTGCTGTGTTTTACAACCTACAAGCCCTGAACTGTTGTGGAAATTATCTGAAAACACTAAACACAAATATGAAATAATACACTATTATTGTACAATAAGGAGATAGCATATATACAGAGTGATATCAGCTCATCCCAACTGAGCAAAGAGCAAACCTAGACTCACCCATAAAGTTGGAATATAATATTTTTCACTTCTTCTCATGAAATGATTGTGACAATGTGATTTATTCTTGATAGATAAAGTTTATATATTCTCAAACTTGTATTGATTAATCTCATTACACCTGGTCAAATGTGATAACTGATGTGTATGAATAGAAAATAAAAAAAGGAATGTGTCTGAAAGCTAAATTATTCCAACTTTATGGGCGATCGTGTATTATAGAATAAGAAAGAAATGATCTGTAACTGGTCAAACATATCAGCATATATCATTGTACCCAATAGAAGATGACGACATAGCAGAACTACACTGGCCATGCATCCCCAAAAACAAGAGTCTTCGGTCACAAATGATTTCTTGACACTTTACTAATGTCTCTCACACCCAAGAATCTGAGCTTCTACCTTATTTGGATATAAGCCAACATAGAAGAAGAGCAATGGGCCTCCTAAAGACAACAAAACACACATTTCACAGGACACACAATGATAAGGCAATCCCACAATCTTAGATTAAAATGATCAAACCAGCAGCGACCGATCAGGGAGAAACAACAGCCGACAGTGGTTTTTACCCTGTTGCATGAGGCAGTTGGGTCACGGCCATCGATTGGTCCTCCCCTCCTGATTGCTTCATACGCAAGGGGAAGATCAGCCATCATCCAGCACAGCCATTTGTCTGCCAAGGCCCCAGTGAAGTATCTTATGAGGAAGGAATTACACATCCTCCTCCTCCTCCATCTTCTCCTCCACCTCAAGACACTTCATCCCTGCAGCCTCATCTGGAAAGCGTGTGAGAAGCAACAGTCCACCAACAAAGGGAATTGGGAGAAATCTTTTAGTGAAGCCAATATTACAAGGAGGAGAGAGAGATGAAGCCATATTCAGGCTTGGATCTTTTGAGAGAACAGTTGACAAAATATATACATCAAATTTATGAATATCTTTTGTTATAGTTACCATTTTTTAATTAGATTGTTCTGGTAGAGATTCATTTTATTACATGTTATTCATCATATTTATGCCTGGTGAGTTTCAGTGTATTTATGTAGGCAGGAAGGAAAGAAAGGAGTAAGGACGAAAAGAGGAAGGAATTTAGGAGAGAAGGGAAGAAGGAAGGAAAGGAGGAAAGAAGGAAAGGAGGAAGGAAGGAAGGAAGGAAGGAAGGAAGGAAAGGAGTAAGGACAAAAAGAGTAAGGAATTTAGGAGAGAAGGAAAGGAGGAAGGGAAGGAAGGAAGGAAAGAAAGGAGTAAGGAGGGATGGAGCAAAGAAGGAAGGAAGGAAGAAAGGATGGAAGGAGGAGGGAGCAAAGCAAGAGGGGAGGAGGGGAAGAAGGAAGGAAAGACAGAACAGTCAAAAGAGATGGGGTCAATTTGACCCGAGAGGACAACACGAGGGTTAAACTTTAATTCATTTGTCAAGTTTTTGAGAAAATAAACATATTTTACAATGTGTGTGTAATATTCCCATTTCCCCATTTTTGTGCACTACCGTTTTTAAAGTGATTTATAAACAGTCGTGGTCCAGCAGCTGATGGATAGGTGCAGGGATGCGGCCTGCCAGTCTATTTTTCTTTGCTGCACCGCTGACTTCCACAGCGAGATGGGTTTGGTCAACATTGTCCTTCAATGCTTTCTGCACAGACTCCTAAATGTCCCCAAACTCCCAGGCAGGTGATGTAAAGTGCAGCACAGCGGGTAATAATGCAGAGTCGACTTCCTGGACCTTGATAAAGATACTGCACCACCTTTTTTTTCCCATCATCCCGAAGGCCTTCTCAATGATGGAGCTGGTTTTGGCATGATGGACGCTGCAGTGATCATGGACCTGAACTGTAGAGGCTCTCTGTTTGGTGTCAAGATGGAGATAGGTTGCTTAGTGCAGTGATACTCACCATCCTTTGTGAATAGAGGGCTATTTTTTGACCATTCAGGTGTCGTGCACTGATACTAGGTAGCCAGTTAAAGTGTCCAAAACATTGCCTCTATTGTCAGAAACTGCTTAGACTGAATAAAGCAGCTTTCTTTTTCACATTGTCACTGAAGGCTGGACCTGCAGGTGCCTTTATTCGGATGTGTCACCCATCAATAGCACCCACACATTTTCTGATTGCATCACTCTGAGCCAGTGCAGCAACGCTTTCTCCAATTGCATCCAGCTCGTAAGGCTTTGAGAAATGGATGCAATGTGGATATTATGGTGTCTGGAAGAATAAAAGCTAAATTATGAGAATCACATATAAAAATGCTAACAAGTTGTCTTCCTCTCATTCGACATTGAGGCAACCACCATACCACCACCATAGCTTCAACCGACTCCATTTCAAATGCTTTTAAGTCTAGGTTTTCTGTTTTTGCTGTATCTCAAGAAAATCTAATTTATTGCTTGATATATTACTGAAAAATAATATGACGAAACAATCAGGACTACATATAAATTAACAATTTGACTTTTCTCACAGCAGACTAAATGTGCTGCACCAGTGCTGCATTTTGCTATTTCCCTGATGTATTACAACCATGAAGTCTGTCACATTTCAATCCAATCCTGCTTTCCACCAATTGCATCCAGCTCATGAGGCTTTGAGCAATGGATGCAACATGGAGAAGGATAAAATCTAAATGATGAGAATCACAGACAAAATGATTACAAGCTGTTTTTCTCTCATTCGAAGTTGAGGAAACCAACACATAGTCTTAGCCTCGTCCAGTTCAAATGCTTTTAAGTTTCAGTTCTTCTAATGTATTATATAGGTTTGTATAGGTAGAGTTACATATGTATAGATTCATTAACCTTCCTGTTGTCCTCGAGTCAAGGAAGGAAGGGAGGAAGAAGGAAGGGAAGAAAGGAAAGGAGTGAGGAAGGAAGGAAGGAAGGAATGAAGGAAGGAAGGAAGGAAGGAAGGGAGGGAGGGAGGGAGGGAAGAAGAAGGAAGGAAGGAAAGGAGGGAGGGAGGAAGGAAGGAAGGACAGAAGAAAGGGAGGAAAGAAGGAAGGACAGAAGGAAAGGAAGGAAGGAAGGAAGGAAGGAAGGAAGGAAGGAAAGGAGGGAGGGAGGGAGGAAGAAGGGAGGAAGGAAGGAAGGAATGGAAAGGAGTGAGGAAGGAAAGAAGAAAGAGAGGACAGAGGAAAGAAGGAGGGAAGGAAGGAGGGAAAGGAAAGGAAAGGAGTGAGGAAGGAAAGAAGGAAGAGAAGACAGAGGAAAGAAGAAAGGAAGGAATGAAGGAAGGAAGGAAGGACAGAAGGAAGGAAGGAAGGGAGGGAGGGAGGGAGGGAGGGAGGAAAGAAGGAACAGTCAAAACAGACGGGGTCAAAGGTTAAATAGTGTCTCAAAAAATCTCGTTGATAGCTTGTTATTTTACTGAAAACATCATAAATAGTTTAGTGGGAGTACATATAAGAACATTTTAAAACATTAACACTTTGACTTTCACTTTTCTCACAGCAGAGCAAATACAGTGCAGCATTTTTCCATTTTGGTGATATATTACATCCATGAAGTGTGTCACATTTCAATCCAATCCAGCTTTCCACCTCAACACCACCAATACCTCGACCGTTCCCTTCATCCCCTCCGGTACCTGAAACCATTTACTGTGTCATGAAAGCACACACTTTTATTACAGGAGGCCACAGTGAATGGTGATGAAACCAGGACAATGTATAAGCCTGAAAAATGCTACAAAACTGTTAAAAGGAAATTAACTTTTTTTTTTTTTTCTTTTTTTTTTAATTCACCGACTCGTCTGTGGAGATGAGGCCTGACGCTGCTCGGCAGGCCGTTCATTGAGTCAGCATTTCTTGGACGTGAAGGACACTAACTCAAAAGCTTTGACTCCTGGCTAATTGTATGGATCGGCCTTGATCAATCCGATGTATTACTGCAACAGGAGCAGGACAGGGGAGGTGATGGGGGGTCCCGTGGGGATTACAAGGAACATCTTATCAGTATTGTGGGGGGTGGAGGGAGGGGGGTGGGAGTGATCGTCCATTTGCAGAGCACAGAGAGTCGGGTGGGAAAGAGCTGAGGCTGCTGCTGGAAGCTGGAACAGCTGGTGGATTTGTTATCTAAGACTGCAGAGGAGAATTACATGAGGCGCCATTACAAATCTGTTCATTCAGGGATTTGTGGATGTTTCTCTTTCATCATATTTACTCCTTTAATGACTAATTGTTCACAAAATGGACATTGGACACATTAACAGATTAAAAATGCTAAATATTTTCTATTATTAAAAGACCAGATCAGATGATAGTGCAGCCTTATATTGGTCCAGACTCGTGCTGTATAAGCGATTTCTAATAAAATCTATATTCTACTTCCTCTCCTTTTCCTTCTGCAGTCTGGCTCCTTTTTATTTCTGCAAACAGCAGCTGCTGCAAGTGATTGAGCTGATTTCCCTCGTGGTTTTAGAAAAGTGAATTTTTAATTAAATAAAATTGAGTTACCACAAAGTTTCAGTTTACGTTATCTTGTTTATATCATCTTATCCATCTAAATGGGTCCCAGCCCTCTCAGGTCGACTCCTTCCAATCATTTTAATTGACAATTAAAAAAAATATTGGAGTGAATGAAGGTTTTTAATTGACCTCCTCTCCCCTGCTTTGTACCTGAAGAGTGTTTTTTTATTATTTTGATTTATAATTTGGAGGTTTTCAGCTCAGTTAGAAATACTGCTGCCAAAAGTAAACACATTTTTTTTGTTTACTGAGACTTTTTGAGTTCAGTGTGTACCAGGTTCAGCACTGCTCCCAACAAATAACCACAGCCTTGCACTCTGAATTCAACACTGACAAAGACTCTCACCTACCTACCTGGCATTCATACATCACTAACTGTGTGTAACCATAGCAACCTTTATATCAGTGTTATAAACTTTACTCACCTGTGTATAAGTGACTAAATGTTGCTTGATATATATACTGTACTTTTATTAGGGTTAATATTACATCATTAAGTAAACAGGAAGTGGTTTACTAATGATCTCTGTCTATCTCGGTGTTGTTTTTCAGCTTGTTCTGATCCTCAAGTAGCTAAAAAAATAGGTTTAATATTTCAAAAATATGATTTTGTGAGAAAATAAGCAGCTTGGTGACACATTTGAATTATTTTCAAGTCATTTAACATCCAAATGGATGCTGTCTGATACTTGCTTGGTGGTATTATCTTCACAGTTATCATCATTATCCAAAAATACTTGATGTGGAAACCTTCTGTGTCGGTGTGTATTTCCTGATCTTCAGTCGGATCTGTGATGAAAACGTGATCAGAGAAAGGAGACAGTCTTCATTAACCTTCCTGTCGTCCTCCCGGGTCAAATCGACCCCGTCTGTTTTGATTGTTCCTTCTTTCCTTTCCTCCTTCCTTCCATCTGTCCTCCCTCCCTCCCCCCTTCTCTCTTTCCTTCCTTCCTTCCTTCCTTCTTTCCTTCCCTCCTTCCTTCCCTTCTTCCTTCCTTCTTTCCTCCCTTCTTTCCTTCCTTCTTTCCTCCCTTCTTTCCTTCCCTCCTTCCTTCCTCCCTCCTTCTTTCCTTCCCTTCCCTTCCCTTCCCTTCCCTTCCCTCCCTCCCTCCCTCCTTCCTTCCTTCCTTCCTTCCTCTCTCCCTCCTTCTTTCCTTCGCTCCGTCCTTCCTCCCTCCCTCCCTCATTTCCTTCTTTCCTTTCCAGCCTCCCTTACTTTCTCCCTCCATCCTTCCTCCTTTGCTTTCCTCCCTTCCTTCGTCCTTTCCTTCCTTCCCTCCTTCCATCTTTCGTCCCTCCTTTCCTTCCCTCCTTCCTTCCTTCCTTCCTTCCTCCCTTCCTCCCTTCCTTCCTTGACTTGAGGACAACAGGAGGGTTAAGGTCTTTTGATTTTTAGTGAAACTGATAAACCTCCTCTCTCTGTGTTGGGTGCTGTATGATCTATGGACCTGCTTACTGTTTGAATTGAAGCGATGCTGCTCTGAAGCTGTTAAAAAAATGAAAAACAAAGCTGGTAAAATGATGTTTGAGCTCACTTTGAGATTTCATGCATGATCCCAAACTTTCAGAACTCCAAAAAAGGCTTAAAAGGAATTAACTGTCAATCTGACTCCCAATTTGAATTTTACTTTGTCATCTCAGTATCTCCTCACTGTGTGCATGGCACTGATAAGCTCCATCAAACTTCATAAATCAAATCATCTTTGCTCTGTCTTGATTTTTTTTCTTCATATTTCTCTCTTCTCTTAGCAACTGATTAGATATCTTTTCCCAAGCATGTCTGATCCATGTTGTCTTAACGTCGCCATAGCACGAGCTGACAAGTTTTTGCAAGCGAGAGGGTCAATTACAGCGTGGGGAATTCGTTTTGACTTCTTCTTCTCTTGAGTTGTCACAGTACAGCAACAGTGATTCTCCGGGAGCCGTGAGGTGGAGGAGGGAGGGGTTGGGGGGGGGGCTCGGCTCTGTTTCGCTCACAGGCTTCTTTCCAGCAGCTTTGTGCCTTTGCAACGATCCCGTCAACTTACTCACAGCCTTCAAAACGCATTACAGTTCCTCTGTGAGCGAGAGACTGTCTTCTGTTTGTCTCCTTTAAAAAGAATCGCTCCGAGTCATCCTCCTCGTATTTGTTCAGTAAAATGCGATTGTTGATTTCTTGTCGATGTGAGTTAGTTTACACTTTGATAGCTTGTTTCTGCACTTGACTGCAGCTTCTTAAGAGTTCTGGTGGGAAGAGGGAAGCATGCAACAAAGAGGGAGAGAGAAGAGCCTTCACTAATGCTAAACATCATATTTCATTGTACAAGAACTCTGCATTATGTATGTTGAAATGTACCTTTAAAAACTCCATGAAGAAACAGAAAACCCCAGATCCTATCTATCTATCTATCTATCTATCTATCTATCTATCTATCTATCTATCTATCTATCTATCTATCTATCTATCTCAATTTAACCCTCCTGTTGTCCTTGAGTCAAGGAAGGAAGGATGGAAGGGAGGAAGAAGGAATGAAAAGAGGGAGGAAGGAAGGGAGAGAGGGAGAAGGAAGGACAGGAGGGAGGGAGGAAGAAAGGAAGGAAGGAAGGAACAGTCAAAACAGATGGGTTCAATTTGAAGGTTAAACAAATTACATTTTAATTGTATCTATTCTTGTTGCTCAGTCTTTTAAGGGGTCTATCCACTTATTTGATATATATTATATCATTATTAAATTATCATTTCTAAACTGAAGTACGGAGGGAGGGAGGAAAAAAGGAAAGAGGGAGGGAGAAAGGAAAAGAGGAAAGAAGGGAAGGAGGAAAGAGAGAAGGAGGGAGGGAGGAAGGACAGATGGAAGGAAGGAAGGGAGGGAGGAGGGAGAAAGGAAAAGAAGAAGGGAGGAAAGAAGGAACAGTGAAAACAGATGGGGTAACATTGGGTTAATGGTAATTTGAAATCAAACCACCAGTAAAGTTTAATATGAAATCCAGTGGAAACCATTAATAGTGACAATTACAGCATCACATTGATCACAATAAGTAGAAAATCATTATAACCAGCTGATTGTTTTTCTTTATTTCTCAATTGATGTTTCCATATCTGTTATTTATGTTTTATTCATTATTATATATTTATGTAAAGCACTTTGAATTGCCTTGTTGTTGAAATGTGCTCTACAAATAAAATGTCCTTGCTTTGCTTATTACATGAAGTCATGAAACAGACAGCTTCACTATTCACTGAGTTTTATTGACTGTTTAAAAAAATACAGTAGAGCTGTTTGAAACACTCGCTGCTGAACTTTACACACCAGAAACCTCCACAGGGCTTTTTTATAATGCTCTGTTTAAACTGCTTTTAATTCATGTAGAAATAAATTAATAATCTAATATAATTTCCTCTCATTTATAATCCAGCGGAACTCACTGTGGTACATGTTGTTCAGGCGTTTCTGTCAACAACAAATAGTCATGTTAGCTGAAGGGACTTTAAACTACGCTAGCTGCATGTTATGTCATTTTTGCTGTCACTGCAGTGGATGGATGCAGCTCCTCCTCCTCCTCCTCCTCCTCTTCCTCCTCCTCCTCCTCCTCCTCTTCCTCCACCACAACCACCACCAGTGTCACGGCCTGTCCTCGGCTCCCCAGGGAGAAGAGGCTGAAATTTATAGGATCTTCCCCAAAAGGCATTGATTTCATTGACAAGGTCAACTGCAAAGATCTTTAATATATATATTTTAAAAAGCATTCTGCTGAAGGATGATGTCTTCCCTCATTCATCTACATGCTTCAAAATGTGGTTTGAGGCAGCACATAGTGTACAGTAGGGATGTAGTTTCTTTTTCCTTCTCTTTTACCAGAGTTCAATCTGCTTCACTGGTATTAAAATGCAGAACAGTGCAGGAATATTGAGACAAAAGATCTCAATTGTTGCTTGAAATCCCAGTTTTATATCCTTTCTCCTGTTCTTTTGTCTCACACATTCTTTCCTCTTACACTAAAACACATGCATACACACACACACACACACACACCACTCTCTCTATCTCCCGGGTCATACGACTGTTCCCCGGAGAGGCGTCTGTCATTGCCTGACATTGTATCATATTGTTATTCAGCTCCACATTCTGTTCGCATGACAAGATATTCTGGCCCTGATGAAACTGCATCGTATCCACCGTGGCTCGTTTTACCATCGTCTGCAAGCGCAGTAGGGATGCTGGTCTGCAGGAGAGCCATCTGCTTTTATGGCACCGAGCTGTGGGAGCAGTGAGAGGTCTCACAGATAGCAGAGAGGGAGAAGAAAGAAATAAAAAAATAAAAACAGAAACTTAACTGCACAAAATTTACATCTGCCTGAACAAGCAGAAAGAGGAAAGAGAATGGGATGGATGTCAGCAGGATGAATTTTAATTGTCATATTATGTCTATGGTATCTGCTTGACATTTTTTAATGAATTTGAAGTCATAATAAGCAGCCAAACACATCTTACCTCCACCCAGGCTTATTACTGTGTGTATTTGTATGTAGATTCAGATTAAGATGAACATGACTAAAGTACAACATGTGTCAGTTTCTGCCTATAGCACACACTGAATGCAACACACAGGAAGAGAGAGACAGGTGTCATGATAACTGGGAAATATGCCACTAACATATTCTGATGGACCGACTGGAAGACAAAGCCAGCGTGTGGACTCAGTGTGTGCAGCTGTTTTATCACATGTCATATGCTGCCGGTGTGTGTGTGTGTGTGTGTGTGTGTGTGTGTGTGTGTGTTTGAGTGAGTCACACAGGCAGCTAGGTTGTCCTTCAGCACAGCAGTTTTGAGCTAAATGTTAATGTCAGTGGGATTATTTTAGCAGGTATTTAGTCTGAAACCAAATTATCGACAGGGTACGAGCTACAGGGGAGCCAGGGCGAATTTGGTTCCTCTTAATGAGACATGAGCTCCCCTGAAAACATGATGTGTGAAATGTTGGGGGATTCCTATGATATTTATTGACAATAGGCAAGGCAAGGCAGTTTTATTTATAAACACACACACACACACACACACACACACACTAAAAACAAAGAACAGAAAACTAGAAAGAGAGAAATAAAATGCTAGAATAGAGCATCAAATATAAGATTGCAGCATAAAATAATGATTAGCTTTAAAATCATTAAAAGGACATAGAGTGCAAATGAAAGATTAAAATGTAAAGTGCTTTAAAAGAGCTCAATCATAAGCACAGGAGAAGAGAAATGTTTTTAACCTGGATTTAAACATGATTTCAGTTCTGCTGCTAGTTTGTTCCAGTTGTGTAAAAGCTGCTTCACCATGTTTAGTTTGAACTCTGGGCTCAACTATATGACCTGAGTCAGTAGATCTCAGAGCTCTGGGCTCAACTATCTGACCTGAGTCAGTAGATCTCAGAGCTCTGGGCTCGACTATCTGACCTGAGTCAGTAGATCTCAGAGCTCTGGGCTCGACTATCTGACCTGAGTCAGTATATCTCAGAGCTCTGGGCTCGACTATCTGACCTGAGTCAGTATATCTCAGAGCTCTGGGCTCGACTATCTGACCTGAGTCAGTAGATCTCAGAGCTCTGGGCTCGACTATCTGACCTGAGTCAGTAGATCTCAGAGCTCTACTGGGTTTATATTCTACTAACATGTCATTCATGTATTCTGGACCTAAACCATTCAGTGAGTTGTAAACCATATGCTACTTTTCCCACGCATCTCTATTTTTCTGTATCTTCATCATCATGGATAATGCATAAAATTGGGCTATTGTTAATGTATGATTAATGTATAAGGGTTTTTTTAATACATATTCAGAATTTCTCCAAACTGCCATTAATCACTTCTCTTTTGTAATAAGCATACAGATACGTCAAAAGTGCCCCTAAAAAAAACAAGGAACCTTGCAAATTTGCCAAATTACGCTGATTCATTGAACTTTGACTTGATGATGTCAGAGCATCACCAAAAGTTATAATAATTCATCCTACTGGGACTCTGAATATCTGAACCAGTCCATCCATTAGTTGTCAACATACTTCACTTTAGTCAAGTGTTATCAGCTTCACTATGAGCGTGGCTAAACTCCAGATCCAAACCCAAAATGAATCACTTGTTTGGCCCGTGGCCTACTAGAGATTACAACAACAAAAAAAGGGCAGAAACTTTCCTTTTTTTGGGGTAATATCCTGCTACAGGGAACTACCAGACAGACAAGCAGCCTCTAGTAAAACATTATGATAATAGTTTGAAAACCTAGCGAGTGTAAAAGTTTATTTGTCTCTCTTAACTTTTCTTAAAAGTTCCAGAGGGAAAACTCTATGAACAACGCCTGCAGCTCATTAACGTCTGCTCGGTAATATTCAGGAACCAGCAAACAAATTAGCAACTCAGCCACAGAATAATGAGAGCTAAAGAACTATTTATCACTTTGCATGCAAGAAGTCTACACTCATGAGTCTGATGGAGAGATTTTTTATTTTCTTTCCTCCTCCAGACTCTTACTTTGAAAAGTTTCATCAGCTTCATCATGAAGAGGACAGAACCGAACTGTGTGATGATCATTTGTGTCACGCAGCAGTGTGTGATGTGTGTAATATATAAAGGTGTTAGTGAGTGCACAGAGCTGCTGTTGAGCCTCTTGCCACTCTGGTTTTACACATCATTAACATTCTGTTGCTTGTCTGCGTAGCGATTACTCAGCATGTCAAACAGCAGCTGAGGGGGGCTGCAGGGTGAACCGGGGGTCAGATCTGCAGAGGTCAGCTGGTTACGCACATCACTTTTCATTACTGAGATTTTTAAACAGTACAGCAGCTCTGTTCAGGCGTCCCGCTGCTGCAGAAGGAACAGACGTAAAGCTGTGATGGCATGGGGAGTTTTTTTTTTTTTAAGGTTTTTTACTTTATTATGTTTTTAGCTGTCTCCTCATATTAACTCCATTTAAGGCTGCTACTCTACTGTTCACTAAAAGATCAGAGAGAGGTAAGAAAATACATAAATTTGCATGTTTTCATTCATTTTAATATCAACTGATATGTATTTTTGTGTTTTTCCACAATTTTAAGTTTTAATAAATGTACAAGAAAATAGATTTACCTGCTTTAACCTTCCTGTTGGCCTCCCGGGTCAAATTGACCCTGTCTCTTTTGACTGTTTTCCTTCCCTCCTTCTTCCCTCTTTCTTTAATTTTTCCTTAGTTCTTCCCCTCCTATACTTCTTTCCTCACTTCCTTCCATCCTTCCTTGCTTCTTGTCTTTCCTTTCTTCCTCCTTTCCTTCCTCCCTTCCTTCTCTCCTAAATTCCTTCCTCTTTTCGTCCTTACTCCTTTCCTCCCTTCCTTCTCTCCTTACTTCCTTCCTCTTTTTGTCCTTACTCCTTTCCTTCCTTCCTCCCTTTCTTCCTCCATTCCTTCCTTCCTTCCTCCTTTCCTCCTTCCCTCCTTACTTCTTTCCTTCCTTCCTTCCTTCCATCCTTCCTTCCTTCTTTCCTTCCTACCTTCCTTCTTTCCTCCTAAATTCCTTCCTCTTTTCGTCCTTACTCCTTACCTTCCTTACTCCTTTCCTTCCTTCCTTCCTTCCTTCCTTCCTTCCTTCCTTCCTTCCTTCCTTCCTCTCTTCCTTCTCTCCTTACTTCCTTCCTTCCTTCCTTCCTCTCTTCCTTCTCTCCTTACTTCCTTCCTCTTTTCGTCCTTACTTCTTTCCTTCCTTCCTCCCTTACTTCCTTCCTCTTTTCCTCCTTCCCTTCCTTCCTTCTGTCCTTCCCTGACCTGAGGACAACAGGATGGTTAAATTCACCATCAACATCATTAAATATCATTAAAGATCATTTCTGCTTTTATTGTTCAGTGAAAGTACATTACAGTGCAGACATGTTTTGGTAAAGTCCTCTTCAAATACCAAACCAAAGCATCAACCATCACTGACTCTCATTAAAAATACATTTTAAAAGTCAATTTCTTGATTTGCAATTCGTGTTTCATTTCAGCCACAAAGAGTAAAAGTATGTTTGTGTGGTAAAGCAGTTCAAAGTCTGCACCAGGCAAAGGTTAGCTAACTTTCAGATAAACAACAAACATGATGGTCATTATAATGGAATAGCTTCTCTTGTTAAGCTAAGTCTGGGGCTCCGTCTCCCTAAGTCCCAGGCAGCCACAAGGACAAATAAAGCTCAATGTGACATAAAGTGAGTTTTATTTACATAAAGAAATACAAAACAAGCTGGTTTTAATGTCAGGGGGGAAAAAAAGGCCAACACAACAAACAGAACAAGTCTAACTGGGAAGTAACATAACTAAAACCGAACAGAACAAAAGAAACCAAATGACAATCACTTACCTCCCTGACTAAAAGAATAGGAGAAAATATGATAACAAAACTGTCTGTCTACCTCTACTACCACAAAGTAAATAATTAACAAACTGAAAATTAAGAAAAGCAGCACTGACTTCATCTTGGAAGTATTTCTAGCTGATTTCCTGGTGGGGCAACCAATCCTCCACCAGACTGGAACTTGATCCACCAGTCTGTGAGTAGTTGATGAAGGCAATCCACCAATCATCCTCCTGTCTACACAAACACATTAACACAACATATTTTAACACACACACACACACACACACACACACACACACACACAGAAAAAAAATACAAATCACGACCACAATTGTAACACTCTACATTTTTGGTTCAATTAAAGGGGACTTTTTATGCTTTGTGTGATTCATTCATTTCTATCTGTTATGATGTCAGAGATCTTAAGCTGCGTTCAGACTGCAGGCAAATCTGATTCAAATCTGATTTTTAGTCCTGACTGTCCACACTGTTTTTGGACTGGGCCACATTAATGACCAATCTGACAGGTTGCCGTGGCAACGTCGTCAGAGCAGAGGTGTCTTCTAGAGTGTATTGTGTGATGTCATATAATTGCGACAGCAACAACAAACCCTCGAGCTTCTCTTGAACGGAGCCATCTCCCCAAAGATTAAGAATATGGTTTTGTCCTCTGTCCATGGACTGTTTTCGATGTCCTCCGTTGCCTCCAGTGACATCACCTAGCAACAACAACTGGAATAAGTGCGGGTCTGGTGTCTCATAGAGTGACGTAGGTAGCGTAGAGACGTAGAGAGACGTCACAGACAGTCAAATCTGATATGAGTGTTTGGAGCTGTTCAGACTCAGACACATCTGTCCAGATGTGATTTGAAACTTCCTCCCAAAGGTGGTTTCAATCTGGTTTGCAAAAATCGGATCTCATGTGATTCATGACTGTTCAGACTTCATAAGCACATCTGGCTCCAATCCAGATTGGCTAATAATCGGGTTTTAGCTTGCAGTGTGAACGCAGCCTATGCTAAACATGCTCAAAGTTCCAAAACTTGACACTGATATATAGAAATGCTTCATGCAAGTCAAAACTCAGGGCTTCAACCTGCTTGGTGGTGTTGGTAACTAAGGTTTTTCCATGTATTGTACATACTGTCCACTCATGTTTCATATTGGATTTTGGCTCGAACACGTAGAGATGTATTTGAGAAGTTGACATTTCGAGTAAAGAATGAGGAAAAAGAAGAGAAAGTAGTAGTTGTATCTGGAGGAAGTCTCCTGAGAGGCAGCTTCCAAGAGCTAACCAATCAGAGCAGAGTAGACTCATCAGGAAAAGGTTGCTCATGAGACAGGATCTCAGTTTCTGACAGAGACAGAACTGAAGAGCTGCATAAAAGCACAGTATGAGTTAAATAAGGAGGTTTTTTTAACTGTAAATCATGCAGAGATATTCCAGTAGAGCAGCAGAATCTAAATATAAAGCTGTAAATGTGTAGAGTATGTCCTCTTTAAGAAATGAATGAATCTAATGACTTCCTGGAGAGTAGAAACAAAAAGCACACAAACACATAATCAAAGCAACTGAACACCATGCTTTGAAAAATGTGCATCAATAAAATGAATTATGGTAATTTGTGGGGACTGGTCCTTTAATGATAAACCAACTTGCAACACTCATCAGGGTTCCCTTTCTTAATGATTGGGTTGCTGAATTCCCAATTATAGCTAACTTTCCAAACAGCCTTAATTGAAGAGGAATCCAAACAGATTCATCTTAGAATACAAATACTATGTTTCCAGTTTTCTAACTCAACATTAAATCATTATTTCTTCTTTAAGTAACATAAACTGATGTCTATCCATCCATCTAGATATAGATAGGTATTGTAATAATAAGCAGAGGTGTTTTCAGTTACAGTAGGTGATTAAACCTCCGCTCATGTTGAAGGTAAAAATGACTATACCAGTACCAATAAAGAGATATTGGTACTTTTGACACTGATTAAGGTCCATTTATGCTCAACGTTAAATACGGATACAGACGGAGCCTTCTGTCCGTGTGTAGTGGGTCTAATTCTGCGTTGTGTATCAGGTAGGTAGAGACGCACTCCTGAATGGTCTCAACATGCTTTATTCCCCTGCATTATGGAGAAGAAACATTCACAGGTGTTCACAGGTTCTTTCATACATGCTCTGTACTCTTTCTGTGGAAAATCACAGCGCAAAGAGCATTTTAAACAAAATAGCATAAACAAAAATAAATAAAATGCAAATTAAATCAACTTAAAAGAATTTCTATCAAAAAATGAAAGAAAATAACTTGCATAAACTCACATACCTGCATTATGGAGAAGAAACATTCACAGGTGTTCACAGGTTCTCTCATACATGCTCTGTGCTCTGTAACACCATGACGAGAGTCACTACATATCCTCTGTTAACAACCAGTCTCAACAGTACACTCTAGCGTGACACGCTACGTAGTAGCTCTGAAGCTAACACAAGCCACGACGACTTCTCCTCTAAATAGTAAGTTTAAGCATGAAAAAGATATAAAACAACAGTCCTTTCAAATTAACACTGTGAATACACCAGCTTTACAAATATTTTTAAGTAACTTACATTCACATTTACAACACAAACAATGAAATTATGAAGAGCAGCAGAAATGCGTACCTTTCTGTGGAAAATCACAGCGCAAAGAGGAAGTAACACCCAATACAACGCAGTAAGTGCAGTTTACAAAATAAAATACTCACTCACTCACTATACTTCCAGTAATGCATATGTATCTAGTAAAACATTTCCCCTAACCTATGTGCTTAACACATTAACTTTCACAAATACACAATTTCATATTAACAACATTTCATATATTAACAACACTCAAATGAATAAACAATATGACAGCTGAATCGCTATCCTTCAAAATAAAAGTTTGCGCTTCACTACCTTCATAATATGGCGCAACAACATCACACCACTACATTCACCCCCACTGTTTTGCGCTATATGATGAACACAACTTACATTGGCGAAGCAAATGGCAAGAAAACAAACAAACAAACAAACAAAAAAAAAAAAAAAAAAAAAACACAATGCCTACAGGTGTAACTATGTAATTCCCTTACTACTAAAACATAAACCAGCCCAACCAGTTATGAAAAACTATCCAGCTAAGGATCAAGGTAAACATGAGGTGATCAGTCACACGTTTAACCCCAGGAAAATATGCCATATACACATTTCAAGGCTACGGAACACATAGTACCAGAAAAGTACACCCAATATTAAAGACATCTGTAGCACATCAAAAAAAATGTCTTGCATAGTGTCACAAAAAAAACACAAATACACCCAAAAAAAATAACCTCCAGATAGAACCTACACTTTAAGGAACAATCCTAACCCTTTGTGTGGACATAGTCTGAATAAGCCTATTTACCGGCCTAACTAATCTACCTAGTCTGGTGCGGATTCCCCCTCCCAAAGGACCCACAACCACCCCTTTCTGTTCAGTGGCCATGGCCTGGGACTCACTCACAGCTACTGATTCCGCACATGAAATCCTGGCTAAGTGTATGGAGTCGCTAACAGCAGACACAACACTGTGGGTATCAACAGACTGGTCAGACAACTGACAATTGCCAGAGCTTGCTTCAGCTGACCCTGTGTCCACATGAGCTTGTAACTCAGCACTCCTCTCAACCTCTATCCCACATGTAGAAAAACTGCTGACATCCTCTTCATCAACCTGATGTCCCTCCTCTAAATCACTGTAAACACCAGACCTGTCCAAGAAGACAGGCTGATCGGTCTCATCCTCAGCTTGAGATCCAGAAAGGTTAGATACCCAGTGGGCAGTCCGAGTATCACTCTGCTCCGTCCGACCCAACATGTCCACAGTATCTTGACTCAGATCAACACTGAGGGCGGAAAACTCTGATTCTTGATCAGACTCCCCCCATGACGGCAGCGGCAAAAAATTAACAGGCATGATCAGGTTCCTGTGGACTGTCCTAATCCGGCCTGTAACAGGATGCCGAATGCTATATGTGTGAAGCTCGTCATTCTTACTTACAACCACATACACTGCACTTTCCCATCGGTCAGCTAATTTCTTCTTCCCCCTTTCTTTCTTGTTTGCCAAAAGGACCCTGTCACCCTCTTCAACAGAGAAGCCCCTCATCTTCCTGTTATACACCTTGGCTTGCTTGGCTTGTTGTTTGCTAATATGTGTCTGAGCAAGTGTTGTTGCCTCCCTTAGATCTTTCCCCAGAGACTGAACATACTTGTCAACATCAACAGTCTCTCCATCCAACAGAACACTCTCGAATACCACATCGACAGGCAAGCGAGGAGTGCGGCCAAACATCAGAAAAAAAAGGTGGAAACCCTGTGGTTTCATGAATGGTGCAGTTATATGTGAAAGTCAGTGTATTCAGTATCTGAGGCCACTTTGTCTTTGAACGTGGCGGTAAGGCTCTGATCATGGTGCCCAAGGTGCGGTTAAAGCGCTCAGCCTGCCCATTACCCATAGGGTGGTACGGTGTGGTATGAGACTTCGCAACACCCGCCAACTGTAGGAGCTCGGCTATGAGTGTACTCTCAAAATTAGCTCCCTGATCTGAATGAAGACGTGCCGGAAATCCATAAACAGAAAAGAAATTGTTCCACAGCACACGAGCAACTGTCTTAGCAGTTTGATTTGGGCAGGGATAGGCACAGGCTAGCCTGGTGAAGTGGTCAGTAACTACTAAAACATCAACTGACTTGTTATTAGCATCCTCTGCTGACCAAAAATCAACACACACTAACTCCAGAGGTGCAGTAGTGATGATGGACACAAGTGGAGCTCTGGCTTCCGGCTCTGGAGCCTTGCTCAACACACACCTCTTACATTGGGTGACATACCTCTTGACATCATCAGCCATTGTATCCCAGTAGAAACGTTGCCTTGCAAGCCATAAAGTGCGTTGCTGCCCCTGGTGGCCAGCATCATCATGCACACCCTTAAGCACTTGACTCCTCAAATCAAGTGGGACAACATACTGAAAAATGTTCTTTTTGCTCACAGGGTGTTTAGAAACGCGATAAAGAACACCCAGCCGGGTTGTGAGTTTTCCCCACTGCTTCAATGTTCTGTTAGTCTCCCTAGATTCATGAACCCTCTCCCTGCGGGATGGACGGTGACCTCTGTCTACAAAAAAACGCACTCTGCTCAAAACAGGATCCTGAGACTGCATATTATGCAGTTCCTCATGAGTGAAAACAGGCAGCGAACTCTGACCCATCGATGCCACCTGTTGTAGCTGCTGAACATGAGAGACCGCTCTCACTGAACCACCATCATCCCAATGACGATGCGCATCCAACACCGCAGACACTTCCTCCCTTGATATCTTACCGCCACTACAAGTCCCACCCCCACCGACTTCAGAGGACTTTGAGATGGGTGAGGGCTGCCTCCCCACCCCTGGCTGCTCACAGGAGAGCCGAAACATGTCCTGTACATAAGGCAAAGACACACCACTTGCCTCCTCTAACAACACCTGATAGGGAGTTCTTGTCAACCGGTGCATCACCTTGCATCTCACAAAAGGTTCTCTGCTCAGTGCGTCAGCCACAGTATTCTTGGGTCCGGGGATGTATTGAATGTCGAAATCGAAAGGGGCCAACTTAGACACCCACCTATGCTCACATGCATCCAGTCTTGGTTTAGTCATAATGTATTTGAGGGGATTATTATCTGTCCACACAGTAAATTTCTGTCCCTGCAGCCAGTGACTAAACTTGTCATGAATGGCCCATTTCATAGCAAAGAACTCCAGTCTATGAGCTGGGTACTTAGACTGAGCATGGTTCAGTGACTTGCTGGCGAATGCAACAGGCCGAGCTGTATCATGTCCATCCTGAACTTGTGAAAGTACGGCTCCCAACCCACTGGTGGATGCATCGACAGACAGAATAAACGGTTTAGCAAAATCAGGATGGGCTAGCAAGACTTGATCCACAAGAGCATGTTTCAAGGCCTCAAAAGCTTGCCTACACTCTGTGGTCCAATCAACAGGAGCAAGTCTGCGTACAGCTTTCAGACGCTTTTTACCACGCGCACCACGTGGCTGTTTACACCCTGAGGTAAGTTGGAATAGAGGCTTAGCGATCACAGAACAGTTCTCAATGAAATGTTGGTAATACACTACCATGCCAAGAAACGAGCGAATCTTGTCAGTGGAGGGTGTGACCCCATCACTCTCCATGATATCAGCCTCACTCAAGCTCACTATAGCTTGTACCTTGTCTGGATCAGTAGCTATCCCCTCCTGTGAAACCACATGCCCCAAAAACTTCACAGATCTTCGCAAAAGCTTGCACTTAGCTGGGGAGAGCTTCAGATTATGTTCCTGCAACCGCTTGAAAACTAGTTCAAGCCGCTCTAAGCTTTCCTTTTCTGTTCTGCCAAAAACCAACACATCGTCGAGATAACAAAGCAGAGACAGAAAGTTCTGATCGCCAAAAATCGTCAGCATCATCCTCATAAAAGTCGCTGGGCTATTGCAAAGACCCTGGGGCATGCGATTGTACTCATGCAGTCCCAGTGGTGATGAGAAAGCAGAGTATTTCTTATCATCTTCGTGGAGGGGGACATTGTAATAGCCTGACGTCAAATCCAGCGTACTGAAAAAGGCGTTGCCTCCCATCGCTGCCAGAACGTCTGCCTGGTGAGGCAGAGGGTGTGCGTCTTTGACCGTGCGGGCATTCAGCCAGCGAAAATCTGTGCACAGTCTCAGCTCACCGTTTTTCTTCCAGCACAAAACCAGAGGTGAAGCATACTCGCTATTGGACTTCCTGATTATGTCCCGCTCCTCCATTTCGTCCAGTGTCTCTCGCAACTTCTGGTAGTGCACTGGTGAGAGCCTGCGATAAGGTAATCGAAAAGGGCGGTCATCGGTCAGCCGAATACGATGACAAAAACCAGTAGCTTCCCCACAATCTAAACTATGTCTGGAAAACACACTTTCATACTTCACAATCAAATCTGTCAATTTCTCTTTCCAGACTGGAGAAACTTCACAATCATCCACTGGCAACTCCTGAAGTCCCAACTCCCTGAGCTTAGGGCTCCCACTCACCCCGTTGCCCCTTACAGAGCTCTGTGCTGTTAAACTGCCATGACTACTGCCACTGATTACCTTCCCCCCCATTTGGTGAACTGTCTGCTCAGGACCCTCTTCAAAATCCTCCAATGCAATGCACGGGGAGACATCAGCCACTTTTGCATTTCTCCGCAATGTGATTTTGGAAGCCGTTGGGTTGATTATTTTTACAGGAACCCACCCATCTCCCCACAAGGGTGTCACTACCCTGCCGACTAGTATGTTTCGGGGAACGCAACGTGAAGAGCTTGGCTCCACGACTACAGTACTACCAACCGAGAGTTTAGTCCCTGGGGGGAGACGGCCCCACACAACATGTTCACTAGTAGGCTCCAGTGTCACTGCTTTCTTTAGCCTAACTGTCCCCACTTTGTCCGGAATCTCATCCCCCCTCCATCTTTCCAGATTGGCCAAAAATCGGATGAACCCACTAGCCTCTTGCTGCTGTGATGACTCAGGCCTGCCTAAAACGCGCCAATAGGCCTCGTTGCACTTAAACCTCTTGATGATTGGTTTGAGCAGGTTAGTACCCACAATCAGCTCATCTACTTGTCCGTCCACAATCAAAACTGGGACAAGATAGTCAGAGTCAAACAGTTTGAGTTTCATTTCACAAATTCCCACTGGCTTTGTCTGCTTCCCACCACACCCAATGAGAATAATGTCTGTAGGAGATACTAAATCACCATTCACAACTCCTGCCTCTCTCAACTGTGGTACCAGATCTGCGCGAAGAGAAGTGGCCATGGACCCACTATCCAGCATCCCCTGAATATCAATTTTGTCCCCTGCTAGTACAGTAGTGAAAAACAAATCGTCGCTTTTGCCTGTTCTCATTGTGTTCTGAAAAATCACTGTTTTGTCTGGTGGAGCGGATTCACAAGCAGCTGAAAACACAGACTGAATATCATCTTCACAGGAGGGAAAACCACTTAGCTCCACATTGCCCTCCGCCAAAGAGGAGCTACTTAGTTTCCCGGAGTGTGAGGGGCCCGAGACAGATTCGGAGACTGAGTAGGAGCTGACTGGCTACAATTAGCTCCAATATGGCCTGGTGAGTAACATCTGAAACACAATTTGTGCATCCTGCAGTGAGCAGAGGTGCTGTGGTCAGAACTGCCACAGACTTTACAGTCTCGAATGTTTCTTCGTACTTTGGTCTGAGGTGGGCTATGTGTAATTTGCGCATTACTAGACAATGTCTTCTCCAGTAAACTCAGAACTCTGTCCATTGTGCATTTTTCATCACTAGGAGAAAAATTGGCTGGTGTGACCCTGAAACTGGGTGTGGAGGACTGACCCACCTGAGTATCACTGCTTATCCCCCCCTGACAAGATCCTACTGCCACCTCCTTCTGCACTGAAATTTGACTCCCACAAAACATCTGCACATTCCTGTGATTATCAATATGTTCCTGAACTTCCTGGGCAGACCAATCACGTGGTGGCTTTGTTTTAAAGATCAGAGCTAGTTCTTTATCAGGGCAGTTGCGAACAAACATAATGACTGCATGACGACTCAAATCAGTAGCAGGCTCACCTTTACTGACTAGGCACTGTTCCGTCATTTCTGCTGTTTTGTTGAGCCTTATCCAGTAATCTAAAGCGCTTTCCCCAGTGAGAGGCTGTACTGCATAAAAATCAGCCAAAGGTAGGTCGGAGTGTACAACATCCCCAAAATGACGCCTGAGTACACTATAGACAACATTGACATCAGTGACGTTAGGGTTGCTACGTAACCATACTTTGGTGACATCCCTAGCCTTGCCCAAAAGTCTGTTCATGACCTCTTCAATGCATTCAGTCCCCCTGTAACCCTGTTTTAGACAATAACTCCGCATTAACTCCTCCCACTCAGAGATAGAGTACTTATCTGAGTTATCCCCTCTAAAATAAGGTGGAACATTGACTTCAGAACGCAGTACCAAGTTTAACTTAGAAGCATCAATAACGGTGGTGGCACACAGATCAGGATGAGAGACATGCTGAGGTCGGTCAGAGACAACAGACGTTGTTTGGTCAGGAGAGCCCTTTTGCTGTAAAATAGCTTTGATAGATTCTCCAATCTCAGCTCCAATTGACTTGACCAAATCAGCAAGTTGGTTGGGAGATGATCCTATACCAGAATCGATCATGTTCTGGAGAGAGGGACGCACAGGTGATACTCCTGGAGAGAATGGTAGGGGCCTGACCACATCATCACTTAACCTCACATGTCTGTCTCCCTCCACCGCAGAATGACCTGGTTGTGACACAGATTGACTGCTCGGCGTAGACTTTGACAGAGGAGTATACATCAAAACGCCTCTACCCCTTCCCACACTCAGATTTGTATCACCAGCATCCCCCACTCTGTGTACGTTAAATGTCTCCATATCATCACCATTCCCCCAAAACCACAGTGAAAATAATAGTACAGGTCAGAAGAAACAAAAAACAAAAATCGTCCTAGAGCAACTCTTTTGTAGGAACACCCATATGTCCACAATGCAAACTGAATGGATAGTTAGTCTCTTTAAATCACTGAAAAGGATAAAGTCTCTTGAACCAACTGGACCCAGGATGAGAACGCCATAGTTTCGTGACGGCCAAGGGATGTTTCCTGCACTCCGGACCAGGGGTCAGTATACAGCAGTGGATCACTCCCACTTGCCAGTTCACGACACCAGAGTACCCCTTTAGTGGCCAGCACTTCAGCAACCGTGGCGTACGGTTCCCACTCGTCAATCGATGGGTCACTGGATCCCGATATGGCTCGTACTGCAGCAACCAGGGTGGTCAACTCCAGCTGACCAGTCGACAGGTCACGGCACCAGTTTGTAGTGGGTCTAATTCTGCGTTGTGTATCAGGTAGGTAGAGACGCACTCCTGAATGGTCTCAACATGCTTTATTCCCCTGCATTATGGAGAAGAAACATTCACAGGTGTTCACAGGTTCTTTCATACATGCTCTGTACTCTTTCTGTGGAAAATCACAGCGCAAAGAGCATTTTAAACAAAATAGCATAAACAAAAATAAATAAAATGCAAATTAAATCAACTTAAAAGAATTTCTATCAAAAAATGAAAGAAAATAACTTGCATAAACTCACATACCTGCATTATGGAGAAGAAACATTCACAGGTGTTCACAGGTTCTCTCATACATGCTCTGTGCTCTGTAACACCATGACGAGAGTCACTACATATCCTCTGTTAACAACCAGTCTCAACAGTACACTCTAGCGTGACACGCTACGTAGTAGCTCTGAAGCTAACACAAGCCACGACGACTTCTCCTCTAAATAGTAAGTTTAAGCATGAAAAAGATATAAAACAACAGTCCTTTCAAATTAACACTGTGAATACACCAGCTTTACAAATATTTTTAAGTAACTTACATTCACATTTACAACACAAACAATGAAATTATGAAGAGCAGCAGAAATGCGTACCTTTCTGTGGAAAATCACAGCGCAAAGAGGAAGTAACACCCAATACAACGCAGTAAGTGCAGTTTACAAAATAAAATACTCACTCACTCACTATACTTCCAGTAATGCATATGTATCTAGTAAAACATTTCCCCTAACCTATGTGCTTAACACATTAACTTTCACAAATACACAATTTCATATTAACAACATTTCATATATTAACAACACTCAAATGAATAAACAATATGACAGCTGAATCGCTATCCTTCAAAATAAAAGTTTGCGCTTCACTACCTTCATAATATGGCGCAACAACATCACACCACTACACGTGCTCTGCGTTCATTTCGTCCGTATTTCTGCACGTTTCCATAAAGCTTACGGATATGGATTAAACGGAGCAG
>JAJDFG010000585.1:0-117958 GCA_021039105.1 Scomber colias | reverse complement strand
ACCCACTGTCGTCTGTTTCAGCCTCCGATCAGAAAACACTGACAGAGAGTTTGAGTTGTTGCACCACTTCATGTCGCCGCATTACTTTTCTCACTGCACTCTGAACTAGTTGTCCTTACGTCTTTCAAACTGACCAAAGTTGTTTTTCAGATTTACTCAACAACAACGCAGAGCAAAGCTACCACAGAATCAGGAGAGACCCTCAAAATACCTTCAAAGTAAATGTCAGGAGAATGTCACTAAAGGGCAAAAGGTAGAAAAACAATCTTTTAACTTTTAAGTGGAGAATACAAAGTGGTGGAGACAGTTTGAGGTTCAGATAAATGCTTCTACTTTCTGAAGAGAGAGTGCAAAGTTTGGACAATTCAATGGTAAAAACGTTTGAAGATAAACTTTTCCTTTCTTTCTGTGAATTGAAGAATAATTACCTGAAATCAACTTGAGGCTCTGAGACAAATACCAATTCATTTTGTGGTAAACTGATATAAAACATTACATAGAAACATAATAAAATCCTCATAATAAAGGTCTTGAATCTAGAGTTTTAACATGATTGCTCTATAAGACCATAGACTGTATAAAAGAAATGGACATAACATCCGTGACATCACCCATTGGTTTGTGGACTGCTGCTCGGAAGCCAATAGTTTTGAATCTGGGCAGCGCCATCAAAATAAAAACACGGATTCTACCTACCCTTCCTCCCACCCTCCTTACTCCCTTCCTTCCTTCTCTCCTTACTTCCTTCCACTTTTCCTCCCTCCCTCCTTACTCCCTTCCTTCTTTCTCTCCTTACTTCCTCCCTCCTGTCCTTCCCTCCTTCCCTTCCTTTCCCTCCTCTTTTCCTCCCTCCCTCCTTACTCCCTTCCTTCCTTCTCTCCTTACTTCCTCCCTCCTGTCCTTCCGTCCTTCCTCCCACCCTCCCTCCCTCCTTATTCCTTTCCTTCCTTCTCTCCTTACTCCTTCCCTTCCTTCCTTATTTCTCTCCTTACTTCCTCCCTCCCTCCTTACTCCCTTCCTTCCTTCTTTCTCTCCTTACTTCCTCCCTCCTGTCCTTCCCTCCTTCCTTTCCTTTCCCTCCTCTTATCCTCCCTCCCTCCTTACTCCTTTCCTTCCTTCCTTCTCTCCTTACTTCCTTCCACTTTTCCTCCTTCCCTCCTTACTTCCTTCCTTCCTTCTTTCCTTACTTCCTCCCTCCTGTCCTTCCGTCCTTCCTCCTTTCTTTCCTTCCTTCCTCCCACCCACCCTCCCTCCCTCCTTACTCCTTTCTTTCCTTCCTTCCTTGACCTGAGGACAACAGGAGGGTTAAGCAGCATCATTGTACACAGAGTAATGTCCTTCCTTCCTCCCTTTCTTCTCTCCTTCCTCTTTTCCTCCCTCCCTCCTTACTCCTTTCCTTCCTCATTCCTTCCTTCTGTCCTTCCTTCCTCCCATCCTTCCTTCTCTCCTTACTTCCTTCCTCTTTTCCTTACTCCTTTCCTTCCTCCTTTCCTTCCTCATTCCTTCCTTCCTCTTTTCCTCCCTCCCTCCTTACTCCTTTCCTTCCTCATTCCTTCCTTCCTTCCTCCCACCCTCCCTCCCTCCTTACTCCTTTCTTTCCTTCCTTGACCTGAGGACAACAGGAGGGTTAAGCAGCATCGTTGTACTCAGAGTAATGGAGGATGGCAGCATGACAGGCTTTAAATATTTACCGAGTCTCAGAATCAGCTAAATATATACCTGAGGTGTAAAGAGAGAGGGATGATGGAGGCGGAGGAGAGAGACTTTCCTGTTTCCTGCTCCAACTCTGACTCATGCTCAGCTCAGGTGTTCAACGTTAGCGAAGTCAAGCAAACTACTTTCACAACTTCATCTAGCATCCAGTGTTGCTTCCTTCCTTTCCCTCCTCTTTTCTTTCCTCACTCCCTTCTTACTCCTTCCCTTCCTTACTCCCTTCCTTCCTTCTCTCCTTACTTCTTCCCTCATTCCCCCTTTCCTTCCTTCCTCCCTCCCTCCTTACTCCTTTCCTTCCTTCCTCTTTCTTTAATTGTTCTTCATTCTTCCCTTCCTTCCCTCTTTCTTTGCTCCCTCCTCCTTCCATACTTCTTTCCTCACTTCCATCCATCCTTCCTTGCTTCCTTCCTTTCCCTCCTCTTTTCCTTCCTCCCTCCCTTCTTACTCCCTTCCTTCTCTCCTTACTCCTTCCCTCCCTCCCTTCCTTCCTTCTCTCCTTACTTCCTTCCTCTTTTCCTCCCTCCCTCCTTATCCCCTTCCTTCCTTCTTTCCTTCCTTCCTCCTTTCTTTCCTTCCTCCCACCCTCCCTCCCTCCCTCCTTACTCCTTTCCTTCCTTCTCTTCCTTCCTTACTTCTCTCCTTACTTCCTCCCTCCTGTCCTTCCCTCCTTCCTCCTTTCCTTCCTTCCTATCTCCCTCCCACCCTCCTTTCCTTCCTTCCTCCCACCTCCCTCCCTCCTTACTCCTTTCCTTCCTTCCTTCTCTCCTTACTTCCTTCCTCTTTACCTCCCTCTCCCTTTCCTGCTCCAACTCTGACTCATATGCTCAGCTCAGGTGTTCAACGTTAGCGAAGTCAAGTAAACTACTTTTACAACTTCATCTAGCATCCTCATGTCCTTGAGTCTCTGGCCGACTGCATCGAGAGAGACGAGAGACGCTCTGTGGTGCATTTGGATTTTTATAATTGAGCTAATTAAAGAAACGAATCTGTGCACAGCGGAGTAGTGGCAGGTGTGAAGGAGGAAAGTGCAATCATAAAATGACTCTCTCGCTGCTGGTGTTGCGTCCCCGAATATGAAGATAATAAGAGATGAGAGGCAGAACAGTGATGTAACAAAGAGAAGGTGGGAACAAGGCCAACACAGTTAAATTAACACAAATTAGATTTTAACTAATAAATAATGTTCACAACAACGCCAACAAAAAATAGTTTCACAAAAAAGAAGAAAGTGTCCAATCAGAAATATTTAACTAACTTCGGTCAAATTGACCCCGTCTGTTTGGACTGTTCCTTCCTTCCTTTCTTCTATCTGTCCTTGCTCCTTAACTCCTTCTCTCTTTCTTTCCTCCCTTCCTTCTTTCCTTCCTTCCTTCTTCCCTCCTTTCTTTCCTTCTTCCTCCCTTCCTTCTGTCCTTCTTTTCTTTCCTTCCCTCCCTTCATCCTACCTTCCTTCCTCCCTCATTTCCTTCCTTCCTTTCTTCCTCCTTTCCATCCTTCCTTTCTCCTTTCTTCCCTTCCTCTGTCCGTCTTCCCTTCCTCCCTCCTTTCCTTCCTTTCTGTCTTCCGTCTGTCCTTCCTCCCTCCCTCCTTCTCTTTCTTTCCTCCCTCTCTTTCCTCCCTTCCTTCCCCCCATCCCCTTTCCTTTCTTCCTTCTGTCCTTCTTTTCTTTACTTCCCTCCGTCCTTCCTTCCTTCCTCCCTTCTTTCCTTCCTTCTTCCTCCCTTCCTTCTGTCCTCCTTTCCTTCCTTCCTTCCTTTCCTTCCTTCTTTCCTTTCCTCCCTTCCTCCCTCCGTCCCTCCTTCCTCCATCCCCTTTCCTTCCTTCCTTCTGTCCTTCTTTTCTTTCCTTCCCTCCCTCCGTCCTACCTTCCTTCCTCCTTTCCTCCCTTCCTGTCTCCCTCCTTTCCTTCCTCCTTTCTTTCCTTCTTCCTCCCTCCCTACCATCCTTCCTTCCTTCCTTGACTCGAGGACAACAGGAGGGTTAACAAACAAAGAACAACAAGAAACATGAAATAAAAACAGGTGACGTTTGTTTGTACATAAGCGTGGGATGACTTTTACGTCCATCACAGCTGAATAATTCATTAGTGTTGTCTCTCCTCACATCTTCACCAATCAATGTTCCAGAGAATTGGTTTTAAAATGTAACAAAGACTTAATGATCTCAACGGCACAAAGAGCTGCTTCATTAAATAAATGCGAGCCGATCATAATTATTGCTGAATGTGGATTAATATGTGTGTGAAGTCAGAGATGAAGGTGTTGTGCTGCCAAGGCTGCAGCTGATGCTCTGCCTCCGAAATGACTTCATTTATAGATTTGCTTCTAACAAGCCACAAAATCGGTCTGGATCATCGATCTGTGATGGACAGTGGGACTCAGAGGGCTGTTGCGTGTGTGTGTGTGTGTGTGTGTGTGTGTGTGTGTGTGTGTGTGTGTGTGTGTGTTTGGGTCAATGACGTTTTTTTTTGTGTGTCCATGTGGTTTAGTTTAAATTTAAAGGGTTAAAATGTGAAAATAAACGTATGAATAACTTGCACACTTCCTTTTTTTGTGGACCCAGCATCAAATTTCTGCTTTTAATCCATTTAGAGAGAATACACATTTTAACAAACCTGATGCTGATTTAACCTTCGTGTCGTCCTCCCAGGTCAAATTGACCCCGTCTGTTTTGACTGTTCCTTCTTTCCTTCTTTCTTTCCTTTCCTCCCTTCCTTCCTCCCTCCTTTTGCTTCCTTCCTTCTTCCCTTCTACCTTCCCTCCTTTCCTTCCTTCTTCCTTCCTTCCTTCCCTTCCTTCTTCCTTCCTCCCTCCCTCCCTCCCTCCCTCCCTCCCTCCCTCCCTCCTTGCCTTCCTTCTTCCTTCCCTCCTTTCCTTCCTTCCCTTCCTCTCTCCCTTCCTTCTTCCTTCCTCCCTCCCTCCCTCCCTCCCTCCTTGCCTCCCTCCCTCCCTCCCTCCCTCCTTGCCTTCCTTCTTCCTTCCTCCCTCCCTCCCTTCCTTCCTTCCTTCCTTCCTTCCTCCTCCCTCCTTTCCTTCCTTCCTTCCTTTCCTCTCTTCCTCCCTCCCTCCCTCCCTCCCTTCCTCCTTTGACTCGAGGACAACAGGAGGGTTAAAGACATATTTTTTAATTGCTCATCATGCCAACCTTTATTATTTATCACTGACCCGTTTATGTTGTGATGTAAATATGTGATCGAGTCCTTTTCTCTAAATCTACCTTATTGTTTTCTTCTATATCAGTCAAAGACTTTCTTTATTTTTGGAGTGTTTTTGGACAGCATTCAGATAAAGAGGTGCGAGTTTTTCGACTTCAATATTACTTTCATTGTTCTCAAGTGGGAATTTGTTTTGCAGCAGGGGGGGAAAGAAAAAGAGTCTGAGAGAGAAAGATCAGACTTGTCCAATTGCTGTGTGAGGTTGGCGTGATTGTGGGTTTTTCGGGAAAGTGATAGAAATTCACTTTGGTTGAAGCCTACATAACAATCCCTTCAGCTGCCTTCTCACTACTACTCTTCAACTGATCTTCTGTCATCGTTACAAAACATCCTGAGAGGTCTGTTGAAAAAGTTGTAAAGATTTTTCTCTCCTTGTCTCCTGATGTTGGTGCTTTTCAGGTAGAAGCAACATCCACCTGAGTTAGTTTTTACTTGCTGTATGTAACAAAGATGCTATATTTTACCCTACAAAACATCTCCTATAATAAAACTAGGGCTGTCAAACGATTAATTTTTAAAATTGAGATTAATCGCAGAATATCCATAGTTAATCGCGTTTTGAATTGCATGTTTAAAATCCTGTTATTTTCCATTTGAAGGCAGTTTTAAGCCCATAATGTAAAGCATTTCTTACCAGAGTGTCTTAACTTGGAATCAATCACGGCTCTGCTGCGACTCCCACACTCCAAAATGGTCCTTTGGTGGAGCTGAGGCTGGCTTGTCTGCACCTGGGTGTTTAGCGTGGAGGTGCTAACTCAAACTCCACGTACTCCGGTGGTAGTTAAACTCCGTTTGACACAGGTTGCATTTTACTTTTGACTTGTCAACTGAAGCGTCTGGAAGTGTTTTAAAGTTAAACAAGCCGTTCAAAAGTCCAGTAGCTCTCTTACTTTCCATCAGCGCGGTAGGTTTACTGCAGGAGGCCACTTCAAAGCATAGCGCTACAGCTAGAGGAGCCGTCTACGGGGGAGTAGAAGGGACAAAAAGGCTTGCAACATTAAAATGCGATTTAAAAAGAATAACGCGTTATGGATTACATTAATCTAATCACGATTAACGCGTTAACGCTGACAGTGATAGTTTTTACTTATACAGATGCTATATTTTACCCTACAGAATATCTCCTATAATAAAATCCATGTTTTTGGCAATCAAAGCGAGACTGTCACTTCTTGATTTATCTTGCAGTGGGAAACGATCAGTGGGAAGCTTTTTCAATCAAACTGAATTTCTCTGCTGCTGACAGCTTGTTTAATGCAGTGTAGGAGTGACGAGGGACACAATCAACACACCTCACTTCGGGGCTGTTTGACACTGATGGTAGTCATTACATCTACTTTGGCTTCAGCATTTTAATTTTCAGTAACTCAATGCAACTTTTTTTTCAGCTGTCAACCTCTGACATCTACTAGAATATGTATGAATAATTCATTCTTATTAAAATGGATGATTTTTTTTTCTTTTTTTTTTTTAGATTAGTCTGGAAATAGAGCAAAGGTGGGGAGAGATTTGCTTCATCACATAAGGTTTATTATCCTTATTAACCTTCGAAAGTGACGGATCTCTGTTTGACTTGCAGCTGCAGAGATATTGAAGCTTTCTTATTGAGGCTCTTTAGCAAACATTAAGATGAAACTAAATCCTGATGTGTATGAGAAGTCCTTACGAGAGCTGAACCAAGAAAAGTTCATGATGAAATGTGAGGAGTCAAATAAGGTTGCCAGGTTGTGAATAGACATCTAGTTTAACCTTCGTGTCGTCCTCCTGGGTCAAATTGACCCATCTGTTTTGACTGTTCCTTCTTTTCTTCCTTCCTTCCTTCTTTCCTTTCCTCCATTCCTTCCTCCTTCCTCCTTTCCTTCCATCCTCCCTTCTTTCCTTTCCTCCATTCCTTCCTCCCTCCTTTCCTTCATTCTTCCTTCCTTCCTTCCTCCCTCCTTTTCTTCCTTCTTCCTTCCTCCCTCCTTTCCTTCCATCCTCCCTTCCGTCCTCCCCATTTCCTCCCTTCTTTCCTTCCCTCCTTTCTTCTTCCTTACTCCATCATTTCCTTCCATGCTCCCTTCCTTCCTCCTCTTTCCTTTCCTCCCTTCCTCCCCGTTTCCTCCCTTCTTTCCTTCCCTCCCTCCTTTCCTTCATTCTTCCTTCCTTCCTCCCTTCCCTCCTTCTTTCCTCCCTCCTTCCTTCATTCTTCCTTCCTCCCTTCCCTCCTTCCTTTCCTCCCTTCCCTCCTTCCTCCCTTCCTTCCTTGACTCGAGGACAACAGGAGGGTTGAAGATAACTATACAAACAGTCAGTGACCAGGAAACATTAGCTTATCAACATCATATTGTAATATATATAAATTCTGGTTTGTTTTTGAAGAAGAGGGATGTTAGAAAATAAGGAAAAACTTGAGGTACAGGAAGGAAACAAGGCCACAGAATGAAGATGAAAGGAAGAGATAGAAAGAAATGGATGTGCAACACCTACTGAAAGTCACCAGCATCAGGAATGACAAGAAAAAGTAGTTTTATGACAAAAAGCCAGCTTGACAAATCAGATTTTCCCACTTTAACTTGCTCACAGTGACTTTTCAGTTCAGAGGATAGAGGCTCAATTTCATTCAAGCATACCGGTGTTAACATACCAGCATTAACAGACCAGCGTTGAGTCAAGTTTCCACTACGGTTGTTTATCACTACCAATCCAAGTATCCTTAAAGTGATACCGATACCAACTGTGTCCTTCATTCGATACCCATCATGTGAATAGAAGCATTAAATTGTATAAAATGCCTCCACTCCTCCACATCTAATTGATTTCATTGTTACACAAAATATATTTTCATTCACTTGTGTTGATTGGCAGCAAGCAAGTCCATATAGTCCTATATCTTGTAGCTGTGGGTGCTATAAAAGAGGTCTAGGGCCTCAACAGATGTGCTGGATAAAGCAGGCGAACACTATGGCAGTGTGACTTCTTTTAGAAAATCACGAGGCAGAGCTTCAGGTTTATGTGGCTTTAATTGAAGAAAGTGTGGTTCTGTGAAACACAATTTAACCACTTAACACACGCCCCTGTTTTTTATGCTGTTAGCCTAAACGACATGCCCAAGTTGTGAGCAGCACAGATCCCACATAGTTTGAGACTCAGAGATGTGTCTGGTATCATTGGAAAGGAAACACTCTCAGGATTCTTGTAAAAGTGTCTGTGTGATTCTGTGACTTACTGACAAAGAGTGGCAGAGGTTACAATGATGGGGTTGTTTACTCGCCCATAGGTTTGCCTTTACAATGACGTGTACAGACATTCAGGGACCTCTCAGCAGGATATAGACACAATGAGGCCACAGCCACAGGTCTTGGCTTCATGCAGTCCAAATTTGGAGTCAAAAGACCAAAAGATGAATTTTTCAGAATTATTTTTCAACAGGTATGTCCATGCGTTTTCCTTAGGTCCTTTTTGGAGACTCCAAATGGACACTTGGTTACCATGGTTACCAAAGCTGTATAACCACAATCAAACACCTATAACTTCACATCCCCTTTGCCTACAATCAAAATCTTGGTCTCTAATGAAAGCTGACGCCATATTATTATTATTATTATTATTATTATTATTATTATTATTACATATAACCATATTTTTTTGTTTGGCCATATCTATCTATCTATCTATCTGTTTATTTTGGTATAAGTCATATGTCAAGTCGAAGAAGAACCAACCGTGTACCAAAATGCCGAGTGCGTAATGATATATGGTTCAACTTGGAGTTTGTTTATGGACAGCCAAACCTAATAGCTTAGTGTCATACACCGTTGGAAACCTCTGACTATTGGCTAAAAGGTTATCAACTTCATTTCACCGAATATTTCCATAGGCTAGAACAGCAGTCAATCAAAGCCATGTCGTCATTGTTGTCGGTCACATGTCCTCATTGGCTTTGGAGACATGTACTGCCTAATCCTAAACACCGATTGGCTTGTGTGTGGTGTCGTCAGAAGCAGAAGAGGCTCACGGTCGTAAACATCTAGTCACGTGTACTATGAGATGGACGTGCATGTCAGGAAATGACGTAAACGGACCGTATATGGTTTGTTATTTGTGTTATTACGTTACGTGTTGGACTAAATACATGTTGACATATTGAGGAAAGTATTTCGGTTTTATGGAAACGGATTTCATATTTCACAAGAATGGATATTTGGCGAGCTGTACAGAAAGTGCTGAGTCATAAGATGATCGTTGTGGATAAAGGGAAGACTTTGAAGGTATGTAGCATTATAGCTTTTCTTACTTAGCTCAGGGGCTAGTCGAGCTAATCGCTAATACTGTTACGGCTGTGAGCAACCATATAAGTCGTGAGTGGTCTTGAATGAATCAGGACAATCTAAGCTTTCTAACAATGTACAGCATGAATATATATGTCTAAGGGTTGGTGTTTAAAACATTCAGAAGAACTTGTGGCTACCTCCTAACATCCGTCCCGTCCCGTAGGAGGAACAGCGTGCGTTAAGAGGTTAAAGTACATATTATTTACCAAATTAACATACTATATACATACATGAAACTAGGGTTACATGCAAGGCATATAAATGAAAATGCATTTAATTAAGTTTTGTCACAAAACACAGACAGTCACGGCAGAAGCAGCAGACTTGAGCGACGGCAACTCTGAAGTTACAACATGGCTTAGCACAGGTGCTAACGGGACCACCAGTGTATCTGGTAAATGACCCCACTAATAATGTCTGGATTGTTATCAAACTTCTACAGTAGTACAAATAGGCTCTTTACTCATAAATCCATGCATTGGAAAGTTTGTAAGTACACCAAGAGTTTATTAAAATATAACTTACCTAGTGGGGTCAACTCTGCTGCTACTGCTGTAAACATCATCGAAATCTCGCGGGATCCCGCACAGAGCACGAAATCTATTACCGGAGATCCCGCGAGATTTTGGATTATGTTTACAGCAGGAGCAGCAGAGTAGAAGCCACCAGGTAAGTGTTATTTTAATAAACTCCTGGTGTACTTGTTGTTTCAATTCAAACTTTAATAAATGTTATTCATAAAAAAATATTGATTTCAGTCTTTTTATTTTTTACTTAACCAGTAGAGTTACAATGTAATGCATTAAATATATGTTTATCATGCACCAACCAATATTAAGTAATTCTAACTTGTGTAAATATATTGCACGTTCATAAAAATAATAGTAATAATAATAATAGCAATAAAGAAGGCTGTGGTATCGTGATACTACCTGGAACCATGATACTTTGGCTGGGATAGTATCGTGGGTATTCATTTTGGTATCGTGACAACACTAATTTACTGTTACTGAAACTCCAACAGATACAGATTAACATCTACATTAAGCTGTGGCACTTAAAGCAGTTTAAACATAAATACTCACATTAGTCAGGTACACGCACTTCCCCAAACAGCTCCACACAGCTTCTTCTTCTTCTTCTTTTTCTCCTGTTTAATGGCGGTTGGCAAACAACGAATTGGTGCATTACCGCCACCGACTGGAATGGAGTGTGGATCAAAAGTGGCCATAACACCCTCTCCAACATAACTAAATAAATACTAAAAGAAAAAGAATCCACACAGCTTTTCAGCCGACAGACTGATCAGACTCTACACTTCGGATACCTTCCTCACCTCTTAAAGGGCCGGTACACAGCACACACTCAGTAACATGAACACTTCTGAACTCAGGCTTTCCTACAGGTACAAAAAAGATCGATTGCAGGTATTTGTTAGACGGGAGACGTTTTGATGCTACTTGGTAATGATTTATTTCAGTCCAGACCTTAAAGGTGTCGAGTACCGATACCAAGCGCTAGTTTCCACAAGTGATTATCTTCACTGCCAACAACTGACAACCATGTCACACCTTAAGCCCGGCCTGACTGTCTGACTATTAAACATTAATGAGTAGTGGGGCGAAGCAGCAGACTGGCATTAAAACAAACAAACAACAGGAAAAAGAAGAAGGAAGAAAACTAGTCCAGCCCAAAGGCAACACCCGTATCTTTTTGCTCACTAACGGCTCACTTGCCACGGCGAACTACACAAAAAAATAAAAACACAAACAAAATTGTTAAATCGTCCCACGGCAACAGCAGCTAAGCTAGGGCTGTCAGCGTTAACGCGTTAATCACGATTAGATTAATGCAATCCATGACGCGTTAATCGCATTTTAATGTTGCAAGCCTTTTTGTCCCTTCTACTCCCCCGTAGACGGCTCCTCTAGCTGTAGCGCTATGCTTTGAAGTGGCCTCCTGCAGTAAACCTACCGCGCTGATGGAAAGTAAGAGAGCTACTGGACTTTTGAACGGCTTGTTTAACTTTAAAACACTTCCAGACGCTTCAGTTGACAAGTCAAAAGTAAAATGCAACCTGTGTCAAACGGAGTTTAACTACCACCGGAGTACGTGGAGTTTGAGTTAGCACCTCCACGCTAAACACCCAGGTGCAGCCAAGCCAGCCTCAGCTCCACCAAAGGACCATTTTGGAGTGTGGGAGTCGCAGCAGAGCCGTGATTGATTCCCAGTTAAGACACTCTGGTAAGAAATGTTTTACATGCTTCCTTCCTTCCCTCCTCTTTCCTTCCTCCCTCCCTCCTTTGCTTCCTCCTTTCCTTCCTTGCCTCGAGGACAACAGGAGGGTTAAGGTATCTACAATACACGTAGTAGGCCCTACTATACGTTGTGCAGACTTTTTATTCTCCAGTATAAATGCAGATATCAATCAGGGTTTTGTCGACATGTGTTACATCAGCGTTGCATCGGTTGGTAAGTCTCTGTTGATATCCAAAGCATGAGGATGATAACGGTGGGATCAGAGCACCGAGCTTCACTTCTACAAGATGCAACAGTGGTGCAACGTTGCTGTGAAGAGTATTTACAGCTGATGTATTTCTGTAGTTTGTCTTTTATAACACAACACGCTTCCCACGCTCTGTCCCAAAAAACAAGCTGCAACAACTGTCTTCCACTTCAATAAACTGACATGAGGTGATCCGTATATACTAAATCTTAAAAGTGGAAACACAGAGATGAATATATAGAATAAAACTAAAAGCTTCCTATAGAGAAGTAGCATGTCTCATCCTCTGAGATCAGATGCCAGTTCCTTATTTGTATTCAGAGTCTCACAACAGTTCCCTGTTCCACTGTCATGCTTCCTCATTATTTGTCAGTTTACTCTGTCCTTCTTTCCTTCCTTCCTCCCTTCCTCTTTTCCTTTCTCCCTCCCTCCTTCCTTGTTTCCTTCCTCCCTTCCTCCTACCTTCTTCCTCCCTTCCTTCATTCCTTCCTTCCTTCATTCCTCCTTCCTTCATTCCTTCCTTCCTTCATTCCTCCTTCCTTCCTCCCTCCTTTCCTTCCTTCTTCCTCCTTTCCTCCCCTCCTTCCTTCCTTCCTTCCTTCCTTCCTTTCTTCTTTCCTTCCTTCCTTCATCCCTCCTTTCTTTCCTTCTTCCTCCCTTCCTTCATTCCTCCCTCCCTTCCTTCATTCCTCCTTTCCTTCATCCCTCCTTTCCTTCCTTCCTCCTTTCCTTCCTTCCTCCATCCCTCCTTTCCTTCCTTCTTCCTCCTTTCCTTCCCTCCTTCCTTCCTCCCTTGACTCGAGGACAACAGAAGGATTAAAATGATCAACAGATATCATGTCTCTCATCCTCTGAGATCAGATGCCAGTTCCTTATTTGTATTCAGTGTCTCACAACAGTTCCCTGTTTCACTGTCATGCTTCCTCAGTGTATTTATTAACATCTCCACTCTTTGGTTCATTGTTTTAAATGGCATCCAGTTACAGACACGCACCACTAATGGGGTTATTTGTCAGTTTGTGGTGCTGGATCTGGATCTGTGGCAGGATTTGTAAAAACAGGAAGTCTGATAAATGATGACAGAACACAACTGCTTACTGACAAGACTTAAAGTACACTGCAATTATTCTACACTGATTTATTCTCTACTGATAGTTTAGTGGGTAGAAGAATGTTTGGTAACTTTTTAAATATGCACGTCTTCATAAATTAATGCAAAATGCAAAATTTGGGTGATAGATTAGACTCTTCCGTATTCATTAAAATGAAATGAAGATGTGCTTCATCAGCAGCAGAGGAAAAGTGTGTTGCTTATTTATCTCTGACAGGAAGTGCTGCCACAGCTGCGTTACTAGTTCCCCACCCCACCATCTTTTTAATGATCTGGCCCACATGAGATCAAATTGGGCTGTATGTGGCCCCTGGTGTAGATCTACCAGACTCTGGATGAACTGGTCTGGTGGAGCTGCATCGAACCATCGGAGAAAGCTCACCCATGTTCTGTAGACACACTCCGATGACTCTGTGGTATATCTTCCTTTGTGCTGCCAGGATGCTGAAGATCCGACGTCCTGGAAAAGGTCAGTTCAGACAGGAAGACCACCTATTTGTTTGCTCACGTCTTAGTTTGATTTCTCATTCTTCAGTCATCCTGATCCTTCTCACAGCTCATACTGATCTCTGTCGAAGCTCATATTTTCCGTGCTGTTTCCTTGCATTGATTGATCAAAGTCATCAGCCACCACCACCAGTGTCTGGACTCCATGGGGGGGGGGAGGGGGGTCTATCATGCTGATGACTGATGACTTATGTCCTTCGATTAAAAAAATCTCCCTGCAGAGTCCAAGCGCCAAAGACTTTGACAATACCCAATTATTAATATCATCTACATAATAAACTTCATTCTCTGGTCTCTCCTGATTGAAATGAACTCAAATGCATCGTACACATGCATGATCTGCAACTGGCATCAAATGCTCTTTAATGTTCTTCAAATAATAATAATAATAAATAATACTTTGTTTTTGGATATGGACAATGCACATTGATGAACATCGATATTTAACCCTCCTATTGTCTTCAAGTCAAGGAAGGAAGGGAGGAAGAAGAAACGAAAGGAGGGATGAAGGAAGGAAGGGAGGGAGGAATGAAGGAAAGGAGGAAGAAGGAAGGAAAGGAGGGAGGGAAGAAGGAAGGAAGACAGGAAGGAAAGAAAGGAAAGAAGGAAGGACGAAGGAAGGAAGGAAGGAGGGAGAAAGGAAAAGAGGAAGGGAGCAAGGACGGAAAGAAGGACAGAAGGACAGAAGAAAGTAGGAACAGTCAAAACAGACGGGGTCAATTTGACCCAGGAGGACGACACAAAGATTAAACATCTCTGTAAACATCCATCTGTAGTCCCTAGTAACACACACACACACACACACACACACACACACACACACACACACACACACACACACACAGCACAATACAATACACAATTGCACTTTACCCTGGTTGTTGTTGACTAGAAACATGATGATTAGCTGCCTTGCACCCTTCCTGCTGACGTATACCTGGGATCTGGGATCTGACACTCGGGGGTCTGAGGCACTGAGGCAGTTGTTGGAATTACACAAAAGTAGAAAAGCTCAATTTTTATGAGCTCAAAAGTTATTTAAAGAGAAAATAAATGAAGGGAAAGTGAAGTCAGAAAGGTGTTTAATTTGAGACTGACTTCACCCTGGCAGCGAGGCGGCGGGAGCAAAACATTAACAACCGTGAAAATCTGCCCACTTCACCTCCTGAATAACAGTTGGAGTAGCAGCAGCGGCGCCTCTCTGTTTTCTGACCTCTGAAATAATGACTCAGGATTTCATGTCTTTATATTAGTTGTAATGTCGGATGGAAATGGATTTTTATTAAGCTTCACTGAATAAAGTTAAAGTTGTGCCTTAATTAAAACATAATGTATTACTAGCACAGAATAAATTAGTGAGTGTTAAATGGTTATGTTATGTAAAGTTATGTTCACTGTGTAAAATAAATGGCAGCAGAGACACTGAACTGACTGCTGTGAATAGATAGAGGCAAGAAAAAGTGATTAAATGCTTTGGATTGACCTGGTTTTCTACATTAATTGGTCATAAAATATGATCTGATCTTCATTTAAGTTATGGAGATTATAGACAAACACTTTGCCAGGTGAATGTTTGACTCGTGTTTCCAATGTGGACAAGAGAAAAAACACAATTTGTGTATTATTAGTTAAAATAATGGATGTTCCATATGATCACTTAGATGAAGAGCTCATATTTTCATAGCAATGTAAGTACGTGGTGGATAGATAGATAGATACGTAGGTAGTTAGGTAGGAAGGAAGGAAGGAAGGTAGATAGGTAGGTAGGAAGTAAGAAAGAAAGGTACGTAGGTAGGAAGGAAGTAAAATAGGTAGGAAGGAAGTAAAGTAGGAAGGAAGGAAGGAAGGAAGAATGTAGGTAGGTAGGAAGGAAGGTAGGTAGGAAGGAAGTAAAGTAGGAAGGAAGGAAGGTAGGTAGGTAGGTAGGTAGGTAGGTAGGAAGTAAGAAAGAAAGGTAGGTAGGTAGGAAGGAAGGAAGTAAAGTAGGTAGGTAGGTAGATAGGTAGGTAAGTAGGTAGGAAGGAAGGGATGGAAGGAAGGACAGAAGGTAGGTAGGTAAGTAGATAGATAGATGGATAGATAGATAGATAGATAGATAGATAGATAGATAGATAGATAGATAGACAGATAGACAGATAGATAGATAGATAGATAGATAGATAGATAGATAGATAGATAGATAGATGATATAAAAATTCTCCCTCAACCTGTGGCTACTCAACACCCAAACACTACATACTGTAAATGCAACATGTGCAAAGATGTTTCGAGGATGTGTTTCCATGGTAACGGAGTCAAGTAGTGACAGCGAGGTTCTGCTGGCTCTGTGCATTTAAACATGAAGTGTTTCAGTGTTTCCGAACTGTTTACAAGAGCTGATTATAAAAAAAAAATTAAAAAAAACCTCCAGCACGGACAGTCTATACCAGCTTCCTCTTCACTGCCTCCTCTCTGAAACCATTCAGCAGCTTTTCCAACAACCTTTTTTTTTTTTTAGTTGTTGTTGTTGTTTATTTGGGACTATCTATCTCTATGTGAATCTATCTTGCTCTTGGCCATCTCCTCCTCCCCCATTTTTCACAGCAGGGTGAGAGTTAGTTAGAGAGCTCCCCACCTATGACAGATGAGGAGGTGGAGGTTTAGGATGGCCAGGAGCCAGCGTTTCTCCTGGATCCATCAGCAGCAGCAGCAGGAGTAGGAGTGGGCTGCCACAGCTGCAAGAGAGCAAAAACTAGTCTTTTACTATTTATTTAGTTTATTATGTATTTCTGACTCATACATGATAAAAAGTTAGTAAGTAAGTAAGTAAGAAAGGTAAGTAGGTAGGTACTGTAGGAAGGGAGGACGAAAGGAAGGAAGGAAGGAAGGAAGGAAGGTAGTAGGTAGGTAGGTAGGAAGGAAGGAAGAAAGGTAGGTAGGAAGGACAGAAGGTAGGTAGGTAAGAAGGAAGGAAGGAAGAAAGGTAGGTAGATAGGAAGGAAGTAATTAAGAAAGGTAGGTAGGGAGGAAGGGAGGAAATAAGAAAGGTAGGTAAGTAGGAAGGAAGGAAGGAAGGAAGGTAGGTAGGTAGGAAGGTCAGTAAGTAGGAAGGAAGGAAGGAAGGTAGTAGGTAGGAAGGAAGTAAAGTAGGTAGGTAGGTAGGTAGGTAGGAAGGAAGGAAGAAAGGTAGGTAGGAAGGACAGAAGGTAGGTAGGTAAGAAGGAAGGCAGGAAGAAAGGTAGGTAGGGAGGAAGGTACTAGGTAGGTAGGTAGGTAGGTAGGTAGGTAGGTAGGTAAGAAGGAAGGAAGGAAGAAAGGTAGGTAGGTAGGAAGGAAGGAAGGAAGGAAGGTAGGTAGGTAGGTAGGAAGTAATTAAGGAAGGAAGGAAGGTCAGTAAGTAGGAAGGAAGGAAGGAAGGTAGTAGGTAGGAAGGAAGTAAAGTAGGTAGGTAGGTAGGTAGGTAGGTAGGAAGGAAGGAAGAAAGGTAGGTAGGAAGGACAGAAGGTAGGTAGGTAAGAAGGAAGGAAGGAAGAAAGGTAGGTAGGTAGGTAGGAAGGAAGGAAGGTAGGTAGGTAGGAAGTAATTAAGAAAGGTAGGGAGGGAGGAAGGTAAGAAATAAGAAAGGTAGGTAAGTAGGAAGGAAGGAAGGAAGGTAGGTAGGTAGGAAGGTCAGTAAGTAGGAAGGAAGGAAGGAAGGTAGTAGGTAGGAAGGAAGTAAAGTAGGTAGGTAGGTAGGTAGGTAGGTAGGTAGGTAGGTAGGAAGGAAGGAAGAAAAGTAGGTAGGAAGGACAGAAGGTAGGTAGGTAAGAAGGAAGGAAGGAAGAAAGGTAGGTAGGTAGGAAGGAAGTAATTAAGAAAGGTAGGTAGGGAGGAAGGTAGGAAATAAGAAAGGTAGGTAAGTAGGAAGGAAAGAAGGAAGGAAGGAAAGAAGGTAGGAAGGAAGGAAGGAAGGAAGGAAGGAAGGAAGGAAAGAAGATAGATAGATAGATACAAAAATCCACCCTCAACCTGTGGCTATAAAAAAAAAATCTATCAAACATTTAAAATGATGTCCTTTATCACGAGGGCTACCTACTGTTCATTAATATCATTTTAATTGCTTTCAGAATTTAAAAAACAACAATTACAGGATGAATAAAATAAAATACATAAAATAAAATGCAATATGAAAATTGGTAAGAATGTCAAGCAGATTAGATCTTTATCCTGCTGGTAAACAGGAAGGATTCACTTTAAATGGTTTTATATTGAGTTATACTGAAGAGTGTTAATACAGGAATAATTGTGGTTGTGTTTTGTTTGTTTCCTCAAAGCTACTTCCTGCCAGATAAGTATTATTGGAAAGGTAGTGTAATATTTGTTTGGTTCAATAATTAATTTAGTGTTAATTACAAATGACACGATGCTGGATGCACATGGAGAGATTCTGTCGAGGTGAAAACAGAGCTGCTGCTGGTTGAGCTTTCTTGTTTGGAAGTCATGAGCTCACAAAGCTTTTATAATTATGTTTGTACAGGCACATGCTTAAAGGAATGGTAGATAGGAAGGAAGGAAGGAAGGAAGGTAGGTAGGTAGGTAGGTAGGTAGGTAGGTAGGTAGGTAGGTAGGTAGGTAGGACGGAAGTAAAATAGGTAGGTAGGAAGGAAGGAAGGTAGGTAGGAAGTAAGAAGGGTCAGTAAGTAGGAAGGAAGGAAAGAAAGAAGGATGGTAGGTAGGTAGGTAGGTAGGTAGGAAGGAAGGAAGTAAAATAGGTAGGTAGGAAGGAAGGAAGGAAGGTAGGAAGGTAGGTATGAAGTAAGAAAGGTCGGTAAGTAGGAAGGAAGGAAGGAAGGAAGGAAGGAGGAAGGAAGTAAGAATGTGGGTAGGTAGGAAGGAAGGAAGGAAGGAAGGAAGGAAGGAAGGATGGATGGAAGAAAGGAAGGTAGGTAGGCATGATGACACGATGCTGGATGCACATGGAGAGATTCTGTCGAGGTGGAAACAGAGCTGCTGCTGGTTGAGCTTTCTTGTTTGGAAGTCATGAGCTCACAAAGCTTTTATAATTATGTTTGTACAGGCACATGCTTAAAGGAATGGTAGATAGGAAGGAAGGAAGGAAGGTAGGTAGGTAGGTAGGTAGGTAGGTAGGTAGGTAGGTAGGAAGGAAGTAAAATAGGTAGGTAGGAAGGAAGGAAGGAAGGAAGGAAGGTAGGTAGGAAGTAAGAAGGGTCAGTAAGTAGGAAGGAAGGAAAGAAAGAAGGATGGTAGGTAGGTAGGTAGGTAGGTAGGTAGGTAGGAAGGAAGTAAAATAGGTAGGTAGGAAGGAAGGAAGGAAGGTAGGAAGGTAGGTACGAAGTAAGAAAGGTCGGTAAGTAGGAAGGAAGGAAGGAGGAAGGAAGGAAGGAAGTAAGAATGTGGGTAGGTAGGAAGGAAGGTAGGAAGGAAGGAAGGAAGGAAGGTAGGAAGGAAGGATGGATGGAAGGAAGGAAGGATGGATGGAAGAAAGGTAGGTAGGTAGGCACGATGACATGATGCAAAGCTCACAAAGCTTTTATAATTATGTTTGTACAAGCACATGCTTAAAGGAAAGGTTCACTTTTCTTTGTCAGTCTTAAACCAACAGTCAGGAGCCCAAATGAACATTAAAGCTGTTTTTCTTGCTGTAATGATTCCTCCTGTTCATACTGACCATTAGAAGATCCTTCATAATAAACTTATAATGGAAGTGATGGAGGACTAAATCCACAGTCCTCCTTCTGTGTAAAAAAATGTATTTAACCTTCCTGTTGTCCTTCCGGGTCAAATTGACCCCGTCTGTTTTGACTGTTCCTTCTTCTCCCTTTCTTTCCTCCTTCTTCCTTCCTTCCTTCTTCCATCCTTCCTTCCTTCCTCTTTTCCTTTCTCCCTCTCTCCCTCCTACCTTTCTTCTTTCCTCCCTCCCTCCTCCCTTCCTTTCCTCCTTCTTCCTTCCTTCCTTCTTCCATCCTTTCTTCTTCCTTCTTCCATCCTCCCTTCCTTCCTTCTTCCTTCTTCCTCCCTCCCTCCCTCCCTTCCTTCCTTCCTTCCTTCCTTCTTCCTTCCTCCCTTCCTTCTTCCTAACCTTCTTCCATCCTTCTTCCTCGCTTCCTTCCTTCCTTCCTTCCTTCCAAGGTTAAAAGTTTAATCTGAAGCTAATATGAAGCTTCAGCATCCAAATGAGTCAAGTCTTCATCTTCTATGTTTCAGCGTTACAGTGTTTTTAGTAGCAAAGTCTTTTTGTTACTATACTTCCACCACAGCTCAACAGGAAACACTAAGAGGGAATCTGATGCTAAAAAGACTGTAAATGTGTCAGATATCACTTGATATGACTAACTCACACTGATGAAGCTCTATAGAAGCTGATCAGATCCTCCTGTTGGCCTTGAGTCAAGGAAGGAAGAAGGAAGGGAAGGAAGGAAGAAGGGAGAAAAGGAAAGAAGGAAAAAGGAAGGACATGAGGGAAGGAAGGAAAGGAGGGAGGAAATGAAAGAAGGAAGAGGGAAAAAATGAGGGAAGGAAGGAAAGGAGGGAGTAAAAGGAAAGAAGGAAGGAGGAAGGAAAGGAGGGAGGAAAGGAAAGGAAAGGAAAAGAAAGGGAGGAATAAGGAAGGGAGGGAAGGAAAGGAGGGAAGGAAGGAAAAGGGAAGGAAGGGAGGGAGGAAGGAAGGAGGAAAGGAAATGAGGAAGGAAGTAGGAAGGAAAGGAGGAAGGAAGGAAGGAAACACTAAGAGGGAATCTGATGCTAAAAAGACTGTAAATGTGTCAGATATCTACTTGATATGACTAACTCACATTGTTACCATAGTAACTATAATAACTATAGTAACTCACACTGCTGAAGCTCAATAGAAGCTGATCAGAGACTTTTAAATGACCGTGTGGATTTTTTTCCTCCATCATTTCCATTGTAAGCACATTTTGAAGGAGATCTTTTAATAGTCAGTATGAGCAGGAGGAATGATTACAGAGAGGAAAACCTCTTTCACTGTTCATCAGTCTCAAGTATTATAATCCCAGACTTTGTACTTCCAAACCACCCTTTCTTCTTTGTAAGTAAATGCAATTTTTATGAGACTGGGAAGGAAACTATCATTAACTATACGAACGCTGGATTTATCTTCATCAGTAATCGCTATCAAGCTCATCTAACTTTTAATGTCATCAAGCAACCACAATTTCTGCTTATACTGTAATGTGGCTTTGATCAGTTCGACTTCAGTGACTTGTTTTTGTCATCTTCAGCTCTATTTATGCTTTATTTATATATTTCAGCTTATTTCCCACATTTTCACGCCAGAATTTAGACGAGAACCCTTCAGGGGGGCATTTTGTGTTGCTTTCACATTATTAAACATCATACTGCATTCACTGGTCTCTCTGACCTACTTTCTCTATGACAGATCTATTTTCCTTTACATTTCATGGGTTTTGAAGCAGCTGTCTGATGTTATAGTGTGCAAGGAGTGGTGTAGTAACAGGTGGGCCGTGACTGTGGACTGTATTTCTATTAATTTAATGTTGGTGATAACGTAACATCCAAGAGGAGAGGGGAAGGTGTAATAGAATGAATGCTTGAAAGTGGCTGTTTCTTCTGTCACTCATTTCCAAACTTGTCCCAAGCAAGACGTACTGTAGGACTTTGAGAGCGCAGGCATCAATATTTTAAGACGGGAGTGACGCTTTCCTACCGATTTGTTGGCGATATGTGAGAAAATGGATTCTAAAAACTCTGAAGCTTTAGTCTACTAAGCTGTGTGACAGATATGAAACTGTAAAAACTGAAAGCCTGTTATCCACCATGCTTTATTGTGACAAAAAGGCTTGAATATGGAAAGGCCCTTTGTGTACCTCTGCTGCTGTCTGCCTGTTGATGGCTCCATTCATCAGTTATCTGCCTTGACAAGGACTTTAACGAAAACTTTATTACTTGATGTAAAAACAGTAGCTGTTCTGTCTCAATTTGAAAAGTTGAACATTTCTTCAGTAAGAAAATTGGAAACTTTGATCTACATTCAATTATTCAAGTTAGATCAGGCCCGGAGTGGCTAATCGGGAGGACTGGGATGTTTTGGCCGCGAGGGCTGGTGTTCAATTATTTTTATTTAGGGCTAGTGTACAGTCATGGCACTGAGTGGGTATTATGTGTATGCCGTTACCACTGTCCCGTCTCCAGTAGCAGCTTTATTTTCTTCCGCAGACGCAGCCTGATGTAACATGTCCATCGCACACTGTCAGTGGTGTTTGTAGCCTGGCTCCAGCCCCAGAAGTGCAAGCCACACTAAGGAGAGTGATTAAGTCCAGGTTAAGATAAACGGCATATATGAATCAGTTGATACAACAGGATGATGTTTCTGCTGATGGAGCAATACTGAAGTGGAGTTGCCAAAAGAAAGCCATTGATGTAGTTCAGTCATGTCAAGTTGGGGATTAAGTTTCTGTGGAAATGACAAATGTAAGTTTAGAGTCCAATACTTGAGGGGTTTTATGGTATTTAGTGGGAGGGGTACTTAAGCAGCCATGTTGTCAGTGAGTTTAAAACACTAAAGGTGGATGTATTGATCATGAGAGTTTGTGCATGGAACAAATTGGCTAACACTTGATTTTACAGGTCTAATGCTTGGGAAAATATGTCTGTTAAGGAGCTGCTCCATTAAAGCTAGCCTGCTGTGCAGGTCTAAAATGATTACTGGTAAATCTTATTTAAATTACATTTGACACTTCCCCCTGCACAATAGTCAAGTCACATTCTTCTCAGAAACATCCTAGCATAGCAGAAAGCTGAGAAACATTCAGGAATGATGCCATCTGTACAAATGGCCTGTATAGAGTGTGCCCTATATTAAGCCAGAGCATTTAAAATTGGAACTAGACAGCTTTCCTGATACATCTTCATTGCCATTTTGGACACTCAATGTCTGTTAAGGTAACAGTCTGAAGCCAGAGTATTTGAGAATGTCTTTATTAAATCTTTGTTCATGTTGAAGAGATCCATCACTTAGTATCTACGGCCCTGAAAGACAGGAAGAGAGCAACATTAGTACAAGTAACAGGGTTTCATATCCTTGTCTGACAACTTCCAGCTTACCTTGCCCAGGTTGTGTTGGCCAGGTGCTGCCCCACCTTTTCCAGGAACCTTCACAGCAGGCTGTGGGTCTTGAAATTTCTGGGGGACTGCTGAGGTCACCTGTGCAGGGTAGTATCTTCTGTAGTGAGCATCTTCCCAGCTGTCAAACCCCTGCTCGTTGCTCATGCTCAAGTCAGTGTATGTGCCTGGAGGATACTGGCCCGTAATGAACCTGTAGTCATAGTAAGGGTATGGGCCCCAGTGACCACCCATTCCGGGCCCTGGCTGAGGTTGGCTGGTGAAGGCTAGTCCAGCAGATGCTTGGCTGGTGAAGGCTTGTCCAGCAGATGCTTGCATAGGAGATGGATAGAAGCCTTGGTCCTCTGTCTCAGTCTCATAGTTACCATGCTCAAAGGCTTCCTCAAGATTAGACATCTCTCCAGCCTGGTACGCAGGTGGAGGAGGATAAATGGCTGGGCTCACATTCACAGGTCCACTGGAACCAACACCAGAAGCACCAGCTGACCTTCCCTCACCCGCAGAGAAGGTACTGAGAGGTGCAACAGCCCAGTTCATGTCTAAACAGAGAGGATAAAGTGAGTAGCAGTTTCATATTACTGATCAGTTTGGAGATTTAACAGTAATATTTGTTACCTCTTGAGTACAAGTGAGGGGCAGCGCCAGTTCCTGCTCCTGCTCCAGCTCCAGCTCCGGAGTACAAGTGAGGGGCAGCTCCAGCTCCTGCTCCTGAGTACAAGTGAGGGGCAGCTCCAGCTCCTGAGTACGAGTGGGGGGCAGCTCCAGCTCCAGCTCCTGCTCCAGCTCCTGCTCCTGCTCCAGAAGCATGACCCCAGTGTCCAAACAGAGCAGGCCCAGAAGAAGATGAACTAGAGCCTAAATGTCCTGCTGGTTCTCTCTGAACCCCTGCTGTAGCAGCAGCATTGCTGTTGAAGTGGGAAGCGCTGGGATTAAAGCCTGGGTACAAAATAAAACAGATTAAGAGAGAGCAACTGAAAACATGCAACATCTTCCTGTAGTGTATAATGGTAGCTTACCTTTCATAACAGGGAGGCAGCATATATCCACAATCAGCAAAGCAAAGAGGGAAGCCCTGTGATAGGTTTAAAAAGACAACACATCAACAAATACTTCCCAAACATTCAGGAGACTTGTTGAAATGACAGCTGCTTACCCTGAGAGGAACCGAGCAGTCATCATGTTGAAGGCCAAGAGTAAAGAAACTGTCAAATGTGAAGGGTTATAAATGTTGCCAAAGACCAGCCCTGGCCAATCAGAGCCTAACGAGTTAATGATGGACAGCTGCTGGTGAATGACTTAGGGCTCTTAGAGCTCTTAGCTTATGCTGCTATAGGCTTAGACTGCCGGGGGACTCCCATGATGCACTGAGCTCCTCTCTCCTCCTCCCTCTCTCTCTCTCTCTATCCATCCATCTATATCCATTAACATTCATGTTCTATTAATGCATTCAATAACCTAAACTTCTTCCCCGGAGTTGTCTGTGCTTTCTGGTCTCACAGGTAATCTGGGCCTGTAGACGTCCGGATGACAGATTCCAGTCCCGGACCTTCTAGCTTCATTGTTGATTTTCATTGTGCTTCTCTCTCCTATCCTTCCTTTCTCTCCTCTCAACCCCAACCGGTCAAGGCAGATGGTCGCCCTTTCTGAGTCTGGTTCTGAGGTTTCTTCCTGTTAAAAGGGAGTTTTTTCTTGCCACTGTTGCCAAATGCTTGCTCATGTGGGAATGTTGGGTCTCTTTAAAGTTAAAACCTGAAGAGTTCGGTTTAGAACCTGCTCTATGTGTAAAGTGCCTTGAGATAACTATGGCGCGATACAAATAAAGATTGATTGATTGATTGATGACAATCAGAGCCTGTAGGGAGCAGTGCGAACACATCCCTTTGCCCGTGCACATCGCACACTGTCAGTGATGTTTGTAGCCTGACTCCAGCACCAGAAGTGCAAGCCACGCTAAGGAGAGTGTGATTAGTCCAATTTGAGTTTTGGTTATGATTAATGGCATATATGAAATCAGTTGATATATCAATAGGATGATGTTTATCTGCTGATGGAGCAATACTGAAGCAGAGTTTACAAAAAGCCATTGATATAGTTGAGTCATGGTCATCAAATTGGGGATTAAGTTTTCCTGTGAAAATGACAAAAGTTATAGTGACAAGGACACAAGAACACAATTAGAGAAGAAGCAGTCAGGAAGGATAAGGAGAAAGCTACTGTCTGTGACCACATGTAAAACCAGTCCCCTTTTTGGGGGTTGTCTTTTGCCTCTCCATTCCAACTGTTGTCACTTTCATTTGCATCAAAGCAGATTAAATTTAATTCACCTGTGCTTCCTAAATGGACAGATTTATAACATTTTCAAACAAGGAAAACGTGTTTCCTTAACATGCGACCATGTATTTAACTGCTGTTACCATAAGCTACAACTAGCATTCTTGTCACTGATACCTCCAGAAATTTCATTTCTAGAATACATCCAAATGTAGGGTTCGCCAAAGGCAAAGAGGCAAAAGTAGGCAGTCTCCTTAACAGATGAAGATACTGCTTGGTATTTTAAGCTGTTGGATCTGCACCACAGAATAGACCTTTTCTTTATTGTGGATTAATGGTTCTCATTTGGAGAGTGGCCATTATGGTAGACCAGACAGCAACCTCTGGCTGTGACCAATGTGGAGGTTTAGAGTCCAATACTGAAGGGGTTTTGGTGGCATTCAGCAACTATTATGTTTCCAGTGAGTTTAAACACTGACTGGGATGGTATTGATCTAGGTCTGATGTTTAGAGTTAGTGTATGGAACAAATTAGCCAACACTTGATTTTACAAGTCCAATGCCCTAATTGCTTGGGGGGGGAAGTTAGAAGTTATGTCTGTTAAGGAGCTGCTCCATTAAAGTTAGCCTGCTGCGCTTTGTCTAAAATGATCCACTGGTGAATCAATTGATTTACATTTCACCTATGCAATACATATTCCTTTCTCAGAAACATCCTAGCATAGCAGAAAGTTGAGGAACTATTCAGGAATGATGCCATCTGTACAAATGGCCTGTACAGAGTGTGCCCTATATTAAGCCAGAGAGTATTAAAAATTTGATCTAGACCGCTTTCCTGGATACAGCTTCATTGCCATTTTGGCCACTCAATGTATGTAAGGTAACAGTCTGAAGCCAGAGTATTAGAGAAGATCTTTATTAAAACTTTGTTCATGTTGAAGAGATCCACCACTTAGTATCTACGGCCCTGAAAGACAGGAAGAGAGCAAAATTAGTACGAGTAACAGGGTTTCATATCCTTGTCTGACAACTTCCAGCTTACCTTGCCCAGGTTGTGTTGGCCAGCTGCTGCCCCGCCTTTTCCAGGAACCTTCACAGCAGGCTGTGGGTCTTGAAATTTCTGGGGGACTGCTGAAGTCACCTGTGCAGGGTAGTATCTTCTGTAGTGAGCATCTTCCCAGCTGTCAAGCCCCTGCTCATTGCTCATGCTCAAGTCAGTGTATGTGCCTGGAGGATACTGGCCCGTTATGAACATGTAGTCATAGTAAGGGTATGGGCCCCAGTGACCACCCATTCCGGGCCCTGGCTGAGGTTGGCTGGTGAAGGCTAGTCCAGCAGATGCTTGGCTGGTGAAGGCTTGTCCAGCAGATGCTTGCATTGGAGATGCATAGAAGCCTTGGTCCTCGGTCTCAGTCTCATAGTTACCATGCTCAAAGGCTTCCTCACGATTAGACATCTCTCCAGCCTGGTACGCAGGAGGAGGAGGATAAATGGCTGGGCTCACATTCACAGGTCCACTGGAACCAACACCAGAAGCACCAGCTGACCTTCCCTCACCCGCAGAGAAGGTACTGAGAGGTGCAACAGCCCAGTTCATGTCTGAACAGAGAGGATAAAGTTAGTAGCAGTTTCACATTGCAGATTTAACAGTAAGATTTGTTACCTCTTGAGTACAAGTGAGGGGCAGCTCCAGCTCCTGCTCCGGAGTACAAGTGAGGGGCAGCTCCAGCTCCTGCTCCGGAGTACAAGTGAGGGGCAGGGGCAGCTCCAGCTCCGGAGTACAAGTGAGGGGCAGCTCCAGCTCCGGAGTACAAGTGAGGGGCAGCTCCAGCTCCGGAGTACAAGTGAGGGGCAGCTCCAGCTCCTGCTCCAGCTCCTGAAGCTGCTGGAGAAGCATGACCCCAGTGTCCAAACAGAGCAGGCCCAGAAGATGATGAACTAGAGCTTAAATGTCCTGCTGGTTCTCTCTGAACCCCTGCTGTAGCAGCAGCATTGCTGTTGATGTGGGAAGCGCTGGGATTAAAGCCTGGGTACAAAATAAAACAGATTAAGAGAGATCAACTGAAAACATGCAACATTTTCCTGTAGTGTATAGTGGTAGCTTACCTTTCTTAACAGGGAGGCAGCATATATCCACAATCAGCAAAGCAAAGAGGGAAGCCCTGTGATAGGTTTAAAAAGACAACACATCAACAAATACTTCCCAAACATTCAGGAGACTTGTTGAAACAATAGCTGCTTACCCTGAGAGGAACCGAGCAGTCATCATGTTGAAGGCCAAGAGTAAAGAAACTGTCAAATGTGAAGGGTTATAAATGTTGCCAAAGACCAGCCCTGGCCAATCAGAGCCTAACGAGTTAATGATGGACAGCTGCTGGTGAATGACTCTCAGTCTGATGTGGAGAAAGCTTAAGATCTATTGTGGAAATCAAGTGTATTAATTAAACTTAAGAAACTAAGGAGTAAAAATTAATAAAAATTATTGACAGTAGGTAATATGATACCTCAGGACACAGATGCAGCCAAATGTGCAAAAAAAATCCCTCTCTACATTTAAGAGCAGGCTTAAAACTTTCCTTTTTGGTAAAGCTTATAGTTAGGGCTCTTAGAGCTCTTAGCTTATGCTGCTATAGGCTTAGACTGCCGGAGGACTCCCATGATGCACTGAGTTCCACTCTCCTCCTCTCTCTCTCTCTCTATCCATCCATCTATATCCATTAACATTCATGTACTATTAATGCATTCAATAACCTAAACTTCTTCCCCAGAGTTGTCTGTGCTTTCTGGTCTCACAGGTAATCTGGGCCTGTAGACGTCCGGATGACAGATTCTAGTCCCGGACCTTCTAGCTTCATTGTTGATTTACATTGTGCTTCTCTCCTCTATCCTTCGTTTCTCTCCTTTCAACCCCAACCGGTCGGGGCAGATGGCCTCCCACTCTGAGTCTGGTTCTGTCTCAATCAATCAATCTTCATTTGTATAGCGCCAAATCGCAACAGAGTTATCTTAAGGCACTTTACACATAGAGCAGGTTCTAAACCGAACTCTTCAGGTTTTAACTTGAAAGAGACCCAACATTCCCACATGAGCAACAGTGGCAAGACTCCCTTTTAACAGGAAGAAACTTCAGAACCAGACTCAGAGTGGGCGGCCATCTGCCTTGACCGGTTGGGGTTGAGAGGAGAGAAAGGAAGGATAGATTAGAGAAGCACAATGAAAATCAACAAAGAAGCTAGAAGGTCCAGGACTGGAATTGGGACTGTCTGAGGTTTCTTCCTGTTAAAAGGGAGCTTTTTCTTGCCACTGTTGCTCATGTGGGAATGTTGGGTCTCTTTAAAGTTAAAACCTGAAGAGTTCGGTTTAGAACCTGCTCTATGTGTAAAGTGCCTTGAGATATACAAATAAAGATTGATTGATTGATTGATTGATTTATGACAGTCACAAGGAAATACATTTGCATATTTATTATCCAAAAGTCATGTTCTACTGTTAGTATGTTTGTGTGTGGTACACGGTATGGTCAGTGGTTCATGTTCTGATGTTAGACATGTTCTGGCGCTGGATTTTCTAAGATTACTGGAAAATACCGACACATTGGATAAGAATACTTGGCAGGGCCCCATATTTCTAGATTATATTATGTTTAGGTTACTTCGTGGGAAATACATGACATGCAAGACTATATATTCATGCTGTTCAATCTCGGCAAAGTATCATCACAATTCTATCTATCCTGCATGCTGTCTGATGATCCAGGCCTGCATTAAACATGCATTAAGAAATATATATGGGAAATACCAAGAGCTGATGACATTTTCAGCCTTGTACGTAGTTGGTTTACTCTGGTCTGCTTCAATTAGTGAAACTAAACTTTAGTTTCTTTTGACACAGAAAATGTAAAGCTATCAAAAATATATTTCCAAAAGCAATGTGAGATTGTTTCCCCCTCTCATTGGTAGGGTATAGGACTGAGACAAGCTGGCCCAGATCAGCTTGTCATTTGAAAATATCAAAGCATTCTCCACAAAACTGATTTACATGGAAATCCCAGCTCTGAGAAGAAATTCACATCATTTTTTAGCATGCAGGTGTTGGAGGACACAGCATTCGGCGGTGAGAAATATGTTGATGCGATTGAGGAGTTACAGTAGGAATTTGAACAGCGGTTTGCAGACTTCAAGACAGTGCCAGTTCTCAAATGTTTGTAGACCTGTTCTCCATTGATGTACAAAATGCCTAGTCTGGCAAACGTCAGACCCTACCACAACTGAGGTAGGGTCTCGAGAGGAGCCGTTCATTTCCTGGTATTTGAGGGGGGAAATCAACGAATGTCAAATGCTTCTTTACGCTACTGGACAAACGATAACTATTCAGAGCCTGTAGGGAGCAGCACAAACACATCGCACACTGTCAGTGGTGTTTGTAGTCTGGCTCCAGCCCCATAAGGAGAGTGATTAGTCCAATTTGAGTTTTGGTTATGATAAACAGCATATATGAATCAGATGTAGCAATGCGGAAGGGGAGCTTACAAAAAGCCATTGATAGTTGAGTCATGTCATCAAATTGGGGATTAAGTTTTTCTGTGGAAATGACAAGTTGATGATCCACTGGTGAATCATTTGATTTACCAGAATTGACATTTCATCTATGCAATACATATTCCTTTCTCAGAAACATCCTAGCGTAGCAGAAAGTTGAGCAACATTCAGGAATGATGGCATCTGTACAACTGGCCTGTATAGAGTGTGCCCCATATTACACCAGAGCATTTAAATTTTGAACTAGACAGCTTTCCTGGATACAGCTTCATTGCCATTTCAGCCATGCAATGTCTGTAAAGGTAACAGTCTGAAGCCAGAGTATTTGAGAAGATCTTTATTAAAACTTTGTTCATGTTGGAGATCCACCATTTAGTATCTACGACCCTGAAAGACGAAGAGAGCAAAATTAGTACTAGTAACAGGGTTTCATATCCTTGTCTGACAACTTCCAGCTTACCTTGCCCAGGTTGTGTTGGCCAGGTGCTGCCCCACCTTTTCCAGGAACCTTCACAGCAGGCCGTGGGTCTTGAAATTTCTGGGGGACTGCTGAGGTCACCTGTGCAGGGTAGTATCTTCTGTAGTGAGCATCTTCCCAGCTGTCAAACCCCTGCTCATTGCTCATGCTCAAGTCAGTGTATGTGCCTGGAGGATACTGGCCCGTTATGAACACGTAGTCATAGTAAGGGTATGGGCCCCAGTGACCACCCATTCCGGGCCCTGGCCGAGGTTGGCTGGTGAAGGCTAGTCCAGCAGATGCTTGCATAGGAGATGGATAGAAGCCTTGGTCCTCGGTCTCAGTCTCATAGTTACCATGCTCAAAGGCTTCCTCAAGATTAGACATCTCTCCAGCCTGGTACGCAGGAGTAGGAGGATAAATGGCTGGGCTCACATTCACAGGTCCACTGGAACCAACACCAGAAGCGCCAGCTGACCTTCCCTCACCCGCAGAGAAGGTACTGAGAGGTGCAACAGCCCAGTTCATGTCTGAACAGAGAGGATAAAGTGAGCAGCAGTTTCATATCACAAATCAGTTTGTTGGAGACTTAACAGTAAGATTTGTTACCTCTTGAGTACAAGTGAGGGGCAGCTCCAGCACCAGCTCCTGCTCCAGCTCCTGAGTACAAGTGAGGAGCAGCTCCAGCACCAGCTCCTGCTCCAGCTCCTGAGTACAAGTGAGGAGCAGCTCCAGCACCAGCTCCTGCTCCAGCTCCTGAGTACAAGTGAGGAGCAGCTCCAGCTCCAGCTCCTGCTCCAGAAGCATGACCCCAGTGTCCAAACAGAGCAGGCCCGGATGAAGATGAACTAGAGCCTAAATGTCCTGCTGGTTCTCTCTGAACCCCTGCTGTAGCAGCAGCATTGCTGTTGAAGTGGGAAGCGCTGGGATTAAAGCCTGGGTACAAAATAAGACTGATTAGGAGAGAGATCAACTGAAAACATGCAACATTTTCCTGTAGTGTAAAGTGGTAGCTTACCTTTCTTAACAGGGAGGCAGCATATATCCACAATCAGCAAAGCAAAGAGGGAAGCCCTGTGATAGGTTTAAAAAGACAACACATCAACAAATACTTCTCAAACATTCAGGAGACTTGTTGAAATGACAGCTGCTTACCCTGAGAGGAACCGAGCAGTCATCATGTTGAAGGCCACGAGTAAAGAAACTGTCAAATGTGAAGGGTTATAAATGTTGCCAAAGACCAGCCCTGGCCAATCAGAGCCTAACGAGTTAATGATGGACAGCTGCTGGTGAATGACTCTCAGTCTGATGTGGAGAAAGCTTAAGATCTATTGTGGAAATCAAGTGCAAGCCATGCTAAGGAGAGTGTGATTAGTCCAATTTGAGTTTTGGTTATGATATATATACTCTTACATATACATTTAAGAGTAGGCTTAAAACTTTCCTTTTTGGTAAAGCTTATAGTTAGAGCTCTTAGTTTATGTTGCTATAGGCTTAGATTGCCGGGGGACTCCCATGATGCACTGAGCTACACTCTCCTCCTCCCTCTCTCTCTCTCTCTCTATCCATCCATCTATATCCATTAACATTCATGTTCTATTAATTGCATTCAATAACCTAAACTTCTTCCCGGAGTTGTCTGTGCTTTCTGGTCTCACAGGTAATCTGGGCCTGTAGACGTCCGGATGACAGATTCCAGTCCCGGACCTTCTAGCTTCATTGTTGATTTTCACTGTGCTTCTCTCCTCTCAACCCCAACCGGTCTAGGCAGATGGCCGCCCACTCTGAATCTGGTTCTCTCTGAGGTTTCTTCCTGTTAAAAGGGAGTTGTTTTTTTTCTCACCACTGTTGCTCATGTGGGAATGTTGGGTCTCTTTAAAGTTAAAACCTGAATAGTTCGATTTAGAACCTGCTCTATGTGTAAAGTGCCTTGAGATAACTATGGCGCTATACAAACAAAGATTGATTGATTGATGACAATCAGAGACTGTAGGGAGCAGCGCGAACACATCCTTTTGCCCGTGCACATCGCACACTGTCAGTGATGTTTGTAGCCTGACTCCAGCCCCAGAAGTGCAAGCCACGCTAAGGAGAGTGTGATTAGTCCAATTTGAGTTTTGGTTATGATAAATGGCATATATGAATCAGTTGATACATCAATAGGATGATAATTATCTGCTGATGATGGAGCAATACGGAAGCAGAGCTTACAAAACGGCATTGATATAGTTGAGTCATGGTCATCAAATTGGGGATTAAGTTTTTCTGTGGAAATGACAAAAGTTATAGTGACAAGGACACTAGCAGAACAAAATTAGAGAAGAAGCAGTCAGGAAGGATAAGGAGAAAGCTACTGGCTGTGACCACCACATGTAAAACCATTCCTTTTTCGGGGTTGTCTTTTGCCTCTCCATTCCAACTGTTGTCACTTTCATTTGCATCAAAGCAGATTAAATTAATTCACCTGTGCTTCCTTAATGGACAGATTTATATCCCTTAAGTTTCACTCTAGAATTGTATGATTGACATTATGGGGAATGGTTTTTTGTCCTCAAAAAGGGAGCCAAGTCCCCATATATGACTGCAGAATAAAGTCTCCAAAACATGAGGAATACCTGGTACAAACATACACATGGTAGCTAAGCGCAGACAGTTACCTTTACTGTTAAACATTTTCAACCAACAAGGAAAATGTGTTTCCTTAACATGCAACCATGCATATCAATGAAAAAAATACTGCATGATGAGCAGCACAAACTGACAAAATGTTGTGCTTTTTAACTGCTAATTACTGTTACCATAAGCTACAACTAGCATTGTTGTCACTGATACCTCCAGAAACAAAGTTAATTTCATTTCTAGGACACATCTGAAAGTAGGGTTTGCCCAGGCCTGTCGCAACAGGACAGGCAAACCAAGCAATTGCCTGGGGCCCCGAGCTGGCCGGGGGCCCCCAGACAACGACTGGTTTTGAATTGAATGCAACGACAAACTGTGTGCGCGTCCCTCTAAAATGCTGTGATGGTCAATGCAGGAAAGTGCAGCGACACTGTTATCGGAATCCCCCTCAAGGGGGCCCCCCACACCGTACCTATGTTCCCTGGGTCCTATGTTCCTAGTTCCTAGTTGCTAGCTCAGCGGCTAACTCCGCTGTTAACTCGGCGGCTAACTCATCTGCTAACTCGGCTGCTAGCTCGGCGGTTAACTGAGCTAACAGGCTAACTGTAGACGGGATCATCCCTATGTTCCCTGGTCACATACAAAGCGGAGAACATAGGACCTGGGGGGACATAGGGATGATCCCTGTTAATGTTAGCTACCTACTGACTCTCCCTGTGACTGTGGCCTCAGGTGAGAGGAGCTTTTCAGCTTTGAAGCTGATAAAGACATACATGAGGTCCAAGAGCCAAGAGAGGCTCACAGGACTGGCCGTTACGTCAATTGAGCGTGATGTTCGCCGGTCTTTGGACATGGACATTGTGGTTGCCTTTGCTGAAGCTAAGGCTCGCAAACAGCAGGTGTAGATATTTTGCATATTTTTTAACAGTTAATCTTGTATGTGTGTGTGTACTTTTATCTATGTTGGATTTAATATTTAATACCGAATTTGCAGTTTGTTTATAGGTTGATTGCAAATGTTCAAATAAAATAAGTAAATATACTATGTGTGCAGTAACCTATATGCAACATTTGTAAGCAGTATTTGCACTATTAAGAAATATTTTATTGATATAATGTGTGGTTGAACTTCAACAGTGTGTCTATGCTGTGGTTCCTGTAGGCTTTGGGCGGGCGGGGTGGGATGGTGAGGCGTAGGTTTTTTTGCTGTGGTCCAGGGGTGTCGGCGTCGGCGGGCGATGGTGGTGGTGGGGCCTCCAAGTCCATTTTGCTTGGGGCCCCCAAATTCCTTGAAACGGCCCTGGGTTTGCCAAAGGCAAAGAGACAACAGTAGGGAGTGTCCTTAACAGATGAAGACACTGCTTGGTATTTTAAGCTGTTGGATCTGCCATTCTACACCACAGAATAGACCTTTTCTTTATTGCGGAATAAAGGTTCTCATTTGGAGAGTGGCCATTATGGTAGACCAGACAGCAACCTCTGGCTGTGACCAATGGGGAGGTTTAGAGTCCAATACTGAAGGGGTTTTGGTTGGCAGCTATTACGTTTCCAGTGAGTTTACACACTGATGTGGACGGTATTGATCTAGGTCTAATGTTTAGAGTTCGTGTATGGAATAAATTAGCCAACACTTGATTTTACAGCTCCAATGCCCTAATTGCTTGGGGGGGGGGGGGGGGGGGGGGGAGAAAGTGACTGAAATTGTGTCTGTTAAGGAGCTGCTCCATTAAAGCTAGCCTGCTGTGCTTTGTCTAAAATGATCCACTGGTGAATCATTTGATTTACATTTCACCTATGCAATACATATTCATTTCTCAGAAAGATTGTAGTGTAGCAGAAAGCTGAGGAACTATTCAGGAATGACGCCATCTGTGCCACTGGCCTGTACAGAGTGTGCCCTATATTAGACCAGAGAGCATTTAAAATTTGATCTAGACAGCTTCATTGCCATTTTGGCCATGCAATGTCTGTAAAGGTAACAGTCTGAAGCCAGAGTATTTGAGAAGGTTTATTAAATCTTTGTTCATGTTGGAGATCCACCATTTAGTATCTACGGCCCTGAAAGACAGGAAGAGAGCAAAATTAGTACTAGTAACAGGGTTTCATATCCTTGTCTGACAACTTCCAGCTTACCTTGCCCATGTTGTATTGGCCAGGTGCTGCCCCACCTTTTCCAGGAACCTTCACAGCAGGCTGTGGGTCTTGAAATTTCTGGGAGACTGCTGAGGTCACCTGTGCAGGGTAGTATCTTCTGTAGTGAGCATCTTCCCAGCTGTCAAGCCCCCGCTCGTTGCTCATGCTCAAGTCAGTGTATGTGCCTGGAGGATACTGGCCCGTTATGAACATGTAGTCATAGTAAGGGTATGGGCCCCAGTGACCACCCATTCCGGGCCCTGGCTGAGGTTGGCTGGTGAAGGCTAGTCCAGCAGATGCTTGCATAGGAGATGGATAGAAGCCTTGGTCCTCTGTCTCAGTTTCATAGTTACCATGCTCAAAGGCTTCCTCAAGATTAGACATCTCTCCAGCCTGGTACGCAGGAGGAGGAGGATAAATGGCTGGGCTCACATTCACAGGTCCACTGGAACCAACACCAGAAGCACCAGCTGACCTTCCCTCACCCGCAGAGAAGGTACTGAGAGGTGCAACAGCCCAGTTCATGTCTGAACAGAGAGGATAAAGTGAGCAGCAGTTTCATATCACAAATCAGTTTGGAGATTTAACAGTAAGATTTGTTACCTCTTGAGTACAAGTGAGGGGCAGCTCCAGTTCCTGCATACAGTGCAGCTCCAGCTCCTGAGTGAGGGGCAGCACCAGTTCCTCCATACAGTGCAGCTCCAGCTCCTGAGTGAGGGGCAGCTCCAGCTCCAGTTCCTGCATACAGTGCAGCTCCAGCTCCAGCTCCAGCTCCTGAAGCTGCTGGAGAAGCATGACCCCAGTGTCCAAACAGAGCAGGCCCAGAAGAAGATGAACTAGAGCCTAAATGTCCTGCTGGTTCTCTCTGAACCCCTGCTGTAGCAGCAGCATTGCTGTTGATGTGGGAACCGCTGGGATTAAAGCCTGGGTACAAAATAAGACAGATTATGAGAGAACTGAAAACATGCAACATTTTCCTGTAGTGTATAGTGGTAGCTTACCTTTCTTAACAGGGAGGCAGCATATATCCACAATCAGCAAAGCAAAGAGGGAAGCCCTGTGATAGGTTTAAAAAGACAACACATCAACAAATACTTCTCAACCATTCAGGAGACTTGTTGAAACGACAGCTGCTTACCCTGAGAGGAACCGAGCAGTCATCATGTTGAAGGCCAAGAGTAAAGAAACTGTCAGATGTGAAGGGTTATAAATGTTGCCAAAGACCAGCCCTGGCCAATCAGAGCCTAACGAGTTAATGATGGACAGCTGCTGGTGAATGACTCTCAGTCTGATGTGGAGAAAGCTTAAGATCTATTGTGGAAATCAAGTGTATTAATTAAATTTAAGAAACTAAGGAATAAAAATTAATAGAAATTATACTCAGAATGTTTGACAGTAGGTAATATGATACCTCAGGACACAGATGCAGCCAAATGTGCAAAAATCGACAAATGAGGATGATGAAACGGGTAAGGCAAGATGTTGAATAAAATGCAATTTCACATGCACCGTTCAAGTTAAGTTATTGGCCTATCAAGTCAATGAATTGCATGGCGTTGTAACATATAGCCTGTCTAACCTAACGTTACATCATTTAAATAATAGTATGATGCGATGCCACATAAGTGGGAAACTTTGTCATGTAGCCCCTCAGAAGCAAGATGCAGCACCAAGCACCAGCCATGTGCCCACCACAGGTCCAGAGTGGGCAGGTAGGATTGCTCATTGAGTGAATATTATTAGAATTAATATAATGAAGAGTATGGTGTAGACATGCTCTATATGAAAAATGCCCTGAGATAATTTATGATGGTAGATGATTCAGCACTACAATAATGAAACTGACTTGAATTGATCAAGTAAGATAGTAAACAAAGCACACAATTGAAAGTGAATAGGATGAAAGTAATATGGAATAAGCCTGCATATTTTGCCATTGAAAAATCTTAATTGGTTCAGTCAAAATGTGTTTTCCATGTCAAATATGCTGAAACCTTACAGATTATTGTTTTTTATTGTGATACAGGTGCAGGCGAGTCTAGGGAAACTGGAGGAAGTGTGAAAGGGAGAGCAGCGTCTACTCTGAGGACTGATTACAGAGGCAGTAGAACCCTTAACCACAAGGTAGGAATGAGACAGATGAAGATGAGTTTATTGATAGTTCTGACTACTTTGCTCACCCTCAGTCACAGGATACACATATAATCCACAGCCACATAAAATGGGCAGTCTGAGGCATGAAACTCCAGGGTTGAAAATGAATCCACTCCAGCCCTGAGTTAGATCACTTGACACAAAAACAAAGCTGTTTATAACAAATCAGAGCCCTTTTTAGACCAAGATAGGCAATTCAGAGTTGAATTAACACACCACATGCTATTGTTTTATTAGGAGAAGCTTGACAGTTAGGTTGGTGAGACAAACTCTGAGAAAACTTTATTGTGGGGACACCTGAAACAATAGTTCAATGGTCACAACAACACTAAATGTAAAGAGCTGTTTTTGATAAATGAAGTAAACAAGGCTTTGGTGGGGTAGTGACATGGTAATTAAAGACCTGCTGGGCCAAGAGTGGGTGGAAACCATTTAAAACAGTTAAGGTACAGGTTGCATGAATCCTGTCACAAAATAGGATGATGTTTATTTGCTGATGATGGAGCAATACGGAAGCAGAGTTTACAAAAAGCCATTGATATAGTTGAGACATGGTCATCAAATTGGGGATTGAGTTTTTCTGTGGAAATGACAAAAGTTATAGTGACAAGGACACTAGCAGAACAAAATTAGAGAAGAAGCAGTCAGGAAGGATAAGGAGAAAGCTACTGGCTGTGACCACCACATGTGAAACCATTCTCCTTTTTCGGGGTTGTCTTTTGCCTCTCCATTCCAACTGTTGTCACTTTCATTTGCATCAAAGCAGATTAAATTAATTCACATTCACCTGTGTTTCCTAAATGGACAGATTTATATGTTACCCCCGGTTACCAAAACAGTGAAATAAAATAAATTGGATAACTTAGAAAATTGATCCTAGAAAATTGAATTAATGTGGGTTTTATTTTAATAATAAAATTAATTAATAAAAAAAAAATACATTTTTAAATGTATTTAGATAAATAACCATTGTATCAGAGACACAGACTATAAAAGCCTGTGTCACCCCGCTGTCAAGAGAGGGTAACGGCTGCAGCCTGCGGGAAGGCGGTGCTGGATGTCCAGCCCCGCCCACAACGTACATCTATAAATTCTCCCCAAGTTGCTGCCCTACTGGCTAAAACATAGGAGAGAAGACAAAGAGAAGACACACCTGTTGTCCTCCAGGGTCTTGTTGAACTGTTTATAAAGCATGAAGTATAAAATGATCACACAATTATGTGTTAAGGCCCATTCATGCTCAATGTTAAATACGGATACGGACGGAGCAGTACCACCTGAAACCATGGGGGGGCAGTGTTGCTGTCACTACTCGATACGTAGCTCTAGTGAGACACGACGAAGAAATAATGGCGGAACTTTTTGAGGAAAGGTCTTGCGAGCTGGTTAGAAACTTTAAACATATAATTTTTGTCTTTTATGCAGGAGGTACATTATCAATATCTCCTCCACAGTCGCCATGTTTGTTTTTGAGTTTGTTGTTGTCATAAACTTTTGACTCTGTGCTGCCCCCTGATATTAGAATTGGAAAAGATTATATCAATCTGGTATTTTTAGACTGATGTATATCGTTGGAAGATAAGTAAACATATACTGTAATGTGATCTTTTACTGATTGTTTTGCAATCTGTTGATTGATGTAGCCTACATGATAGTTTGTAATTGATAAATAAAATGACAGTCACTCACTTCTCCAGTCCATAGCATTCTGCTAGACCATTCCCTTAACAGGTTTCAGTTACTAGTGTTATAAACGGTAACAAACCTATTTAATATTAGTAAAAACACAATATGTCACTGAAAAAGACATTGCAGTGTCTATTGAAAACAGTTTTCATGTTCATCGAAATTTTTAAAATCAGCCTTCAGTCAAATAGTAGACTTTACATTGTTGCCATGGTGGAATAATGTGTCCTCACATCAATAATCATCTCAAGTAATTCAACATGTCTATTTATCTTTAAGCGTTCGTGTATTAAGTGTTTATGTAGTAGAGGGAATAACAACATGAATCCGACAGTCATTTAGCACTGTTTCGACTGAGTTTCTGAATTCCCGACATTCCCTGAACATACCACAATAACTGTCATTTGTAGGCGGGGCTGGACGTCCAGACCAGACCCGCCTTCCCGCAGGCCGCAGCCGTTAGTAGTTGGCTGTCAAAGCAGCAGCTGATCCAGCTACTCAGACAGTTGAGCTGAACCCAGAGTGAATTGAATCAAAGAGAGCTAAACCTGGAGCAGTCACACTATTGCTGCTCTTTTTTGCCGTAGTAAAATCGCGGTGAGTTTTAATTGAAACCAATTTGTTGTAAATATAATAGTATTCACTGACAAAATAGTTTAAGAAAAAAGAAAAGTTAGCGCTAGCTTTAGCGACGGTTAGCCACCGGTTGTTGACTGTTAATAGCCATGGGTGCTAAACGTGCTAGTGTTAGCAGCCATTGGCAACCGCTAGCATTGGTAGCCGTTTATAGCTGTTGGTGCCAACAACGCAATTGTGGATTACCCGATAAACTATTTTAAAAAGGTGTGTATATTGAAATTTGTATACAAGTCAATGTTAAAGTTGTACTTTAATCAGTATATATATATATCTCTCAAGCTAAATTTATATAACCCATTTGTAATGTTATCAATTTTGATTAAAAAGGAAGCAAGTTTAATTTTGTTTGGTTTATTAACATTGCAATCATTTGTAAATATAGAAGGGTGATTTTGAAAAACAAAGCATTTGATCTGTGTTGTGATTTTTTTTGCCTTTGTGGTTATAAGCCCAGGTCCTCCTCATAATGATCTGCACCAGAGATTCAACTCGGCTGGTTCTGGGAGTGAACAGTACAGTGGGACTGAAGTGGCAAGCCAACCCCTGAACCAGTAGAAACGTATGTCTTGTCTCTTGATAATTTAGATGTTATTTTGTTGAATGAGCAAGGGTAGAATAGGATTGAACAACCAACTAGTGGGGTAGAGACCCAAATATGAATAGCCTAGTTTAATTATAGCCTAATTGATATAATACCAGACTGAAATAGGTTTACCACTCACCTGATAAGTGGATTCCATATTACATTTGAAGAAAAGTTTGTATTTTTTATAGATGGTGTTATTTGGTAAATGTTTGAGAAACTAAAGACATTTTTCTCAGAAACATCCTAGCGTAGCAGAAAGTTGAGTAACATTCAGGAATGATGCCATCTGTACAACTGGCCTGTATAGAGTGTGCCCCATATTACACCAGAGCATTTAAATTTTGAACTAGACAGCTTTCCTGGATACATCTTCATTGCCATTTCAGCCATGCAATGTCTGTAAAGGTAACAGTCTGAAGCCAGAGTATTTGAGAAGATCTTTATTAAATCTTTGTTCATGTTGGAGATCCATCACTTAGTATCTACGGCCCTGAAAGACAGGAAGAGAGCAAAATTAGTACTAGTAACAGGGTTTCATATCCTTGTCTGACAACTTCCAGCTCACCTTGCCCAGGTTGTGTTGGCCAGGTGCTACCCCACCTTTTCCAGGAACCTTCACAGCAGGCCGTGGGTCTTGAAATTTCTGGGGGACTGCTGAGGTCACCTGTGCAGGGTAGTATCTTCTGTAGTGAGCATCTTCCCAGCTGTCAAGCCCCTGCTCGTTGCTCATGCTCAAGTCAGTGTATGTGCCTGGAGGATACTGGCCCGTTATGAACATGTAGTCATAGTAAGGGTATGGTCCCCAGTGACCACCCATTCCGGGCCCTGGCTGAGGTTGGCTGGTGAAGGCTAGTCCAGCAGATGCTTGGCTGGTGAAGGCTTGTCCAGCAGATGCTTGCATTGGAGATGCATAGAAGCCTTGGTCCTCGGTCTCAGTCTCATAGTTACCATGCTCAAAGGCTTCCTCAAGATTAGACATCTCTCCAGCTTGGTACGCAGGAGGAGGAGGATAAATGGCTGGGCTCACATTCACAGGTCCACTGGAACCAACACCAGAAGCACCAGCTGACCTTCCCTCACCTGCAGAGAAGGTACTGAGAGGTGCAACAGCCCAGTTCATGTCTGAACAGAGAGGATAAAGTGAGCAGCAGTTTCATATCACAGATCAGTTTGTTGGAGATTAACAGTAAGATTTGTTACCTCTTGAGTACAAGTGAGGGGCAGCTCCAGTTCCTGCATACAGTGCAGCTCCAGCTCCTGAGTGAGGGGCAGCACCAGTTCCTGCATACAGTGCAGCTCCAGCTCCTGAGTGAGGGGCAGCGCCAGTTCCTCCATACAGTGCAGCGCCAGCACCAGCTCCAGCTCCAGCTCCAGCTCCAGCCCCTGCTCCTGCTCCAGCTCCTGAAGCTGGACCCCAGTGTCCAAACAGAGCAGGCCCAGAAGAAGATGAACTAGAGCCTAAATGTCCTGCTGGTTCTCTCTGAACCCCTGCTGTAGCAGCAGCATTGCTGTTGAAGTGGGAAGCACTGGGATTAAAGCCTGGGTACAAAATAAAACTGATTAGGAGAGAGATCAACTGAAAACATGCAACATCTTCCTGTAGTGTATAGTGGTAGCTTACCTTTCTTAACAGGGAGGCAGCATATATCCACAATCAGCAAAGCAAAGAGGGAAGCCCTGTGATAGGTTTAAAAAGACAACACATCAACAAATACTTCTCAAACATTCAGGAGACTTGTTGAAATGACAGCTGCTTACCCTGAGAAGAACCAAGCAGTCATCATGTTGAAGGCCAAGAGTAAAGAAACTGTCAAATGTGAAGGGTTATAAATGTTGCCAAAGACCAGCCCTGGCCAATCAGAGCCTAACGAGTTAATGATGGACAGCTGCTGGTGAATGACTCTCAGCCTGATGTGGAGAAAGCTTAAGATCTATTGTGGAAATCAAGTGTATTCATTAAACTTAAGAAACTAAGGAGTAAAAATTAATAGAAGTTATTGACAGTAGGTAATGTGATACCTCAGGACACAGATGCAGCCAAATGTGCAAAAATCGACAAATGAGGATGATGAAACGGGAAAGGCAAGATGTTGAAGAAAATGTAATTTCACATGCACCGTTCAAGTTAAGTTATTAGCCTATCAAGTCAATGAATTGCGTGGCGTTGTAACCAGGGTTATTATAGTTAACGAAAACTAAAACTAAAACTAGCAATGAAAAAATGACTTAGTTAACTGAAATTAAAATAAAAACTACAATGAACAATGTAAAACTGAACTGAATTGCAGATAAATTCAGCTTCGTCTTCGTTGTCGTTTAGTTTTCTCCCTCGATTACTTCCTGTCCTGCAGCATAGCGGATGTCATCTGCCGCATACTGCAAGAAGAAGGTGCTTAGTGGGCATTTTAGGATTAGCTAGAAATGGCTACGGTTGCAGGACGAAAACGCCACAGCCCAAAATGGGACTAATTGGAGTACGACCTACTGATAGATAAGAGTAAATGTATAGTGATTAGTGATGGGAACGGCAGTTCTTTTTACTGTACTGAATCTTTAGAATCCGTTCATTAAAATGATTCGTTCAAAAGATTCGTTCACCGAATCGTTCAGTGCTCTCCAACTCCCTGAACTGATAAACAGCCAAATAATCCGTCATTCAGTTCATGATTCAGCCCTGAGGTTCACGTTCACTTACTGAGGGACGGTGCGTTCAAGGACTATATTATACAATCATTCGCGGGAGACGCAGCGCTGCTTATACATGCACTAAAAATATTACACAGTGAAAGTGTCCTCTGTGCACAGTAAAATAACATAACATGATGCTACACTGATGTTAGCAACACAGCGCTAATGTTAGCAGTACATGTACTGAACGTGAATCAACTCCTCAGCCCTCAGTGCCCTGAGTCAGTGAGTGACTGACACAGCGCCACTTTCAGCAGTTCGCGAACGTGATTCGTTCGCGAACAATTCATTGAACGACATGCTGAGGACGTGAATCTCGTTCACGTACTGTGCTGAGAGTGGGCTGAATCATGAACTGAATGACGGAGAATCACGTTCGCGAACGAATCATTGAAGACATGCTGAGGACATGAATCTCGTTCACGTACTGTGCTCTTCGGTCTCCTCTCCTCTCATTACTTTATGTATGCCTAAGTTCATTACAATAATGGGGATGGGGGCGTGTGTGTGTTTGTTTTCGTTAGCCGTTAGCTTGGAGAAATTGATGCTATTGGCATGAAAGCGTGTCCCCGCGAAGGGGAAACAGAATCACTCAGAATCAGTCAAAGTGTTGTCGTTCACTGAGTGATTCGTTCGCAGTGAACGAGTGAGTGAGTCGCGGCAGTTCCACTCCCGACCGGCAGCCATGCTCGCGGCTGAGCTCAACTGAACTGAACTGAGAAAGGAAAGAGTCAGTTCATGAAGTGATTCAGTTCACTTCGTTCACTCAAAAGATTAGTTCGTTCGAACGACACAACACTAATAGTGATGAGGACTGATGAGGACTGATGGGATTGCTCAATGAGTGAATATTATTAGAATTAATATAATGAAGAGTATGGTGTAGACCTGCTCTATATGAAAAACGCCCTGAGATGATTGATGGTAGATAATTCAGCACTACAATAATGAAACTGACTTGAATTGATCAGAAGGCTTTGTGTTAATTGTGACCATTTTTAAAATGTGATTTAGTGTCAGAGGCAGAGCCAGGAGCCAGTGGTGAGGAGGGGATAGCTGCTGTCATGGAAGGAACAGGTGAGCTAGTGTCAACAAGCATCAGTTCCAATATAACCACTTTCTATGTACAAATGATAGTGGCCCAATATACTTTTTTCATTAAATGATAAAGCACACAATTGAAAGTGATATGGAATGAGCATGCATATTTTGCCATTGAAAAATCTTAATTGGTTCAGTCAAAAATGCTGAAACCTTACAGATTATTGGTTTTTAATTGTGATACAGGCGAGTCTAGGGAAACTGGAGGAAGTGTGAAAGTAGATTACAGCAGCAGAACCCTGAACCACAAGGTAGGAATGAGACGGATGAAGATGAGTCTGTTGATAGTTTGGACTACTTTGCTCACCCTCAGTCACAGGATATACATATAATCCACAGCCACATAAAGTGGGGGCAGTCTGAGGCATGAAACGCCAACCCTGAGTTAGATTACTGACACAAAAACAAAGCCGTTTATAACAACTCAGAGCCCTTTTTAAGATGCTCTTCCCAAAATAGGCAATTCATAGTTGCACACACACCACATGCTGTTGTTTTATTAGCAGAAGCTTGACAGTTAGGTGGGTGAGACAAACTCGGAGACTTCATTGTGGTGGCAGATTAAGTTTTACATTCCTTTCCTCAAACATCTTAACAGCAAGATGCCATCTGTACAACTAGCCTGTATAGGGTGTGCCCTATATAGCCAGAGAGCATTTGAAATTTTAACTAGACAGCTTTCCTGATACATCTTCATTGCCATTTTGGACACTCATTTTCTGTAAAAGGTAAGAGTCTGAAGCCAGAGTATTTGAGAAGGTTTTTATTAAATCTTTGTTCATGTTGAAGAGATCCATCACTTAGTATCTACGGCCCTGAAAGACAGGAAGAGAGCAACATTAGTACAAGTAACAGGGTTTCATATCCTTGTCTGACAACTTCCAGCTTACCTTGCCCAAGTTGTGTTGGCCAGGTGCTGCCCCACCTTTTCCAGGAACCTTCACAGCAGGCTGTGGGTCTTGAAATTTCTGGGGGACTGCTGAGGTCACCTGTGCAGGGTAGTATCTTCTGTAGTGAGCATCTTCCCAGCTGTCAAGCCCCCGCTCATTGCTCATGCTCAAGTCAGTGTATGTGCCTGGAGGATACTGGCCCGTTATGAACATGTAGTCATAGTAAGGGTATGGGCCCCAGTGACCACCCATTCCGGGCCCTGGCTGAGGTTGGCTGGTGAAGGCTAGTCCAGCAGATGCTTGGCTGGTGAAGGCTTGTCCAGCAGATGCTTGCATAGGAGATGGATAGAAGCCTTGGTCCTCGGTCTCAGTCTCATAGTTACCATGCTCAAAGGCTTCCTCAACATTAGACATCTCTCCAGCCTGGTATGCAGGAGGAGGAGGATAAATGGCTGGGCTCACATTCACAGGTCCACTGGAACCAACACCAGAAGCACCAGCTGACCTTCCCTCACCCACAGAGAAGGTACTGAGAGGTGCAACAGCCCAGTTCATGTCTGAACAGAGAGGATAAAGTTAGTAGCAGTTTCATATCACAAATCAGTTTGTTAGAGATTTAACAGTAATATTTGTTACCTCTTGAGTACAAATGAGGGGCAGCTCCAGTTCCTGCATACAGTGCAGCTCCAGGTCCTGAGTGAGGGGCAGCACCAGTTCCTGCATGCAGTGCAGCTCCAGCTCCTGAGTGAGGGGCAGCACCAGTTCCTGCATACAGTGCAGCTCCAGCTCCTGAGTGAGGGGCAGCTCCAGCTCCAGCTCCAGCTCCAGCTCCAGCTCCTGAAGCTGCTGGGGAAGCATGACCCCAGTGTCCAAACAGAGCAGGCCCAGAAGATGAACTAGAGCCTAAATGTCCTGCTGGTTCTCTCTGAACCCCTGCTGTAGCAGCAGCATTGCTGTTGATGTGGGAAGCACTGGGATTAAAGCCTGGGTACAAAATAAAACAGATTAGGAGAGAGATCAACTGAAAACATGCAACATTTTCCTGTAGTGTATAGTGGTAGCTTACCTTTCTTAACAGGGAGGCAGCATATATCCACAATCAGCAAAGCAAAGAGGGAAGCCCTGTGATAGGTTTAAAAAGACAACACATCAACAAATACTTCCCAAACATTCAGGAGACTTGTTGAAACGACAGCTGCTTACCCTGAGAGGAAACGAGCAGTCATCATGTTGAAGGCCAAGAGTAAAGAAACTGTCAAATGTGAAGGGTTATAAATGTTGCCAAAGACCAGCCCTGGCCAATCGGAGCCTAACGAGGTAATGATGGACAGCTGCTGGTGAATGACTCTCAGGCCCTGTTTATACGTACCCGGTTATTTTGAAAAACGGAGACATTAACCATTGTTTGCACCCTCCGTGTAGACGCAAACGGAGAATTTGCCCCTGAAAACGATGCTTTTTAAAAACTCCAGCCAGAATGGAGATTTTGGAAAACTCCGTTTGCACGTTTGCATGTAAACAGAAAAAAACGGAGATTTGGGGAGCCGGAAACTGCTCCTGGGTTATATGCGACATTATTTATAATCTACAGTCTATGTTTACAATCTATGGTGATCATGGATGCATGCAGAATAGCAGTCGCATTTATGCTGGTGCAATCCCTTTGTATTTGTTTGCATTCGCAAATACAAGTGCTGTACATAGACTGTATATGGTGCTGTACTATGTGGAGGAATGAAGGGATGTTGTTGTTGTTGCTATGCGGGATTCTGATTGGCTAACGTGGGCTTGAGCTGCTCTTGACAGCATATATACACGGGTTAGTGTGAACGGAAACTTTTCTGAAAATGGACTGGTGTGCACGCAGTTTTTTTTGTAAACGGAGAGCATGAAATGTCCGTTTATGAAGATATCCGGGCACGTGTAAACATAGTCTCAGTCTGATGTGGAGAAAGCTTAAGATCTATTGTGGAAATAAAGTGTATTCATTAAACTGAAGAAACTAAGGAGTAAAAATTCATAGAAATTATTGACAGTAGGTAATATGATACCTCAGGACACAGATGCAGCCAAATATGCAAAAATTGACAAATGAGGATGATGAAACGGGAAAGGCAAGATGTTGAAGAAAATACAACTTCACATGCACCGTTCAAGTTAAGTTATTAGCCTATCAAGTCAATGAATTGCGTGGCGTTGTAACCAGGGTTATTATAGTTAATGAAAACTAAAACTAAAACAAGCAATGAAAATATGACTTAGTTAACTGAAATTAAAATAAAAACTACAATTAAAAAAAACACGAAAACTAAATAAAAACTACAATGAACAATGTAAAACTAAATAAAACTGAACTGAATTGCAGATAAATTCAGCTTCGTCTTCTCCCTCGATTACTTCCTGTCCTGCAGCATAGCGGATGTCAACTGCCGCATACTGCAAGAAGAAGGTGCTTAGTGGGCATTTTATGATTAGCTAGAAATGGCTAAAGTTGCAGGACGAAAACGCCACAGCCCTTTATGGGACTACTTGGAGTACAACCTACTGATAAGAGTAAATGTGTAGTGATGAGGACTGATGGGAACTGATGGGATTGCTCATTGAGTGAATATTATTAGAATTAATATAATGAAGAGTATGGTGTCGACCTGCTCTATATGAAAAACACCCTGAGATAATTGATGATGGTAGATGATTCAGCACTACAATAATGAAACTGACTTGAATTGATCAGAAGGCTTTGTGTCAATTGTGACCATTTTTAAAATGTGATTTAGTGTCAGAGGCAGAGCCAGGAGCCAGTGGTGAGGAGGGGATAGCTGCTGTCATGGAAGGAACAGGTGAGCTAGTGTGTGAACAAACAAGCATCAGTTCCAATATAACCACTTTCTATGTACAAATGATAGTGGCCCTATATACTCATTAAAAGATAGATGATAAAGCACACAATTGAAAGTGAATAAGAATGCATATTTTGCCATTGAAAAATCTTAATTGGTTCAGTCAAAATGTGTTTTCCATGTCAAATATGCTGAAACTTTACAGATTGTTTTTTATTGTGATACAGGTGCAGGTGAGTCTAGGGAAACTGGAGGAAGTGTGAAAGTGAGAGCAGGGACTGATTACAGAGGCAGTAGAACCCTTAACCACAAGGTAGGAATGAGACAGATGAAGATGAGTCTGTTGATAGTTTTGACTGCTTTGCTCACCCTCAGTCACAGGATATACATATAATCCACAGCCACATAGAGTGGGGGCAGTCTGAGGCATGAAACGCCAACCCTGAGTTAGATTACTTGACACAAAACCAAAGCCGTTTATAACAACTCCGAGCCCCTTTTAGACACTCTTCCCAAAATAAGCACTTCATAGTTGCACACACACCATATGCTATTGTTTTATTAGCAGAAGCTTGACAGTTAGGTGGGTGAGACAAACTCAAAGACTTCATTGTGGTGGCAGATTACGTTTTACATTCCTTTCTTAAACATCTTAACAGAAAGATGCCATCTGTACAACTAGCCTGTATAGGGTGTGCCCTATATAACCAGAGAGCATTTAAAATTTGAACTAGACAGCTTTCCTGATACATCTACATTGCCATTTCAGCCATGCAGTGTCTGTAAAGGTAACAGTCTGAAGCCAGAGTATTAGAGAAGGTTTTTATTAAATCTTTGTTCATGTTGAAGAGATCCATCACTTAGTATCTACGGCCCTGAAAGACAGGAAGAGAGCAACATTAGTACAAGTAACAGGGTTTCATATCCTTGTCTGACAACTTCCAGCTTACCTTGCCCAGGTTGTGTTGGCCAGGTGCTGCCCCACCTTTTCCAGGAACCTTCACCGCAGGCTGTGGGTCTTGAAATTTCTGGGGGACTGCTGAGGTCACCTGTGCAGGGTAGTATCTTCTGTAGTGAGCATCTTCCCAGCTGTCAAGCCCCTGCTCGTTGCTCATGCTCAAGTCAGTGTAGGTGCCTGGAGGATACTGGCCGGTTATGAACATGTAGTCATAGTAAGGGTATGGTCCCCAGTGACCACCCATTCCGGGCCCTGGCTGAGGTTGGCTGGTGAAGGCTAGTCCAGCAGATGCTTGGCTGGTGAAGGCTTGTCCAGCAGATGCTTGCATAGGAGATGGATAGAAGCCTTGGTCCTCGGTCTCAGTCTCATAGTTACCATGCTCAAAGGCTTCCTCAAGATTAGACATCTCTCCAGCCTGGTACGCAGGAGGAGGAGGATAAATGGCTGGGCTCACATTCACAGGTCCACTGGAACCAACACCAGAAGCACCAGCTGACCTTCCCTCACCCGCAGAGAAGGTACTGAGAGGTGCAACAGCCCAGTTCATGTCTGAACAGAGACGATAAAGTGAGCAGCAGTTTCATATCACAGATCAGTTTGTTGGAGATTAACAGTAAGATTTGTTACCTCTTGAGTACAAGTGAGGGGCAGCTCCAGTTCCTGCATACAGTGCACCTCCAGCTCCTGAGTGAGGGGCAGCTCCAGTTCCTGCATACAGTGCAGCTCCTGAGTGAGGGGCAGCACCAGTTCCTGCATACAGTGCAGCTCCAGCTCCTGAGTGAGGGGCAGCGCTAGTTCCTCCATACAGTGCAGCTCCAGCTCCAGCTCCAGCCCCTGCTCCTGCAGCATGACCCCAGTGTCCAAACAGAGCAGGCCCAGAAGAAGATGAACTAGAGCTTAAATGTCCTGCTGGCTCTCTCTGAACCCCTGCTGTAGCAGCAGCATTGCTGTTGATGAGGGAAGCGCTGGGATTAAAGCCTGGGTACAAAATAAAAACAGATTAGGAGAGAGCTCAACTGAAAACATGCAACATTTTCCTGTAGTGTATAGTGGTAGCTTACCTTTCTTAACCGGGAGGCAGCATATATCCACAATCAGCAAAGCAAAGAGGGAAGCCCTGTGATAAATTTAAAAAGATAACACATCAACAAATACTTCCCAAACGTTCAGGAGACTTGTTAAAAACCATCGCTGCTTACCCTGAGAGGAACCGAGCAGTCATCATGTTGAAGGCCAAGAGTAAAGAAACTGTCAAATGTGAAGGGTTATAAATGTTGTCAAAGACCAGCCCTGGCCAATCAGAGCCTAACGAGTTAATGATGGACAGCTGCTGGTGAATGACTCTCAGTCTGATGTGGAGAAAGCTTAAGATCTATTGTGGAAATCAAGCGTATTTATTAAACTTAAGAAACTAAGGAGTAAAAATTAATAGAAGTTATTGACAGTAGGTAATATGATACCTCAGGACACAGATGCAGCCAAATGTGCAAAAATCGACAAATGAGGATGATGAAACGGGAAAGGCAAGATGTTGAAGAAAATGCAATTTCACATGCACCGTTCAAGTTAAGTTATTAGCCTATCAAGTCAATGAATTGCGTGGCGTTGTAACCAGGGTTATTATAGTTAATGACGACTAACACTAAAACTAAAACTAGCAATGAAAAAATGACTTAGTTAACTGAAATTAAAATAAAAACTACAATTTAAAAAAGCCCGAAAACCAAATAAAAACTACAATGAACAATGTAAAACTATACTGAATTGCAGATAAATTCAGCTTCGTCTTCGTTGTCGTTTCGTTTTCTCCCTCGATTACTTCCTGTCCTGCAGCATAGCGGATGTCATCTGCCGCATACTGCAAGAAGAAGGTGCTTAGTGGGCATTTTATGATTTGCTAGAAATGGCTAAGGTTGCAGGACGAAAACGCCACAGCCCAATATGGGACTACTTGGAGTACGACCTACTGATAGATAAGAGTAAATGTATAGTGATGAGGACTGATGGGAACTGATGGGATTGCTCATTGAGTGAATATTATTAGAATTAATATAATGAAGAGTATGGTGTAGACATGCTCTATATGAAAAACGGCCTGAGATAATTGATGGTAGACGATTCAGCACTACAATAATGAAAATGACTTGAATTGATCAGAAGGCTTTGTAAAAAGGAGGGATTTGTGTTAAGAATTGTGACCATTTTAAAAATGTGACTTAGTGTCAAAGGCAGAGCCAGGAGCCAGTGGTGAGGAGGGGATAGCTGCTGTCATGGAAGGAACAGGTGAGCTAGTGTGTGAACAAGCAAGCATCAGTTCCTATATAACCACTTTCTATGTACAAATGATAGCAGTGGCCCGGTATACTTTTTTCATTAACCCATTCAGACCGGATCACGCATCTGTGCGTGTTTACCTTTAATGCTGGTATACGCGTCTGTGTCATTTCGAGCAGTATCGTCTTTTCCGAGGCACATGGCCAATTCTATGCACTGTGATTTGCTGAAATACTCTTGGGGTGAGTGAAAGAGATGTTTAGGGATTTGTTTATACTAATGTGACTAAAAAAATGCGCTGTGATTGGTCGAAATAAGCCTACATGTGGAGTATGTTTTGGTCGAAAATTGTAAACACTGTGCAAGCGATCCATCATGGCTGACTCAAGTGAAGGAAGTGATATTGACGAGGTAATTGATTTTAATGAAATTGTGAAGGATGACACAGGGAGTGTTTCGAGAGGGAGAGGAGGATATGTGCGATTTCGTTGGCTTCCAAGAAGAATGGAAAACAAACAACTTTCACTCACGTGAGAAGATTTCGTATAATCGTGAACCAGGCGCCAAGATAGAACTTCCAGATGCTGTTACACCAATACAGGTATTGTCCCATATTTTCACGGAAGAAGTGTGGATGCGACTTGTAACAAACAAATCTGTATGCGGATCAAACACGGAGCGCAACTCCATCAAACAGCAAGTGGGTACCCGTCACAGTTACAGAAATGAAGACCTTCGTAGGACTGTGTCTTGCCATGGGCATCCTAAGACTGCCATCACGTAGAGATTTCCGGCGTCAGAAAAAGTGGCTTTTTCGAAGGACCATACCCCAAGCCATTTCAAGAGACAGATTTGACATCATCTGGAGGTAGGCTAATAATAATACACACGGAGATGGCTAGCTTTTTGTAATGATGGGAATGTCATAAATATGATGCAATAGACAATGCTAGCTTATGGATGATGATTAATATACTGAAATACAAATGAAAATGATAGCTCATGATGGATGACAGTAATAATTATGATGTCTGAACTGATAAAGTGTAATTATGACACATGACATTGAAAGCTCATGATAATGTGTCATTCACTGTCCAACGTGCTATAGGTATCGCCACTTGCAAGACAACAGCAATAATGTGAACCACTCTGGAAAGTCAGATGGTACATCAACTACCTGAAAGATCGATTCCAGGAATTGTATGAAGTGGATGGGCTTGTGAGTGTCGACGAAAGTATGGTGAAATTCAAGGGGAGACTCGCTTTCCAACAATATCTTCCTCTGTAACCCACCAAGTGGGGCATTAAGGTGTGGGTTATGGCTGAAAGCTCCACCGGGTATGTATCAAACTTCCAAGTCTACACCGGACGTGAGGGAGGGAGTAGTGAAAAGGACCTTGCACACCGCATAGTGATGGACCATACCTTGGATCCCATCTCGCCATTTTCATGGAGAACTTATTCTGGCTGCCGCTTTTTGAAGAGTTGAAAGCTCATGGTGTGTATGCGTGTGGCACCGTTTGATCCTATATAGCCAGAGAGCATTTAAAATTTGAACTAGACAACTTTCCTGATACATCTACATTGCCATTTTGGACACTCAATTTCTGTAAAGGTAACAGTCTGAAGCCAGAGTATTTGAGAAGGTTTTTATTAAATCATTGTTCATGTTGAAGAGATCCACCACTTAGTATCTACGGCCCTGAAAGACAGGAAGAGAGCAACATTAGTACAAGTAACAGGGTTTCATATCCTTGTCTGATAACTTCCAGCTTACCTTGCCAGGTGCTGCCCCACCTTTTCCAGGAACCTTCACAGCAGGCTGTGGGTCTTGAAATTTCTGGGGGACTGCTGAGGTCACCTGTGCAGGGTAGTATCTTCTGTAGTGAGCATCTTCCCAGCTGTCAAACCCCTGCTCGTTGCTCATGCTCAAGTCAGTGTATGTGCCTGGAGGATACTGGCCTGTTATGAACATGTAGTCATAGTAAGGGTATGGGCCCCAGTGACCACCCATTCCGGGCCCTGGCTGAGGTTGGCTGGTGAAGGCTTGTCCAGCAGATGCTTGCATAGGAGATGGATAGAAGCCTTGGTCCTCTGTCTCAGTCTCAGTCTCATAGTTACCATGCTCAAAGGCTTCCTCAAGATTAGACATCTCTCCAGCCTGGTACGCAGGAGGAGGAGGATAAATGGCTGGGCTCACATTCACAGGTCCACTGGAACCAACACCAGAAGCACCAGCTGACCTTCCCTCACCCGCAGAGAAGGTACTGAGAGGTGCAACAGCCCAGTTCATGTCTGAACAGAGAGGATAAAGTGAGCAGCAGTTTCATATCACAAATCAGTTTGTTGGAGATTTAACAGTAAGATTTGTTACCTCTTGAGTACAAATGAGGGGCAGCTCCAGTTCCTGCATACAGTGCAGCTCCAGCTCCTGAGTGAGGGGCAGCACCAGTTCCTGCATACAGTGCAGCTCCAGCTCCTGAGTGAGGGGCAGCGCCAGTTCCTCCATACAGTGCAGCTCCAGCACCAGCTCCAGCTCCAGCTCCAGTTCCAGTCCCTGCTCCTGAAGCATGACCCCAGTGTCCAAACAGAGCAGGCCCAGAAGAAGATGAACTAGAGCTTAAATGTCCTGCTGGTTCTCTCTGAACCCCTGCTGTAGCAGCAGCATTGCTGTTGAAGTGGGAACCGCTGGGATTAAAGCCTGGGTACAAAATAAAACAGATTAGGAGAGATCAACTGAAAACACGCAACATTTTCCTGTAGTGTATAGTGGTAGCTTACCTTTCTTAACAGGGAGGCAGCATATATCCACAATCAGCAAAGCAAAGAGGGAAGCCCTGTGATAGGTTTAAAAAGACAACACATCAACAAATACTTCCCAAACATTCAGGAGACTTGTTGAAACGACAGCTGCTTACCCTGAGAGGAACCGAGCAGTCATCATGTTGAAGGCCAAGAGTAAAGAAACTGTCAAATGTGAAGGGTTATAAATGTTGCCAAAGACCAGCCCTGGCCAATCGGAGCCTAACGAGGTAATGATGGACAGCTGCTGGTGAATGACTCTCAGGCCCCGTTTATACGTACCCGGTTATTTTGAAAAACGGAGACATTAACCATTGTTTGCACCCTCCGTTTAGACGCAAACGGAGAATTAGCCCCTGAAAACGATGCTTTTTAAAAACTCCGGCCAGAGTGGAGATTTTGGAAAACTCCGTTTGCACATTTGCATGTAAACAGAAAAAAACGGAGATTTGGGGAGCTACAGTCTATGTTTACAATCTATGGTGATCATGGATGCATGCAGAATAGCAGTCGCATTTATGCTGGTGCAATCCCTTTGTATTTGTTTGCATTTGCAAATACATGTGCTGTACATAGACTGTATATGGTGCTGTACTATGTGGAGGAATGAAGGGACGTTGTTGTTGCTATGCGGGATTCTGATTGACTAACGTGGGCTTGAGCTGCTCTTGACAGCATATATACACGGGTTAGTGTGAACGGAAACTTTTCTGAAAACGGACTGGTGTGCACGCAGTTTTTTTTGTAAACGGAGAGCATGAAATGTCTGTTTATGAAGATATCCGGGCACGTGTAAACATAGTCTCAGTCTGATGTGGAGAAAGCTTAAGATCTATTGTGGAAATAAAGTGTATTCATTAAACTGAAGAAACTAAGGAGTAAAAATTCATAGAAATTATTGACAGTAGGTAATATGATACCTCAGGACACAGATGCAGCCAAATGTGCAAAAATCGACAAATGAGGATGATGAAACGGGAAAGGCAAGATGTTGAAGAAAATGCAATTTCACATGCACCGTTCAAGTTAAGTTATTAGCCTATCAAGTCAATGAATTGCGTGGCGTTGTAACCAGGGTTATTATAGTTAATGAAAACTAAAACTAAAACAAGCAATGAAAATATGACTTAGTTAACTGAAATTAAAATAAAAACTACAATTAAAAAAAACACGAAAACTAAATAAAAACTACAATGAACAATGTAAAACTAACTAAAACTGAACTGAATTGCAGATAAATTCAGCTTCGTCTTCTCCCTCGATTACTTCCTGTCCTGCAGCATAGCGGATGTCAACTGCCGCATACTGCAAGAAGAAGGTGCTTAGTGGGCATTTTATGATTAGCTAGAAATGGCTAAAGTTGCAGGACGACAACGCCACAGCCCTTTATGGGACTACTTGGAGTACAACCTACTGATAAGAGTAAATGTGTAGTGATGAGGACTGATGGGAACTGATGGGATTGCTCATTGAGTGAATATTATTAGAATTAATATAATGAAGAGTATGGTGTAGACCTGCTCTATATGAAAAACACCCTGAGATAATTGATGATGGTAGATGATTCAGCACTACAATAATGAAACTGACTTGAATTCATCAGAAGGCTTTGTGTTAATTGTGACCATTTTTAAAATGTGATTTAGTGTCAGAGGCAGAGCCAGGAGCCAGTGGTGAGGAGGGGATAGCTGCTGTCATGGAAGGAACAGGTGAGCTAGTGTGTGAACAAACAAGCATCAGTTCCAATATAACCACTTTCTATGTACAAATGATAGTGGCCCTATATACTCATTAAAAGATAGATGATAAAGCACAATTGAAAGTGAATAAGCATGCATATTTTGCCATTGAAAAATCTTAATTGGTTCAGTCAAAATGTGTTTTCCATGTCAAATATGCTGAAACTATACAGATTGTTTTTTATTGTGATACAGGTGCAGGTGAGTCTAGGGAAACTGGAGGAAGTGTGAAAGTGAGAGCAGGGACTGATTACAGAGGCAGTAGAACCCTTAACCACAAGGTAGGAATGAGACAGATGAAGATGAGTCTGTTGATAGTTTTGACTGCTTTGCTCACCCTCAGTCACAGGATATACATATAATCCACAGCCACATAGAGTGGGGGCAGTCTGAGGCATGAAACGCCAACCCTGAGTTAGATTACTTGACACAAAACCAAAGCCGTTTATAACAACTCCGAGCCCTTTTTAGACACTCTTCCCAAAATAAGCACTTCATAGTTGCACACACACCATATGCTATTGTTTTATTAGCAGAAGCTTGACAGTTAGGTGGGTGAGACAAACTCAAAGACTTCATTGTGGTGGCAGATTAAGTTTTACATTCCTTTCTCAAACATCTTAGCAAAAAGACGCCATCTGTACAACTGGCCTGTATAGGGTGTAGGGGTGTAAGAAAATATCGATACACTTAAACCGGGCCGGCCCAAGGCATAAGCGAACTAAGCAGCTGCTTAGGGCCCCGTGACCACTAGGGGCCCCCCAAGAGCAACTAACTTAAAAAATAAAAAAGCAATTAATTATTTTTTTCCATGTGTGCGTGATGATGATTCATATATTATCCCCCCCCCAAAAAAAAAAACCCCAACAACAATATCATGTTAACAGAGTCTGTTAACATGATATCAAGCAGAGTGTAGTTTCCTACTGCCTCACTGCTTGACATGTGACCTCCGCTGGTAACTTGTGCAGTGCACCCAACCGTGTGGTGCGCACTCAGCATCTAGGAGCTAGGAGCAGGTGAAGGATGTCGCAAAAAAGGACTTACCCCTCAGGGGCAGAAAAGAGAAAAAGGAAGAAAGATGAAGAGGAGAAAAAACGACAAGATAAAGGTATGTCTCGGTAATGTAACATTTGGTGTGAAGGAGATTTTGAAAAGTTCCCTGAAATTAGGAAAGTCCCTAATTATTGTTGACATTTTGTTTCAAATACGTTAGCCTATAATAGCAAATTTGCTAGCTAACATTAGTTCAAAATGTCTTACTACTTCTCTTGTGGGTAGGTTAGATAGCTTATCTTACTATTCAAGCTAACGTTTTTGTGTTTGTGTAATACTTTGAAAAGTTAATTCTCAGTGTATATATATTATTCTGGGTCGCATTTTGGCATCAAAACAACGTTTCTGATAACAATGTTTGATAGCAAATGTTTAATAACTAACGTTAATTACAAACGCGGTGACGTTTGCTGGCAATATGGTTTTGCATTAATGAATTAATTTAGTTAACTTATAGTTTGAGGTATGTTGTTTGCAATTGTTTGCTGCAGAGCACAGTAATTTATGTGAGTAAGTAAATATATTCCTTTTACATCAACTCCGTGTTAAAGTATTTTGGAGGAGGCAGTTACTCAGCCCAGGGTCAATCCACCTCCTCAGGAGCAGCCCAGGCTGATGAATCAGGTAATCGAAAAACTGTCACCATATATATTTAATTTCTAGTCAAATTATCTCATTAAGATGTAATAATATAAGATATAATCATATGACAAGGGACATGTTTTTCATCTCAGGTCCATCTCTATCTTCTGCTACATCCACTGTACCCACTGTCCTCTCTGCAACCTCAGCTGTACCTTGTAAGTTAACAACAAAACAGCCTTTATAATTGCTCAGTGTACTGCAGAATATTCTGAGATTAATAATTTTGTCCAAAAATATTTTAATTTCCCTATAGGTCCTTCATCTTTGGTCATCGAGGATGATGTGTCTTCTTCAGCATCCAGTTGTAATGAACTTGACCCAGACAGAGAGGACTCAATTGCGCTTCTCAAAGAATTTTAATAACAAAAAACGCTCCCAAGGAGGATAAAAATACAACAAAAAACACTCACTAGGAGGAGAGAAAAATACTCAAAGAACAAAACTCAAAACTTGACTTTCTACACTTGAAAAAACAGAACTCAAAACTTGGCTTTCTTACGCTGAATGACAGGAACAGGAGACAGACAAAAACGAACTGACAGCAAGCAAAGGGAGACAAGGACTATTTAAACATGAGGTAGGGGAACACAGGTGGAACCAATTAGGGGCGGGGTTAACAATCACAATGGAGGGAAAGCACACAAAGGGGGGAAGTCAGGATCTGAAATGAGAGGGGAGAAGGTGAGTACAAAATAAAACAGGAAGTGCATGACAGGACTGGACATGAGTGACTTGACTAAATAGAGACATACAGGACCCACACATGAACTAAACTAGACACGATCTGACACCACCATAATTAACAGATTTGACGAGACATAACAGTACCCCCCCCTCTATGGCCGACCCCTGACGGCCCAGGAACCCCTGAGTGATGGGCATAAAAGTCCCTGATCAGACCCTTGTCCACAATGAAACGTGAAGGGATCCAGGAACGCTCCTCTGGACCATAACCTTCCCAGTCCACCAAAAACTGTTTCCCACGGCCACGGTTGCGAACCGCCAAGAGCTTCCTGACAGTATACACAGGGCCGCCCCCGATAATCCGAGGGGGCGGAGGAGGAGTGGCAGCCGGCACCAGAGCACTTTCTTTGACTGGCTTGACCTTGCTGACATGAAACGTGGAGTGGATCCTTAAAGACCTGGGAAGGCGTAGACGTACAGATACAGGGTTAATGACTTTTGATATGGGAAATGGGCCCACAAACCTGGGAGCCAACTTTCTGGAGTGGACATGGAGGGGCAAGTCTTTAGTGGCCAACCAAACCCTATGGCCAGGCCTGTAGGGAGGAGCCGGCTGCCTGCGTTTGTCAGCTGCCGCCTTCATCTTGGCTGAGCTCCGGAGGAGGACTCGCCGAGCACCGGCCCAAATCCGCCGACAGCGCCTGACCATGGCGTGAGCCGAGGGGACCACAATCTCCTTCTCACTGGCGGGGAACAGGGGAGGCTGGTAGCCGTTGACACACTGGAAAGGTGAGAGACCTGTGGCCGACGAGGGAAGGGTGTTGTGGGCATATTCCACCCATGTGAGGTGGTCACTCCAGGTGGTTTGGTTCTGGGAGACGAGGCACCGTAAGCACGTCTCAAGCACCTGGTTGAGGCGTTCAGTCTGACCATTTGACTGTGGGTGATAACCAGAGGACATGCTCACAGTGGCCCCAAGGAGCTGGCAAAACTCTTTCCAGAAGCTAGAGATGAACTGCGGCCCTCTATCTGAAACAACATCACTGGGAAAGCCATGGATTCGGAACACATTAGTCATCATGGCCTCTGCAGTCTCTTTGGCAGAGGGTAACTTGACAAGTGGAATGAAGTGTGCCATTTTAGAAAAGCGGTCAACCACCGTCAGGATGGTCGTATTACCTTTAGACGGCGGCAGTCCCGTCACAAAATCCATGGAGATGTGTGACCATGGTCGTTGAGGAACTGGCAGCGGGTGCAGCAGGCCCATTTGGGCCCGAGGTGATGTTTTATTCCGTGCACACACTGGACAGGCCGCCACATACTCCGAGACTTCCTTTTCCATGGCGGGCCACCAGAACCGCTGCTTGATCACATACATGGTCCGCTTGACGCCTGGGTGGCATGTGAGCAGGGATGTGTGAGCCCAGTGGATTACCTTGGAGCGTAATGACAAAGGGACAAACAACCGGTTTTGTGGACACTCACTCGGTGCTGGACTCGCATCATTTGCCTGCTTCACATCTGATTCTATCTGCCACGTCACCGCTCCAACCACACGATTCAGTGGAAGGATAGGTTCAGGTTCTTTGGCAACAGGCTCAGGGTCATAAAGACGGGACAGAGCATCTGGTTTAGCATTTTGTGAGCCGGGGCGAAAGGATAACTTGAAATTGAACCTGTTGAAGAACAAGGTCCATCTAGCCTGACGTGAATTGAGTCTTTTAGCTTTCCTGATGTATTCTAGGTTCTTATGGTCTGTCCATACTAAAAATGGTTGTTCGGCCCCTTCCAACCAGTGCCTCCATTCCTCGAGAGCTGCCTTGACAGCCAACAGTTCCTTGTTTCCCACATCATAATTTCTTTCTGCAGGTGTCAACTTACGTGACAGATAGGCGCAGGGGTGCATCCTGTTATCCTTGGCGGATCTCTGGGACAACACAGCCCCAATGCCCTCATTGGACGCATCAACCTCCACCACAAACTGCCGTTGGGAGTCCGGAACTGTGAGGACAGGCGCTGTGGTGAATCTTTCTTTGAGGCACTGAAATGCTCTCTCGGCAGAGGGGTTCCACTGAAAAGGTATCTTGGTAGAGGTGAGTGCATGCAGAGGTGCGGCAACAGAGCTGAAATTACGGATAAACTTTCTGTAAAAATTGGCAAATCCCAGGAACTGCTGTACCTTTTTCCTGCTGTCTGGAATTGGCCAATTGGTCACAGCACTGACCTTAGCCGGATCCATCTGCAACCTACTGGCTGTGACAATGTAGCCCAGGAAACTAACAGTAGCTGCATGAAAGTCACATTTTTCCCCTTTGACGTAGAGGTGGTTCTCCAACAGCTTCTGGAGGACTTGACGAACATGAACCACATGCGACTCCTTATCTGGTGAGAAAATCAGAATATCGTCGAGGTACACAAACACAAAAATGTTCAAAAACTCTCTCAGAACATCATTCACAAACGTTTGGAAAACAGCTGGCGCATTGCATAGTCCAAAAGGCATGACCAGGTACTCGTAATGACCATTAGGAGTGTTAAAGCCTGTCTTCCACTCATCTCCTTCCCTTATCCTGATGAGGTGATAAGCATTCCTGAGGTCTAGCTTGGTGAAGACAGTGGCCCTTTGGAGCAGTTCAAAAGCAGATGTAATCAATGGTAGTGGGTAACGGTTCTTTACAGTAATGCCATTTAGGGGGCTATAGTCAATGCATGGCCTGAGTGAGCCATCTTTCTTACCCACAAAAAAGAAGCCTGCACCAGCGGGAGAGGAGGACGGACGGATTATTCCGGCCTTCAGTGATGAGGTAAGGTACTCATCCATGGCTGCTCTTTCTGGTCCAGAGATGGAGTAGAGACGCCCCTTGGGAATGGGCGCGCCAGGTAACAGGTCAATGGCACAGTCGAAGGGTCGATGAGGAGGGAGTGACATGGCCTTTGTCTTGTTAAAGACTTCTTTTAAGTCATGATAACATGAGGGTACATTCAATAGGTCTGGATAGTCGGAGTCAATGTCCCTGCTGAGTTCATTCCCTGGAATGTCAGTCTGCATCACCCGACTCTTTTTGCATGCATGTGCACAGTCTCCTCCCCACCCCTTAATTTCTCCTGAGCGCCAATCAATGTGAGGGTTGTGTTTTTTAAGCCATGGAAACCCCAAAATCAGTGGATGCTGCGCTGAGTCAAACAAATGAAACTGCATAATCTCGGTGTGGTCGTCTTTTAACGTCACCTGAATAGGTTCAGTGCAATGAGTCACTCTGAAGAGTAGGCGACCATCCAAGGCACTGGCAGTTACTGGATGGGTCAAAGGAACAGTCCTAACCTGGTTCTGTCGAGCTAGACTCCAGTCCATGAGGCTTTCATCTGCTCCAGAGTCAATTAAAACCCCATGAGTTACTGTCCGATTATTTATGGAGAGTTTTACCTGAGTCAGTTGACGAGGAGGAAATGCTGAGGTAAGCTTGCTCACCAACGCCCTCCTCATGGCTGGTGAGCTTGACCTTTTCCCTGGACAGGTGGCGAGTTGATGGCCTAGCTGTCCACAGTAGAAGCAGCACCCCTCTTGTAGACGACGCTGTCTCTCTTCTGTAGTAATCTTGGTCCTCCCCAACTGCATCGGCTCCTGCGATTCTTGGGGAGGCTGCATTCTCCCTGAACCCGCCGGCATGGGAGAAAAAGTGGCTCTTGAAGGTTGGACTCCTGTCGTGTAACCCTTGTGACCGGGAGGACGAACTGCAGTCCGACGCCGCTCTCTCTCCCGTTCTCGGAGCCTGTTGTCCACTCGAATAGCCATGGCGATGATGGCTTCCAGGTCCTGGGGGAGCTCTAGGGGGGCTAGATGATCTTTTATGGGCTCAGTAAGTCCATTCATAAAAGCATCTATTAGAGCGGGCGAATTCCACCCACTATCTGCAGCTGCAGTGCGGAACTCAATGGCGTAATCAACTACTTGGTGCTGACGTTGTTTGATCTGCATGAGCACCCGCGAAGCCTCTCTGGCAGGTGAGGAATGATCAAAGATTCGGCCTAAATTGTCTTTGAAAATTGTGAGTGACTGACAGATCTCAGAGTCTCTGGACCATTCCGCTGTGGCCCAAGCGGCGGCCCTGCCCGTTAAATGGGACACCATGAAGGCCACTTTAGCCTGGTCCGACTCGAAAGCTGTCGGGTTGTGCTTAAAGTGCAGGTCACACTGGACTAGAAAAGTTCTACAGTCACCTGAGTCACCAGAGAACTTCTCAGGAGGGGCCAAACACAGGGACATGGGAACAACCGGACCCGGGACTGGTGCAGCAGCTGGAGTCTCTGTCGGTGGTGTAACTGTGGGTGCCGTCCCCAGGTGAGACAGGACTTGGTGGAGTTGGCTAGCCAGGTGGTTCACTTGGGAGGTGACAGAGGCTTGAAACTCCTCCTGACACTTGGAGAGTTCCAGCACACCACAGCTGACGGAGCTTAGCTGCGTTTCGTGCTGATGGATCCTTGTGCCCTGTGCAGAGAGGGCAGTTTGGAGGTTCTTTGAGTCGGCTGAGTCCATAGTTGGTCAGTTCGTTCTGTAATGAACTTGACCCAGACAGAGAGGACTCAATTGCGCTTCTCAAAGAATTTTAATAACAAAAAACGCTCCCAAGGAGGATAAAAATACAACAAAAAACACTCACTAGGAGGAGAGAAAAATACTCAAAGAACAAAACTCAAAACTTGACTTTCTACACTTGAAAAAACAGAACTCAAAACTTGGCTTTCTTACGCTGAATGACAGGAACAGGAGACAGACAAAAACGAACTGACAGCAAGCAAAGGGAGACAAGGACTATTTAAACATGAGGTAGGGGAACACAGGTGGAACCAATTAGGGGCGGGGTTAACAATCACAATGGAGGGAAAGCACACAAAGGGGGGAAGTCAGGATCTGAAATGAGAGGGGAGAAGGTGAGTACAAAATAAAACAGGAAGTGCATGACAGGACTGGACATGAGTGACTTGACTAAATAGAGACATACAGGACCCACACATGAACTAAACTAGACACGATCTGACACCACCATAATTAACAGATTTGACGAGACATAACACCAGTTTGCAGCAGGGATCAGCAGCTCCGCTGAGTGTCCCTCTTTCCTGTCAGACTCAGAAAGGACTGAACAGGTATTAAGAGGGCCACTGCCTATAAAGGACACATTCACATTCCCGAAGAGACATTTTTACATAGTTTTCAGACGTAATTATTTAACTTTCTATTTTATTTGATATTTCTTTGTTTATTTTATTCAATGCTGTGTTTTTTACATATAAAAGTCAAATGTTTGAATTACAGGAGTGTGTTTTGTATTTCCCTCCCTATTTTTACCAAATATTTTGCACATTTTTACGTAGTTTTCAGAACTAATTCAACTTAATATTTTATTTATCAACCATTTGTGTTACCTTGTTTTAGGTGCCTGTTGATTTTCATCATTATTTAAGTATTTGTTGTTGTATTTTTATTTTATTTAATACTGTCTGTTTTTGTATATGGTGTTGCAGTTTATTTAAAATAATAATAAAGCAGATTGTGTTTACAGTAAATGATTAGTTTATTTTGTTACTTTTAATTGACCTAGATGACATTCAGTATCCCACTTAGTACTATATCACTTTGAATATTAAGTGTTAATCAACCCCAGGCTGCTCTTGTAGCTGAATTTGCTACCATTTCAGATTAAAAACCATAGATGGGTAAAACATGCCGGGCTGCTCTTTGAGGTTTTATGTATTGATTCTCTGTGTGGCCAGTAAGGGGAGTTGCTGACGTTGCCAAATATTAATTGAAAGATTTTTCTGTAAGTTTGCAAATGGTGTCTGCTTCCATTGCATTAATCACTGTTGATTACAATCTAACTACAACAAAAAGTTTTCACATTTAGTTTTACAAGTGTATTCATAATGACGGAGTAGAATAAGTAGAATACGTTTATAGTAGGTGTGTGAATGATCAATAATCATTATTATTGGCAGTAATAGAGGGCCCCAAAATCAAATCTTGCTTAGGGCCCCATGGAGGCTTGGGCCGGCCCTGCACTTAAATATCACGATATTTTATTTGACGATACCGTATTGATATTCAATGGCACTGTATCGATTTTTTTTATTAACAATTAACATGCAAATATTCACAGCGTTTGTTAATTTTTGTGTTGCAATTAAACCTCCGGCCGCTCGTTGGCAGCAGTCATTATGTCCTCCGCGCCAAAGGAACAATGAGATCCCGCGAGAGTGCCAGTCTGCATGCTAACACTAATTTAGCACAGTTCACCAGCGATAGCTGAGGAGAGGCTACAGCCAGGGATCATCCCTATGTTCCCCGCTTTGTATGTGACCGGGGAACATAGAGATGATCCCGTCTACAGTTAGCCAGTTAGCTGAGTTAGCCGCGACCGGGGAACATAGGTACACTCCCTACAGCCAGCTCCAGCAGCTTTTAAAGCTGACGTTTGGGCATATTTTGGTTTCAAAACAAAAGGCAGTTACGACTACGACAAGAGCCATGCGATGTGTAAACTCTGCAACGCCAGAGTCAAGGTACTCTGCAATACTACAAATTAGAAGTATTTGAGACTTTAACTGAAAGGCAGATATTTCTTCAGCCTGCACATAAAGAGCAGATGTTGCAGGGACTTTGCATTTTCTTTTTCAACTTCAGAAATTTGAACCTGCTTATTACAGTTAAGGGATACCCTTTTAACAGAGTCAAGAAATCTGTTAACTTATTTTTTTCATTTGTTTATCCAAAAATCCTGCAAATGCTTGTGTTTTCAAGCTGATATTAAGCATTTAACAACATTGTGTGTTATGTGCTACAGTTCTTACAATTACATTCTTTCAAAGAAACTCAATATATCGTTGTTCCTACAGTATCGCATCGTATCGCCAGATGCTTGCCAATACACACCCCTAATAGGGTGTGCCCTATATAACAGAGCATTTAAAATTTGAACTAGACAGCTTTCCTGATACATCTACATTGCCATTTCAGCCATGCAATGTATGTAAAGGTAAGTCTAAAGCCAGAGTATTAAAGAAGGTTTTTATTAAATCTTTGTTCATGTTGGAGATCCATCACTTAGTATCTACGGCCCTGAAAGACAGGAAGAGAGCAACATTAGTACAAGTAACAGGGTTTCATATCCTTGTCTGACAACTTCCAGCTTACCTTGCCCAGGTTGTGTTGGCCAGGTGCTGCCCCACCTTTTCCAGGAACCTTCACAGCAGGTTGTGGGTCTTGAAATTTCTGGGGGACTGCTGAGGTCACCTGTGCAGGGTAGTATCTTCTGTAGTGGGCATCTTCCCAGCTGTCAAACCCCCGCTCGTTGCTCATGCTCAAGTCAGTGTATGTGCCTGGAGGATACTGGCCCGTTATGAACATGTAGTCATAGTAAGGGTATGGGCCCCAGTGACCACCCATTCCGGGCCCTGGCTGAGGTTGGCTGGTGAAGGCTAGTCCAGCAGATGCTTGGCTGGTGAAGGCTTGTCCAGCAGATGCTTGCATGGGAGATGGATAGAAGCCTTGGTCCTCTGTCTCAGTCTCAGTCTCATAGTTACCATGCTCAAAGGCTTGCTCAACATTTGACATCTCTCCAGCCTGGTACGCAGGAGGAGGAGGATAAATGGCTGGGCTCACATTCACAGGTCCACTGGAACCAACACCAGAAGCGCCAGCTGACCTTCCCTCACCCGCAGAGAAGGTACTGAGAGGTGCAACAGCCCAGTTCATGTCTGAACAGAGAGGATAAAGTGAGCAGCAGTTTCATATCACAGATCAGTTTGTTGGAGATTAACAGTAAGATTTGTTACCTCTTGAGTACAAATGAGGGGCAGCTCCAGTTCCTGCATACAGTGCAGCTCCTGAGTGAGGGGCAGCACCAGTTCCTGCATACAGTGCAGCTCCAGCTCCTGAGTGAGGGGCAGCGCCAGTTCCTCCATACAGTGCAGCTCCAGCTCCAGCACCAGCTCCAGCTCCAGCTCCAGCTCCAGCTCCTGAAGCATGACCCCAGTGTCCAAACAGAGCAGGCCCAGAAGAAGATGAGCTAGAGCCTAAATGTCCTGCTGGTTCTCTCTGAACCCCTGCTGTAGCAGCAGCATTGCTGTTGATGTGGGAAGCACTGGGATTAAAGCCTGGGTACAAAATAAAACAGATTAGGAGAGAGAGCAACTGAAAACATGCAACATTTTCCTGTAGTGTATAGTGGTAGCTTACCTTTCTTAACAGGGAGGCAGCATATATCCACAATCAGCAAAGCAAAGAGGGAAGCCCTGTGATAGGTTTAAAGACAACACATCAACAAATACTTCCCAAACATTCAGGAGACTTGTTGAAATGACAGCTGCTTACCCTGCGAGGAACCGAGCAGTCATCATGTTGAAGGCCAAGAGTAAAGAAACTGTCAAATGTGAAGGGTTATAAATGTTGCCGAAGACCAGCCCTGGCCAATCAGAGCCTAACGAGTTAATGATGGACAGCTGCTGGTGAATGACTCTCAGTCTGATGTGGAGAAAGCTTAAGATCTATTGTGGAAATAAAGTGTATTCATTAAACTCAAGAAACTAAGGAGTAAAAATTAATAGAAATGATACTCAGAATGTATGACAGTAGGTAATATGATACCTCAGGACACAGATGCAGCCAAATGTGCAAAAATCGACAAATGAGGATGATGAAATGGGAAAGGCAAGATGTTGAAGAAAATGCAGTTTTGACAGGTCGAGCCGTTGGAGAGCCATTTTGATCCATTCCAGTAGGTTGCGGTAATGCATCGTAATGCACCAATTCAAGCCGGTCAAGGTACGGGAGAGTAGGAGACGATCGGACAGAGAAGCAAAATGGAGAAAGGGGAATTAAATAATTCAGTAAAGTCACTGAAAACAGTACCTTTTGAGAAGAGAACATATCAGGAGAAGCTCGACGTGAAAAAGCTCGGACCCCATAAACCGAACATAATTATTTATCAGCAGTCCAAAGACAGAGGGAGACAGTACACTTGGTCTTTTTCCAGGACCTGGTTTAGCAACAAGGCTTGGCTAACTGGATGTAGTGAGGCTAATGCTTTATTCTGCTTTCCCTGCCTCCTTTTCCAAACGTCAGGATCTGACCCAGCATGGATTAGGACAGGTATGCCCGATTTAAAGCACTTTTCAGAAAAGGCAAATAAGCATGAACAAACAGGGATCCACATGCAAAATGCACTGCGACTAGCCATGTTTGAGAAAATAAACATTTCATCTCAGCTTGATGAAGGCTACAGGGTAGGGATCTGTAAACACAATGAGTAGGTTGACAAAACAGGCACATCCTATCAAAAATAATAGACTGTGTCAAGTTCTGTGGTGCATTTGAACTTGCCCTGCGTGGCCATGATGAAAGTGAAAGCTCAGAAAATCCTGGTGTTTTTAGAGGATTGGTGGATTTAGTAGCATCACTGGATGCAGTTCTACATGAGCACCTGCAGACTGCCACTGTGTTTAAGGGCACATCTAAGACTGTACAGAATGAACTCCTTGAGTGCATGCTGTCAGTTTTGAGAGAGTGCATCATTGGAGAAATCAGGAGTACAGACTTTGTCTCCATCCAGGCCGATGAAACAATGGACATTTCCACTCAGTATCAGCTGGTGCTTGTGTTCCGCTACATTGACAAAGCCCATCATGTCCAAGAGAGGTTTTTTGAGTTCATACCTCTCCAAAGTGCCACAGCTGATTCCATCGCCACAGCACTTCTGGCTAGGTTGAGCTCCATTATCCCTGATGACCAGAAGAGCAAGCTCATCTCCCAAGCATATGATGGTGCAAGTGTCATGAGAGGAGCCACAGGTGGTGTGCAGAAGAAAGTCCAGGATGTCTATGTAAACGCACACTATGTGCACTGTTATGCTCACCAACCTAACCTCATCATGCAGCAGGTGACTTCCCATATCCGAAGAGTGAGTTTCTTCTCAGACCTGGCTGGATTCTCTGGCTTTTTTTAAAAGATCTCCAAAGAGAACCAGTGTGCTGGATAGAGTGGTAGCCCACAGCCTCCCAAGAGCAAGCACAGTGAGGCAGAACTTCCACAGCCGAGCTGTGAACACTGTTTTTGAGCACAAAGAAGACCTGCTCCAGTGTTTTGAAACCGTCAGGGACTCAGGAGAGTTTGATCCTGTCACTATGAGAGAAGCTGGAGGGTTTGTGAGAAAGCTGGAGGACGATAGTTTCAGCTTCTTCCTGAAACTGTTCCATCTCATCATGCCTCATGTGGACATTCTCTACAGCCAGCTCCAGAAACGGACCATCGACTCAGTCTTTGTTCAGGGAATCATGCAGCAGTTCACAGACAGCATACAAAAGGTCAGGTAAATTAATGTACTGTTTAATATTACTTATATTGTGTTATTATACTTGAACCACTTACCATTTGTTATTTTACCTGGTGACTAAAGATGAACTTTTCTCTTCTGGTTCTGTTCAGAGATTCCCTCCCTACTCTCTGTGGAGAACACAGTGGCAGTGTATCTCAGCCAGCAAAGAAACGCTGCACACTGGGCCCAGTTGAACTTCAGAGGGTAGCCAGAGGTATGATAGAAGCTTAATGTGTGATACTTATGTCTTTTACAATGTTTTAATCATAGTAGTGCTATATTGTGAGAAAGTGGGGAACACACCTTAGAATAGGCCCTATATAATAATCTACTTTTATGGAGGTGTAATGTGAATTTGCATTGTTGCTATTAAAACATACATAAAATGAATTCTTATATATTAAACAATTAGAAAGCTGACTAATAGCCATCTTCATATTGTATTGAACTGGTGCATTCATTTAGGTTTGTGACACTATATTGGGCCATGCAAAACACAGATTTGCCTTCACAAAGCATCTGATCAGTGCTACACTGCTGCAGGCAGACAGATTCCAGCAGTACCACAGCCAGTTCCCTGAAGCAGCACTGACCACCACCATGGAGGCTTATCCACTGCTGAACAAGAGCAAACTGAACTGCTCTCATCTACAGCAACAATGAGTTCAAGAGCTGCTGTGGCTCTGTACCAGCTCTTCATGTGGAACAATCTTCAGGTCCCCTTCTCAGAGACTGTGGTTCTGCTGAAGAGCATCACAACTCCAATGACTGGCTGAATCAGAAAGGTGCTTCAACACTGAAGAGAATCAAGACCTTCCTCTGGAACAAGATATCACAGGATCGTCTCAATGCGTTGGCCATGCTCTCCATTAACATTGCAATCAAATTTGTAAATACAGAAGGGTGATTCTGAAAAAGTATTTGATCTGTGTAGTGATTTTTTTGGCTAGGTCCTCCTAATGTTTGTCGGCAGAGATTCTTCAGCTCAGCTGGTTCTGGGAGTGAACAGTACAGTAGGACTGAAGTGGCGAACCAATAGAAACGCATGTCTTTAATTTGTTGACTTATAAAAATAGGATTGAACAGACAACTTGTGGGGTAGAGACCAAAATATGAGTAGGTTAATTAGTATAAGACCAGACAGACATTTTAATCACACTGAAATAAGTTTAGCACTTACATTAGATACTCACTTGACAAGTGGATTCCAGATTACATTTAAAGAAAATTATGCTTGTATTTTTTTTTTTTTTTTAATATAAATAGTGTTATTTGGCAAGTGTTTGAGAAAACTAAAGACACTTTACATTCCCTTCTCAGAAACATCTTGCATAGCAGAAAGTTGAGAAACTATTCCAGAATGATGCCATCTGGACAACTGGCCTGTATAGAGTGGAACAAGACAACTTTGGACACTCGATTTTGTAAAGGTAACAGTCTGAAGCCAGAGTATTTGAGAAGGTTTTTATTAAATCTTTGTTCATGTTGATTGAATCAACCACTTAGTATCTACGGCCCTGAAAGACAGGAAGAGAGCAAAATTAGTACAAGTAACAGGGTTTCATATCCTTGTCTGACAACTTCCAGCTTACCTTGCCCAGGTTGTGTTGGCCAGGTGCTGCCCCACCTTTTCCAGGAACCTTCACAGCAGGCTGTGGGTCTTGAAATTTCTGGGGGACTGCTGAGGTCACCTGTGCAGGGTAGTATCTTCTGTAGTGAGCATCTTCCCAGCTGTCAAACCCCTGCTCGTTGCTCATGCTCAAGTCAGTGTAGGTGCCTGGAGGATACTGGCCTGTTATGAACATGTAGTCATAGTAAGGGTATGGTCCCCAGTGACCACCCATTCCAGGCCCTGGCTGAGGTTGGCTGGTGAAGGCTAGTCCAGCAGATGCTTGGCTGGTGAAGGCTTGTCCAGCAGATGCTTGCATAGGAGATGGATAGAAGCCTTGGTCCTCGGTCTCAGTCTCATAGTTACCATGCTCAAAGGCTTCCTCAAGATTAGACATCTCTCCAGCCTGGTATGCAGGAGGAGGAGGATAAATGGCTGGGCTCACATTCACAGGTCCACTGGAACCAACACCAGAAGCACCAGCTGACCTTCCTTCACCCGCAGAGAAGGTACTGAGAGGTGCAACAGCCCAGTTCATGTCTGAACAGAGAGGATAAAGTGAGCAGTAGTTTCATATCACAGATCAGTTTGTTGGAGATTTAACAGTAATATTGTTACCTCTTGAGTACAAATGAGGGGCAGCTCCAGTTCCTGCATACAGTGCAGCTCCAGCTCCTGAGTGAGGGGCAGCGCCAGTTCCTCCATACAGTGCAGCTCCTGAGTGAGGGGCAGCTCCAGTTCCTGCATACAGTGCAGCTCCAGCTCCAGCACCAGCACCAGCTCCAGCCCCTGCTCCTGCAGCATGACCCCAGTGTCCAAACAGAGCAGGCCCAGAAGAAGATGAACTAGAGCCTAAATGTCCTGCTGGTTCTCTCTGAACCCCTGCTGTAGCAGCAGCATTGTTGTTGATGTGGGAACCGCTGGGATTAAAGCCTGGGTACAAAATAAAACATTAGGAGAGAGATCAACTGAAAACATGCAACATTTTCCTGTAGTGTATAGTGGTAGTTCACCTTTCTTAACAGGGAGGCAGCATATATCCACAATCAGCAAAGCAAAGAGGGAAGCCCTGTGATAGGTTTAAAAAGACAACACATCAACAAATACTTCCCAAACATTCAGGTGACTTGTTGAAATGACAGCTGCTTACCCTGAGAGGAACCGAGCAGTCATCATGTTGAAGGCCAAGAGTAAAGAAACTGTCAAATGTGAAGGGTTATAAGTGTTGCCAAAGACCAGCCCTGGCCAATCAGAGCCTAATGAGTTAATGATGGACAGCTGCTGGTGAATGACTCTCAGTCTGATGTGGAGAAAGACAAGGCTTTGGTGGGGTGGTGACATGGTATTTATGCTGCGTTCCATTATACTCGGAACTCGGAAAGATCCGACCTCCGAGTCGGAAAAGTGCAATGGAACGTCATAGCAAGATGGCGGCGCACATTGTCAGAGGAATTATTATTATGGAATAGGGAATACAGTGCAGCATTTGTTGACATCTGCAAGGTTCGCATCCAAGATTCCCCTCGCTGCTGCGTTAAATGGCGTGTTATTTAAGTTGTACTTACAGCATATTGCGTCTCTCTTTCTCTCTCTCCCTGAAGTAGCTGATATACTTCCACATAAGTATTTTTTGATGATCGAACAACATCCAAACAAATATCACCTTTCTGTGGTCGGCCATGTTTTCCGAGTTTGCACAAATGGAGTGCAATGGAACGCAGCACTAACCCACAAGGACCCACCATGACACACGTGTCACATCAACTTTAAATGTTCTGCAAAGTTCCTTGTACAGCTTGATCCTTGACTTAAACTCATGAAGTCCCTAAGTGACACTTACTGAACATGAAGATGGGTCATGTGACTTTGTGTTCCCATAAAAACATTTCCAAGATGTCTGTGTACCAGGCTGACACAACTGACAGATCCAGCTACATTTAAATAGCTTTTTTTTGCTATTAAAGGTAAGATTCAAGCCATTTAATAATTATAATGTTTACATAACATGTCCTTGATGACATATAACCTGTTGTAAACACATTTCTTGAACAAATTGATAAAAAACAAATCAGATAAATATCGTGGTGACATATATGTCGCATCGGGTCTTACTCTGAAAATTGTCATGGAAAATTTAATGTGACATATATGTCACAGTAAGAAAAAATAATGGTGATCTGCTCAGTTAATTTAGCTGATTCAATGACATTTATTTAACATATTTTATATTGTTCAATTCAAAACATATTAAAACAAATATGAACAAAAAATCATGTTATATTAATTACATTTTAATAAAATGTATAAGGAAAACATTTTTGCCTGTCAATAAATGAAATAAACTGACAAAAGATTTTTATAACCTATCGGTCATATTTCAATGGAAGAAAGAAACCTTTTGAAACATTTGAGTACACATTCAAAGGATATTGAAAGGAGTGTCACACTCCCAGACAATCTTCATACTACATACTGGAGTATTTCAGGAAGTTCATCACAGCAGAAATTCTTGAGTTACTGATGAAGCAAACAAATTTGTAGAATATACACACATCTGCACATCCTACTAATGTTAACTGCACTGTTAAGGAGCTGGAAATATTGATTGACCTCTACCTGCACACAAGTCTTTGCCAATTGCTGGGAAATGATGTATTACTGTTAAAATGACACAACGTGTGCCATTGTGGCTGACAACATGTCACACAACCATTTCAGACCTTGCTGGCATCTCTACACTTCACTGATAATACTGATTTGTCAAATAGGCAAGAAGATGATAAGTTCTGGAAGATCCTTCCATGGCTTGATATGTTTTACAAACGATGCCTGGAGATTTCTATTCAGTTTTCAAAGGTTTCTTTCTCCAGTAAAAAACAACTTTTTTCTTGGACAGTTATATTTTGCTGCCCAGTGCTCATCTTTGGTTGAGATATTTCATCAGTCTGAATCACCAGACTCACTTGACCCATCATTCTCCATCTATCTTGGTGCAAGTGTAATCAGGGTCTTCATCAGGGTCTTCATCTGAACTACCTTCACATCCTTCAAACTCTCCCAGGATGACTGCAAGTGGATCCTGAACACTGTATCCCTTCTTGTTAACCATACTATAGAAACAAATAGAATTGCATTGAAATATGACTGATATAGGGTGGAAAAATCTTGATTCTTTTATTTACTAATGGGCAGAAATGGTTTCCTTATACATTTTTTAAATAATTGAATTAATATGACATTTGTTTTAATATGTTTTGAAATTAATAGTATAAATATATTAAGTTAAATATTAAATTAGCCAAATTAACTGAGCTGATATTTTCTTGCAAACATTTGTCTTGTAAAACAAATTGAAAAAAAAAAAAAAGGTTGTTGACAACCATTGTGGCTAACCATTGTGGCTGTTAATAGCCATGGGTGCCAACGGTGCTAGCGTTAGCAGCTGTTGGTGCTAACAATGCTAATGTTAGCAATTATGGATTACCCAATTAGTAGCCATTTTGAAATAGATTTATACAAGTCAATGTTAAAATTGTATTAAGTGTACCATTGTATATATAATACACTAAGTTTATAAAACCCATTTGTAATTGCTTAATGATTGAAAGGAAAAAGTCACATATCAAATAGTAAATATAGAGCAAGGGTGATTGAGAAAAAAAAAATATTGTGTAGTGATGTTTTTGGCTTTGTGGTTACAAGGTCCTCCTCACCTTCGTAATCTGCACCAGAGATTCTTCAGCTCAGCTGGTTCCAGGAGTGAACCATACAGTAGGACTGAAGTGGTGAGCCAACCCCTGAACCAGTGGAAATGTTGGTCTTGGTTATTTTGTTAACTTAGAAAGTCAAGAGGGTTGAATGAACCACCTATGGAGGTTGAGACCAAAATAATTTTAATTATAGCCTAATTGGTATAAGACCAGACATTTTAATCCTACTGAAATAAGTTTAGCATATAACATTACAGACTCACCTGACAAGTGGAGTCCAGATTACATTTAAAGAAAGTTTTGTATTGCTTTTATAGATGGTGTTATTTGTAAATGTTTGAGAATATGAGAAGTTTTATGTTCCCTTCTCAAAAAAACATCCTAGCATAGCAGAAAGTTGAGAAACTAGTCAGGAATGATGCCATCTGTACAACTGGCCTGTATAGAGTGTGCCCTATATTAAGCCAGAGAGCATTTAAAATTGGAACAAGACAGCTTTTATGGATACAACTTCATTGCCATTTTGGCCATGCAATGTCTGTAAAGGTAACAGTCTGAAGCCAGAGTATTTGAGAAGGTCTTTATTAAATCTTTGTTCATGTTGAAGGGATCCACCACTTAGTATCTACGGCCCTGAAAGACAGGAAGAGAGCAACATTAGTACAAGTAACAGGGTTTCATATCCTTGTCTGACAACTTCCAGCTTACCTTGCCCAGGTTGTGTTGGCCAGGTGCTGCCCCACCTTTTCCAGGAACCTTCACAGCAGGCTGTGGGTCTTGAAATTTCTGGGGGACTGCTGAGGTCACCTGTGCAGGGTAGTATCTTCTGTAGTGAGCATCTTCCCAGCTGTCAAACCCCCGCTCGTTGCTCATGCTCAAGTCAGTGTATGTGCCTGGAGGATACTGGCCCGTTATGAACATGTAGTCATAGTAAGGGTATGGGCCCCAGTGACCACCCATTCCGGGCCCTGGCTGAGGTTGGCTGGTGAAGGCTAGTCCAGCAGATGCTTGGCTGGTGAAGGCTTGTCCAGCAGATGCTTGCATAGGAGATGCATAGAAGCCTCGGTCCTCGGTCTCAGTCTCATAGTTACCATGCTCAAAGGCTTCCTCAAGATTAGACATCTCCCCAGCCTGGTATGCAGGAGGAGGAGGATAAATGGCTGGGCTCACATTCACAGGTCCACTGGAACCAACACCAGAAGCGCCAGCTGACCTTCCCTCACCCGCAGAGAAGGTACTGAGAGGTGCAACAGCCCAGTTCATGTCTGAACAGAGAGGATAAAGTGAGCAGCAGTTTCATATCACAAATCAGTTTGTTGGAGATTAACAGTAAGATTTGTTACCTCTTGAGTACAAGTGAGGGGCAGCTCCACTTCCTGCATACAGTGCAGCTCCTGAGTGAGGGGCAGCACCAGTTACTGCATACAGTGCAGCTCCAGCTCCTGAGTGAGGGGCAGCGCCAGTTCCTCCATACAGTGCAGCTCCAGCACCAGCTCCAGCTCCAGCCCTTGCCCCTGCTCCTGCTCCTGCTCCTGCTCCTGCTCCTGAAGCATGACCCCAGTGTCCAAACAGAGCAGGCCCAGAAGAAGATGAACTAGAGCTTAAATGTCCTGCTGGTTCTCTCTGAACCCCTGCTGTAGCAGCAGCATTGCTGTTGAAGTGGGAAGCACTGGGATTAAAGCCTGGGTACAAAATAAAACAGATTAGGAGAGAGATCAACTGAAAACATGCAACATTTTCCTGTAGTGTATAGTGGTAGCTTACCTTTCTTAACGGGGAGGCAGCATATATCCACAATCAGCAAAGCAAAGAGGGAAGCCCTGTGATAGGTTTAAAAAGACAACACATCAACAAATACTTCTCAACCATTCAGGAGACTTGTTGAAATGACAGCTGCTTACCCTGAGAGGAACCGAGCAGTCATCACGTTGAAGGCCAAGAGTAAAGAAACTGTCAAATGTGAAGGGTTATAAATGTTGCCAAAGACCAGCCCTGGCCAATCAGAGCCTAACGAGTTAATGATGGACAGCTGCTGATGAATGACTCTCAGTCTGATATGGATGATTCAGCACTACAATATTGAAAAATGACATGAATTGATCAGAAGGCTTTGTAAAAAGGGGAGATTTGTGTTGAGAACTATGGCCATTTTAAAAATGTGGTTTAGTGTCAGAGGCAGAGCCAGGAGCCAGTGGTGAGGAGGGGATAGCTGCTGTCATGGAAGGAACAGGTGAGCTAGTGTGTGAACAAGCAAGCATCAGTTCCAATATAACCACTTTCTATGTACAAATGATAGTGGCCCAATATACTCATTAAAAGATGATAAAGCACACAATTGAAAGTAATATGGAATGAGTATGCATGTTTTGCCATTGAAAAATCTTAATTGGTTCAGTAAAAATGTGTTTTCCATGTCAAATATGCTGAAACCCTACTTGTTTTTTATTGTGCTACAGGTGCAGGTGAGTCTAGGGAAACTGGAGGAAGTGTGAAAGGGAGAGCAGAGTCTACTCAGGGACTGATTACAGAGGCAGCAGAACCCTGAACCACAAGGTAGGAATGAGACAGATGAAGGCGAGTGTTTAGACTACTTTTCTCACCCTCAGTCACAGGATATACATATAATCCACAGCCACATAAAGTGGGCCGGTCTGAGGCATGAAACTCTGGGGCTGAAATTGAGTCCCATTCCAGCCCTGAGTTAGATTACTTGACACAAAAACAAAGCTGTTTATAACAAATCAGAGCCCTTTTTAGACAGCACTCTTCCAAATATAGGCAATTCAGAGTTGAATTAACACACCACATGCCATTGTTTTATTAGGCGAAGCTTGACAGTTAGGTGGGTGAGACAAACTGTGAGAATACTTCATTGTGGTGGCAGATTAAGTTTTACATTCCTTTCTCAGAAACATCTTGCTGAAAGTTGAGGAACTATTCAGGAATGATGTCATCTGTACAACTGGACTGGCCTGTACAGAGTGGAACAAGACAGCTTTCCTGATACATCTTCATTGCCATTTTGGCCATGCAATGTCTGTAAAGGTAACAGTCTGAAGCCAGAGTATTTGAGAAGGTTTTTATTAAATATTTGTTCATGTTGGAGATCCACCACTTAGTATCTACGGCCCTGAAAGACAGGAAGGGAGCAAAATTAGTACAAGTAAGAGGGTTTCATATCCTTGTCTGACAACTTCCAGCTTACCTTGCCTGGTGCTGCCCCACCTTTCCCAGGAACCTTCACAGCAGGCTGTGGGTCTTGAAATTTCTGGGGGACTGCTGAGGTCACCTGTGCAGGGTAGTATCTTCTGTAGTGGGCATCTTCCCAGCTGTCAAGCCCTCGCTCGTTGCTCATGCTCAAGTCAGTGTAGGTGCCTGGAGGATACTGGCCCGTTATGAACATGTAGTCATAGTAAGGGTATGGGCCCCAGTGACCACCCATTCCGGGCCCTGGCTGAGGTTGGCTGGTGAAGGCTAGTCCAGAAGATGCTTGGCTGGTGAAGGCTTGTCCAGCAGATGCTTGCATAGGAGATGCATAGAAGCCTTGGTCCTCGGTCTCAGTCTCATAGTTACCATGCTCAAAGGCTTGCTCAACATTAGACATCTCTCCAGCCTGGTACGCAGGAGGAGGAGGATAAATGGCTGGGCTCACATTCACAGGTCCACTGGAACCAACACCAGAAGCACCAGCTGACCTTCCCTCACCCGCAGAGAAGGTACTGAGAGGTGCAACAGCCCAGTTCATGTCTGAACAGAGAGGATAAAGTGAGCAGCAGTTTCATATCACAAATCAGTTTGGAGATTTAACAGTAAGATTTGTTACCTCTTGAGTACAAGTGAGGGGCAGCTCCGGTTCCTGCATACAGTGCAGCTCCAGCTCCTGAGTGAGGGGCAGCACCAGTTCCTGCATACAGTGCAGCTCCTGAGTGAGGGGCAGCACCAGTTCCTGCATACAGTGCAGCACCAGGTCCTGAGTGAGGGGCAGCACCAGTCCCTCCATACAGTGCAGCTCCAGCTCCAGCACCAGCACCAGCACCAGCTCCAGCCCCTGCTCCTGCTCCTGCAGCATGACCCCAGTGTCCAAACAGAGCAGGCCCAGAAGAAGATGAGCTAGAGCCTAAATGTGCTGCTGGTTCTCTCTGAACCCCTGCTGTAGCAGCAGCATTGCTGTTGAAGTGGGAAGTGCTGGGATTAAAGCCTGGGTACAAAATAAAACAGATTAGGAGAGAGATCAACTGAAAACATGCAACATTTTCCTGTAGTGTATAGTGATAGCTCACCTTTCTTAACAGGGAGGCAGCATATATCCACAATCAGCAAAGCAAAGAGGGAAGCCCTGTGATAGGTTTAAAAAGACAACACATCAACAAATACTTCCCAAACATTCAGGAGACTTGTTGAAATGACAGCTGCTTACCCTGAGAGGAACCGAGCAGTCATCATGCTGAAGGCCAAGAGTAAAGAAACTGTCAAATGTGAAGGGTTATAAATGTTGCCAAAGACCAGCCCTGGCCAATCAGAGCCTAACGAGTTAATGATGGACAGCTGCTGGTGAATGACTCTCAGTCTGATGTGGAGAAAGCTTAAGATCTATTGTGGAAATCAAGTGTATTAATTAAACTGAAGAAACTAAGGAGTAAAAATTAATAGAAATTATACTCAGAATGTATGACAGTAGGTAATATGATACCTCAGGACACAGATGCAGCCAAATGTGCAAAAATCGACAAATGAGGATGATGAAACGGGAAAGACAAGATGTTGAACAAAATGCAATTTTGACAGGTCGAGCCATTGGAGAGCCATTTTGATCCATTCCAGTAGGTTGCGGTAATGCATCGTAATGCACCAATTCAAGCCGGTCAAGGTGCGGGAGAGTAAGAGGCGTGGGAGAGTAGGAGACGATCGGACAGAGAAGCAAAATGGAGAAAGGGGAATTAAATAATTCAGTAAAGTCACTGAAAACAGTACCTTTTGAGAAGAGAACATATCAGGAGAAGCTCGACGTGAAAAAGCTCGGACCCCATAAACCGAACATAACGATTTATCAGCAGTCCAAAGACAGAGGGAGACAGTACACTTGGTCTTTTTCCAGGACCTGGTTTAGCAACAAGGCTTGGCTAACTGGATGTAGTGAGGCTAATGCTTTATTCTGCTTTCCCTGCCTCCTTTTCCAAACGTCAGGATCTGACCCAGCATGGATTAGGACAGGTATGCCCGATTTAAAGCACTTTTCAGAAAAGGCAAATAAGCATGAACAAACTGGGATCCACATGCAAAATGCACTGCGACTAGCCATGTTTGAGAAAATAAACATTTCATCTCAGCTTGATGAAGGCTACAGGGTAGGGATCTGTAAACACAATGAGGAGGTTGACAAAAACAGGCACATCCTATCAAAAATAATAGACTGTGTCAAGTTCTGTGGTGCATTTGAACTTGCCCTGCGTGGCCATGATGAAAGTGAAAGCTCAGAAAATCCTGGTGTTTTTAGACATTGGTGGATTTAGTAGCATCACTGGATGCAGTTCTACATGAGCACCTGCAGACTGCCACTGTGTTTAAGGGCACATCTAAGACTGTACAGAATGAACTCCTTGAGTGCATGCTGTCAGTTTTGAGAGAGTGCATCATTGGAGAAATCAGGAGTACAGACTTTGTCTCCATCCAGGCCGATGAAACAATGGACATTTCCACTCAGTGTCAGCTGGTGCTTGTGTTCCGCTACATTGACAAAGTCCATCATGTCCAAGAGAGGTTTTTTGAGTTCATACCTCTCCAAAGTGCCACAGCTGATTCCATCGCCACAGCACTTCTGGCTAGGTTGAGCTCCATTATCCCTGATGACCAGAAGAGCAAGCTCATCTCCCAAGCATATGATGGTGCAAGTGTCATGAGAGGAGCCACAGATGGTGTGCAGAAGAAAGTCCAGGATGTCTATGTAAACGCACACTATGTCCACTGTTATGCTCACCAACCTAACCTCATCATGCAGCAGGTGACTTCCCATATCCGAAGAGTGAGTTTCTTCTCAGACCTGGCTGGATTCTCTGGCTTTTTTTAAAAGATCTCCAAAGAGAACCAGTGTGCTGGATAGAGTGGTGGCCCACAGACTCCCAAGAGCAAGCACAGTGAGGCAGAACTTCCACAGCCGAGCTGTGAACACTGTTTTTGAGCACAAAGAAGACCTGCTCCAGTGTTTTGAAACCGTCAGGGACTCAGGAGAGTTTGATCCTGTCACTATGAGAGAAGCTGGAGGGTTTGTGAGACAGCTGGAGGACGATAGTTTCAGCTTCTTCCTGAAACTGTTCCATCTCATCATGCCTCATGTGGACATTCTCTACAGCCAGCTCCAGAAACGGACCATCGACTCAGTCTTTGTTCAGGGAATCATGCAGCAGTTCACAGACAGCATACAAAAGGTCAGGTAAATTAATGTGCTGTTTAATATTACTGATATTGTGTTATTATACTTGAACCACTTACCATTTGTTATTTTACCTGGTGACTAAAGATGAACTTTTCTCTTCTGGTTCTGTTCAGAGATTCCCTCCCTACTCTCTGTGGAGAACACAGTGGCAGTGTATCTCAGCCAGCAAAGAAATGCTGCACACTGGGCCCAGTTGAACTTCAGAGGGTAGCCAGAGGTACGATAGAAGCTTAATGTGTGATACTTATGTCTTTTACAATGTTTTAATCATAGTAGTGCTATATTGTGAGAAAGTAGGGAACACACCTTAGAATAGGCCCTATATAATAATCTACTTTTATGGAGGTGTAATGTTAATTTGCATTGTTGCTATTAAAACATACATAAAATGAATTCTTATATATTAAACAATTAGAAAGCTGACTAATAGCCATCTTCATATTGTATTGAACTGGTGCATTCATTTAGGTTTGTGACACTATATTGGGCCATGCAAAAGACAGATTTGCCTTCACAAAGCATCTGATCAGTGCTACACTGCTGCAGGCAGACAGATTCCAGCAGTACCACAGCCAGTTCCCTGAAGCAGCACTGAACACCACCATGGAGGCTTATCCACTGCTGAACAAGAGCAAACTGAACTGCTCTCATCTACAGCAACAATGAGTTCAAGAGCTGCTGTGGCTCTGTACCAGCTCTTCATGTGGAACAATCTTCAGGTCCCCTTCTCAGAGACTGGTTCTGCTGAAGATCCTCATCACAACTCCAATGACTACGGCTGAATCAGAAAGGTGCTTCAACACTGAAGAGAATCAAGACCTTCCTCTGGAACAAGATATCACAGGATCGTCTCAATGCGTTGGCCATGCTCTCCATTAACATTGCAATCAAATGATTTGTAAATATAGAAGGGTGATTCTGAAAAAGTATTTGATCTGTGTAGTGATTTTTTTGGCTAGGTCCTCCTAATGTTTGTCGGCAGAGATTCTTCAGCTCAGCTGGTTCTGGGAGTGAACAGTACAGTAGGACTGAAGTGGCGAACCAATAGAAATGTACGTCTTTAATTTTGTTGACTTATAAAAATAGGATTGAACGGACAACTTGTGGGGTAGAGACCAAAATATGAGTAGGTTAATTATAGCTTAATTGGTACAAGACCAGACAGACATTTTAATCATACTGAAGTTTAGCACTTACATTAGATACTCACTTGACAAGTGGATTCCAGATTACATTTAAAGAAAATTATGCTTGTATTTTTTTTTTTTAATATAAATAGTGTTATTTGGCAAGTGTTTGAGAAAACTAAAGACACTTTACATTCCCTTCTCAGAAACATCTTGCATAGCAGAAAGTTGAGAAACTATTTCAGAATGATGCCATCTGGCCTGTATAGAGTGGAACAAGACAACTTTGGACACTCGATTTTGTAAAGGTAACAGTCTGAAGCCAGAGTATTTGAGAAGGTTTTTATTAAATCTTTGTTCATGTTGGAGATCCATCACTTAGTATCTACGACCCTGAAAGACAGGAAGAGAGCAAAATTAGTACAAGTAACAGGGTTTCATATCCTTGTCTGACAACTTCCAGCTTACCTTGCCAGGTGCTGCCCCACCTTTTCCAGGAACCTTCACAGCAGGCTGTGGGTCTTGAAATTTCTGGGGGACTGCTGAGGTCACCTGTGCAGGGTAGTATCTTCTGTAGTGAGCATCTTCCCAGCTGTCAAGCCCCTGCTCGTTGCTCATGCTCAAGTCAGTGTATGTGCCTGGAGGATACTGGCCAGTTATGAACATGTAGTCATAGTAAGGGTATGGTCCCCAGTGACCACCCATTCCGGGCCCTGGCTGAGGTTGGCTGGTGAAGGCTAGTCCAGCAGATGCTTGGCTGGTGAAGGCTTGTCCAGCAGATGCTTGCATAGGAGATGGATAGAAGCCTTGGTCCTCGGTCTCAGTCTCATAGTTACCATGCTCAAAGGCTTCCTCAAGATTAGACATCTCTCCAGCCTGGTACGCAGGAGGAGGAGGAGGATAAATGGCTGGGCTCACATTCACAGGTCCACTGGAACCAACACCAGAAGCACCAGCTGACCTTCCCTCACCCGCAGAGAAGGTACTGAGAGGTGCAACAGCCCAGTTCATGTCTGAACAGAGAGGATAAAGTGAGCAGCAGTTTCATGTCACAGATCAGTTTGTTGGAGATTTAACAGTAAGATTTGTTACCTCTTGAGTACAAGTGAGGGGCAGCTCCAGTTCCTGCATACAGTGCAGCTCCAGCTCCTGAGTGAGGGGCAGCGCCAGTTCCTCCATACAGTGCAGCTCCTGAGTGAGGGGCAGCTCCAGTTCCTGCATACAGTGCAGCTCCTGAGTGAGGGGCAGCGCCAGTTCCTCCATACAGTGCAGCTCCAGCTCCAGCCCCTGCTCCTGTAGCATGACCCCAGTGTCCAAACAGAGCAGGCCCAGAAGATGAACTAGAGCCTAAATGTCCTGCTGGTTCTCTCTGAACCCCTGCTGTAGCAGCAGCATTACTGTTGATGTGGGAAGCACTGGGATTAAAGCCTGGGTACAAAATAAAACAGATTAGGAGAGATCAACTGAAAACATGCAACATTTTCCTGTAGTGTATAGTGGTAGCTTACCTTTCTTAACAGGGAGGCAGCATATATCCACAATCAGCAAAGCAAAGAGGGAAGCCCTGTGATAGGTTTAAAAAGACAACACATCAACAAATACTTCTCAAACATTCAGGAGACTTGTTGAAATGACAGCTGCTTACCCTGAGAGGAACCAAGCAGTCATCATGTTGAAGGCCAAGAGTAAAGAAACTGTCAAATGTGAAGGGTTATAAATGTTGCCAAAGACCAGCCCTGGCCAATCAGAGCCTAACGAGTTAATGATGGACAGCTGCTGGTGAATGACTCTCAGTCTGATATGGATGATTCAGCACTACAATATTGAAAAATGACATGAATTGATCAGAAGGCTTTGTAAAAAGGGGAGATTTGTGTTGAGAACTATGGCCATTTTAAAAATGTGATTTAGTGTCAGAGACAGAGCCAGGAGCCAGTGGTGAGGAGGGGATAGCTGCTGTCATGGAAGGAACAGGTGAGCTAGTGTGTGAACAAGCAAGCATCAGTTCCAATATAACCACTTTCTATGCTCAAATGATAGTGGCCCTATATACTCATTAAAAGATAGATGATAAAGCACACAATTGAAAGTGAATAGGATGAAAGTGATATGGAATAAGAATGCATATTTTGCCATTGAAAAATTCTTAATTGGTTCAGTCAAAATGTGTTTTCCATATCAAATATGCTGAAACCTTACAGATTATTGTTTGTGATACAGATGCAGGCGAGTCTAGGGAAACTGGAGGAAGTGTGAAAGGGAGAGCAGAGTCTACTCAGGGACTGATTACAGAGGCAGCAGCTCAGCAGCAGAATCCTGAACCACAAGGTAGGAATGAGACAGATGAAGGTGAGTGTTGATAGTTTTGACTACTTTGCTCCCCTCAGTCACAGGATATACACATATAATCCACAGCCACATAAAGTGGGGACAGTCTGAGGCATGAAACTCCAGCCCTGAGTTAGATTACTTGACACAAAAACAAAGCTGTTTATAACAAATCAGAGCCCTTTTTAGACCAAGATAGGCAATTCAGAGTTGAATTAACACACCACATGCTATTGTTTTATTAGGAGAAGCTTGACAGTTAGGTGGGTGAGACAAACTCTGAGAAAACTTTATTGTGGCGGCACATGAAACAATAGTTCAATGGTCACAACAACACTAAATGTAAAGAGCTGTTTTTGATAAATGAAGTAAACAAGGCTTTGGTGGTGTGGTGCCTGTTGGGCCAAGAGTGGGTGGACACCATTTAAAACAGTTAAGATAAAGGTTACATGGCATCAACTCATCTCAACGCCAAAAACAATCCTAACCTCTTATAGTCTCTGAAGGAGCAAAGAAATGATCTACGATTGGTCAAACATGTCAACCTTTATGATGACAGCCACAAGGAAATACATTTGCATATATGCATATTTATTACCCAAAAGTCATGTTCTACTGTTAGTATGTTTGTGTGTGGTACACGGTATGGTCAGTGGATCATGTTCTGGTGCTGGACTTTCTAAAATTACTGGAATATACTGACACATTGGATAAGAATACTTGGCAGGGCCCCATATTTCTAGATTATATTATGTTTAGGTTACTTCGTGGGAAATACCTGACATGCAAAACTTATTTTTGGAAGCACATATCTCTGTGAGAAACTGTTGGCTGGCTAAGTGATGTCCATCTTCAAGCTATACTGAAGGTTTCAACTGCCGCCTCCGTCAGAGCAAATGTGACTCAGCTGTCTCAGAAGAAGCACTGCCAGGTGTCTGACAGGAAGCATTAGGTAAAAAAAGCCAAGAATAACTATAAAGCCGGCTCACACTGCACAAGTAAATTGCTCGTGATGTAAAGCCAGAGCATGCAAATGAAATAAACCCCCCAAACCTGTAACCTGTAATTTCAAAGAGGAAGAAGAAGAATGTAAGAAAGAAGAAGTAGAGAAAAAAAATAAGTTGTTGAAATGTGTACTCATGCTGTCCAAGGAGAAACAAGCTGCCTTGGCCATATGCACTGTCCTGTAAGCCAAGATGTCCAAGTGAAAAAAGAGGCACCAGCGTATATGGACACACAGGTGGCTTGGAAGACGTGAACAATATGGTTTATCCATTTTTGCAAAAAGAACCGGAGGTAAGCAACAGTTTTCTAAATCACATTTTTATTTCTTTCCATGTTTTCACGCAGCCACAGTGAGGAAAATATACTGAATTTAGGTGAATCGGTTCATGGCTCTACTTCAACTGTGCAATACACTCATGAGGGTTATGACATGTCAGAAATTCATCCAACTATCCGACTGCCGATCCACAATAAGGGAATGCCCCACATACTCATCGGTTAAAGGAAATCTCAAACAATGGCTCAAATCAAACAAAAAGTGCCACCTCTAACTGGACTTGAGACTACTTGAACATTACTTTTTATTGCATTGTTGTATCCTGTCTGGGTAGTTATTATTATTATTATTATTATTATTATTGGAGCCGTTAATCGCCTCTCGTTACCCCCTGTACAATGCATGACAAACAACGCACCTGTCCTATCGATTGTTTCATTCATTGAGTGTTTGCACAATAATCTGGTTGCTTTCCTTCATAGTATTTGTATAACTCAATCATTTAGATATTAGGATGTGGCTTTCAAATGCAATGCAGATCTAGTTCCTTGAGTGTGTCTGGGTCTCAAATCACATTTTAAACTCTTTTGTCTCATTCAGAGTGACAAAATAAACATTTGGCCAGATTGAGTTTGAACTGGAAAGAAACAAACACTACCATTTTTGGGCACATATTCACTGTTAACGCTGCAAACACTTTAATTCAGTAAACAAATAACTGAATGCACAAACTGAACCTGATTAATGCAACAATATGGGATTTCAGAACCTAATTTTTTCTGCATATTTGAGACAAGGACAAAAACAAAAGAAGCAGGAAACAGAGTTGAGCTGAGAAGGACACAAACACCCACGCTCGAGCAGCAGAGGAGAAAAGGTGGAACAAAGCAGGTCAGTAGGAGGGAAAGATGGAGCATTATGAATGGGAAGATTAGATGTTGTGAATGGAAGACATGTTAATTAAAGACAGAGAAAATCAGTGCAGAAAGTAATGAGATAGCTTGAATGAATCTCATCACCATCTCATCAAAATATCATAGTTATAGTTTGCCTCCATCACTTCAGTGTAGTGGTGTGTGATATGACGATATTAGATTTTTAAATGATTAAAATTTCTCCATGATCTGTCTCTACAGAGAGATTGTTAGTTTTGTGCTCTGAGGGAGAGCAGTCTGCTAGCAGGAGGCTAACGGGTAACAGCACCAACATGGCAAGCACCTCATATGACATCTACAATCTGCTGGTGAAATCTACAGCAGCTTTAATGTCCTGCTAGGAAGCTCATCTGCTGCACATCATGTAAAACTGACAGCTAGCTTAGCAGTTAGCAACTTCTGTCAACGCAGTGTACCCCCCCCAACCCCAACCGGTCGAGACAGATGGTCGCCCACTTAGAGCCCCGTTCTGCCTGAGGTTTCTTCCCATTAAAAGCACTTACCACTGTTGCCAAGTGCTTGCTCATGTGGGCATGTTGGGTTGCTTAAATTAAATTAAAGAGCACGGTCTAGACTTGCTCTATGTGCCTTGAGATGACTTTTGGTGTGATTTGGAGCTATATAAATAAAGACTGATTGTATTATAAGAGCTGGAAAATGGACCAAAAATGGCACCAATTCAGTCCTATAAGAATTGCTTGGCTGGAGCGCCTTGGTAGTCGAGTGCTTATCGCACATTAAACATAATGGCAGCATAATTGCCCCCCTCTCTCTCTCTCCCTAAAAAAAAAATCTTTAAGAAAGAAGAATTGCTCGGCTGGTTCATACACCATAAAAGTTTCTAGCTTCTGGGTTTGCTTCCAGGTTATGTGGCACACTAAATACACAGTAGTGAGGAGAGTAAGGCATAACCTAATCTCACAGAAATACGTGACGTAACCACGTAACTCTTAACACGTAATGCCATGGTGGTGTCACGTAACGTGTAAAATTTACGCGCCAGTTACCACGGAAACAAAACTAGTGTAAAGTTAATGAGGATCCTCTGTCGTGGCAGGCACATGGATTCCCTGGTTCAAAAATGTCACGCAGTGGTCGGTAGTTAATATTTTCTAACCTAGAAATCTTTTATTATTATCGTTATTTTTAATTGTCAGTTCACTGAATGTATCGTGCATTATTTTTTTGTCGTCCAAAAGAGTACATTAATTTGTGTGTGATATAATTGGAACAGTTTATTTACTGCTAGAAGTCCCAGGCCACTAGGGGGCATAGTTCTTTCATTTATCGTTGGTATTGCAGCCTCAACTAATAGCAAGCAACAGGAAGTGATGTAACAGGAAGTTGTTTTGTTTACTTACGCCACAATAAGAGTTTGGTAGTGTCATGGCAACGGAAAAATACTCCGTCTTTACATTAAGTTATTAAGTTAGTTATATTTGTTTCTAGCTCTTTGAGTGGAATTATAAGTAAGTGAACATATTATAGATAATTATCAGAATGTATACTGTTAATTATTGTGACATTAGCAACGTTTTTGAGTAACTGTTGGCATGTATGACCGTTAATACATTACGGTAGATATCAGCCGTCAAGCAACCGTTATAACGGTAGATTACAGGCTTCAAGAGGCCGTAGAATTGACCGTTGATGTAATATACTGTGTTGTTTAGTTTGAGTTCAATGACTAATGTGTTACTTACCTCATCACTTACCTGATTAGTTCTGTCATATTTAGTATCATAATATGAATCATACTTACCCATGAATACTTACATTGGTCCTCCGAGCCATGATAAGCTAACTTGTACATATGACAACCTATTCTGTATATTGTTTATTAATGAATGCTTTTCTGTATTTTTATATGTCCATTTCAGTTTCACACTTTCTTGTAATAAATCCTAACCTACTACAACACCTGCCTGTTCCCTGGAGGATATGATGCAAGGGAGAGTTTAGCTGGAATCTCAATACACCACAAGAGTCAGGTAGTTATTATAGTTATTACAGATAGATTTTTCCTTTTATGTTATTAAAAAGGAAACTATTGTCCTCTTTTATCATTTTCCAACATGAATAATACAGTTTGATAGGCTGTTATGAGAAATCATGTGAATATAGACTACTAGAGCGTCATCTGTGTTTAATATTTTCTAGCAGTTGTACATCGTTGTAAGGCTGATGTATAGTTTTGACATGTGAGTGGAGCGGCAGCTTTAGTTGGGCTGAACTAGCTCGCAGGTGTCACTTCATTTTCCCAGACAAATTCAATCTATTATAGATAAAACTGTACTGCTCATTTCACCCTCAGGGCGTCATTTTATCTTGTTTTGAAGAAAGTAAGTTTCAAAGACAGACTCTGAGACCAAATTAGCTTTTTGCCACTCAACTTTCAGCACATGAGGCTCATTATCAGCTCATCATTACTGCAGCTGAAAGCGTGTGAGAGACATTTTCACTTCGAATTATTGTTACTATAAGCCCACAAAACACAGTTTTACATGAATTCATTATCCCCACCACATTTAGACAATTTATTTCAATGGGTAAAAATGGAAATCAATAATTTTTAATGGCTTCCCCATCATTTCCCAAAGTGCCATGATGTTTGAAAATAAATAAATGAAGATGATTTGACATTATTGATGCAAACGTTTTCAATTCTCTTTAAAGTATGTATTTCATTACAACCAAATCATTTCTTAGTCTTCAACAAAATCTATATATAATGAATTAGTTAAGATGAGACATTCTTTCTTTGTAACATAAAAACGTGATATTGTGCAGTTTTTCCTTCTCCCGCATCTGTTTGATATGAATTGTCACTGCTAATAGACCAATCCTAAACACTGTCCTTTTAATATAAATCAAAGCTACAACAGTGGAGTCCAATGGGAGAGTGGTCTCAGACTTTTGGAGGACCCCACTGTATTAGCTGTCAAATCTAACCTGAGCAATCATTGACCCTTTTTGAATGGGTTATCACATTATCACATGTATTTGCATACAGTATAAGCTCTATATATGTATTTTATGCCTATTTTCTTATTTAAAATATCTTCTTTTAACACTTTTTGACAGACAAAATGGACATTAGATTGTTCTATGGAAGAAAACAGAACAACAGCCCCCCAATGGATGGATAGAGGAGCTCACAGACTACCAGGTCGCAGACAGCAAGGGGTTGCCTCAGGAAGAGAGAGTGGACAGATTCTGGGGCCTTACAGGGAAAGATGAGAGGTTCAGTCAGCTGGCTTGTCTAATGAATCTTTACTCTGCATACCGCACAGCGATGCCTCCTCAGAGAGAACTTTCAGCCTGGTCAAAAAGATTGTAACAGAAAACCGAACAAGCATGAACAATAGCACTCTCTGTTCTCTCTTGTCACGCAAGATAAACCACAACAGCCCTGGTTACGAGTACACTCATCCAAGAAGGTACTGAAAGCAGCTAAGTCAGCCACATACAATTACAGTACATCAAAGAATCACTACGTACTTACACACTACACTAAGTATAAACATACAACAACCAAAATAAGCAGCAAGTACATAGTCATAGATAGTTATTAATGTGCTCTTCCAATTATTGTGTTTGTACCACAGTGTTTCTGTGGTGTTCAATTTTTGTTGTCACCTAAAGAGTTTACGTAGTTTCATGCTGCTTTTGTTAGCTGCTCTGCTAACGTTACTGTTAGCTGGGTGACGGCCAGCTAACAGTCATTATTTAGTTATTCAATCTAAGCCGCAGTCACTTCTTTTATTTAAAGATGAACTACAAATAAACTCAGGTGTGTGCGTCCTATAAAGGCCCATTTATGCTCAACGTTAAATATGGATACAGGCGGAGCCTTCTGTCCGTGCTCTGCGTTCATTTTGTCCGTATTTCTGCACGTTTCCATAAAGCTTACGGATACGGACCAAACGGAGCAGTACCACTAGAAACCATGGGGGGGCAGTGTTACTGTCACTACTCGATACGTAGCTCTAGTGAGACACAACGAAGAAGAAATAACAATGGAGGAACGTTTAAGGAAAGGTTGTGCGAATTGGTTAGAAACTTTAAACATATGGTTTTTGTCTTTTATGCAAGAGGAACATTATCATTATCTCCTCCACAGTCTCCATGTTTGTAAACGCTTGACTCTGTGCTGCCCCCTGGTGGATGTATCGGTTAACATCCATGCCAACGTAAAGGACGTATGGAAGTATGTGAGCAGTGACGGTAACATCGTTTGAAAAGGACGTACACATTGTCGTATGTCCATTGAGCATAAATGGGCCTTTAATAGTGTCAGGCTGCTTCCACCTTTGTCGTCAGTCAACATCACATTGTTTATCGAGTCATCCACGTCCGCATCGTGATGCATCGTATAATCAAGAATTTTCCCCACCTTTTATAATAAATATCTGTATACTTATTTTCACTAACACTCCTCAAAAAGCAGGATTAACTCACCTCTACCATACAAGCCCCCCCCAAACTGGCCCAAATCTCCTGGATTTTACCCCCCAAATGTATGAGGCAGGTATGAGCTACTTAATGTCATAAACCGTATGCAAAATCACACAAAAGCACTTTTATATGAGCTACAATTGTCTGTTTTACTAACCCCTACAACTAATGCTAATACAAACCACTTTATTCAATTTGCGCTACTCCTCAGCCTGTTGTTTTCTTTCATTAATACAAACAATTCCTGCTGTTACAATAACACATTTTGAGGATTGTGCCGCCTTGCTCGCTGTAAGAGCTCTTTCCTAGTGGGGGAGTCAAGATATATCCACATCTACAAGTTCTCTTCTCTCATTATTGTTTCATCTCAATCCAAATCCATCCAGAATAGGATTGTTCGCATTTATTATTTCCTTTTTTTTGTTCTTCTGAAGCTGAGTGACTGTATGAAGCAGCCTTCATCGCTCCACACAGCTCACACTTGATAAAAGCTCGCCTCCTGTGAGAGAAGCTGCCATTAACTGCGATTGAAGGAAGTTGAGGCTTGCTGATTATTCGCCAAATTGTCACAAAATGGGCTTCCTCTATTGCCATATAAACAGCATCAACATGTCGTTCAAATGTATTCATAACCACAAGGTGACGATGAGGTGAGGTGCTTGAAGTCCTCTTAGCTTCCTTCACAAACTGTGTTTATGAACATTTCCTCTTTCAGCTCTCAGAGTCTCAGCGTCGCCTTAGTTTGCACAAAGACTGCGGCAGGCATCTGGGATGATTTCTTTGATAATCTGGGTTATCTGAATTTCAAAGTGGCTGGCTTCTTGCTTGTCTGTTCAATTTAGGCATTAACCGCCACCTGTCATCGTCTTACAATATGAGAAAATGCTCTGTGTCCTTGGGTCAAAGTCAAATTATTGATTGTGTTTTGTGGTGAATTTGCATTTTCCAACCTCCCCCCTCTTGATTCACCTAACAAAATGATACGTGATCATAGCTAAGGAGGATGTGTCATTTCTCCTCAGGTTGACTTCCTTCGTTTCTATTTCCTTCAAAAAGAAATAAATGCAGAAAGGAGAAATAGCAAAGAGGAGGAAATAAAAAGAGGGAAATAAGTGAGGCAATAAAATGCAGAAATAACAAAAAAAAAGGAACAAAGAGCACCACAAAGATCAAAGGTGGGAAAATAAAAGCTAATAGACAAAAGCAGGCAGCATTGGCAGCCACTATCACAGAGAGTCCTTGTCATTCTTGTTTGGTATTAGATATCCTCTCTCTTTGTGTGTGTGAGCATGCCTTCTTTCTTTGTATCTGTTTGTTTTTCACTGCTAGTCAGACTTGAGACTCTCCACACATCTGACACAATCACCAGCGACTGAATTTATAACAACACAGAAACCACTTGAGATCTGATTCCCTGTTCAGATATCACTGGGGAAAGTCATTACAAAGGACACAGATTACAAAAAAAAAACTTTTTTGTGGACTTACTTTGAGCAAGTTTGTATGAAGTTACGGGTCAAATGATGCATAACATTGCAGTGCTAACATGTAAAGGTTTTATATGTAAGAACTGTGAAGCAATTTACATGTTTTAATGGTTTTATATTGCCAATGAGTGAACAGGTTGTAACTAAAGGTATGAATCATAAGGCGGTATAAAACCAGGCTCTGTTCATTCATGTTTTTCTTCTTCCGTAATAAGTTCTATAACAGTGTTCCTCAAATACAAATCTTAAAGGTCCACAAAAATGTTTTTCAGTGAATCAAAGGTCCGTTTATTAGTCGGTCAAGCCACAACAAATACCAACAAATCAATGTATCCAGTCCACCACCAACCAACTTAACAATACAGAGGTGTCTAGTAGAAAAATAGAATATATGACTCAACTATAAAAACAACAAAAATAATATACTGAAAAATGTCCTTTTCAGAAAAACATCTATACCAGTGATAAAATGGATCATTCCGACTCGTATTTAATAATAATAATATTTCATGCAAGAGGGTCCACAGATAGTTGTCCCGCGGTCCGGATGCGGACCAGAGTTCACCGTTTGAGGATCCCTGTTCTATAATATAAACAAAGAGGATAACGATGTACTATATCACAAAAACTTAATTATTTGTAATGTATTAACAATGAGAAGAATATGTAATTATAACATGAAAAAAGATGAGAAATGATTTTTGAAGAAAAGAAAAGCAGCAAGTGTACATTCTTGTCATATGATACTGCAGCTGTCTACTTCATTACATGAATATATACATATAAATTATACATGTTAAAACCTTAGGCATGTTTTAGAAAGGGGGCAGACAACAGGCTAAAACATGAAAAAAACTTTTAGTTACAGTTACAGTACATCGTATAAATACATCAAGTTATGTAATTATGTTATGTAAATGCATTTAGCTGACAATCACACGACTGTCAGCTGCAAAGTGAGAGGACATTTTCCCCCGTGCACAGTTTTAGACGGCACAAACAAGTCCCATATTGCGTAATTTGCACATGTCAAATAAAATCTAGATTCTGCACACACACACACACACACACACACAATACAATCGATGGCTATCTGTCGAATCACCAAAGCGTAACCACCTTTCACTTGCCTGAGACAATATTTCTAAGATGTGATTGAAAAATCCACAAAACAAAGAAGAATTCATGTTCAAAGTAATGACTTGTCACCAGGCGGCCAGGGAGCTAGCGGCAAGCACTCACCATTTGACATAACGTGACAAAAGGTCCTGAACTTTCCCCGAAACAGAAAGTAATTAGCCAGCCAAAGTTTTAGAAAGGATATTGAACATTTGAATTTCAAATGAGCATCCAATAAAACTTAAGACTCCACAGTGCACATGTGCTGAACCTTGTTTCCTGTCCTGTCTGCGTAGAGACGGGAATAATCAGATCTTACAATCAGCCAAATATCTGGAAGGAGATAATTTCTTCGTTGGCACCCACTGGTCACCATGACTGACAGGAAACACGGGGACAGCTGTAAAATATTCTTTCACTAGCAAAGACCACAACCACAACATGATGCTCTTAACCCTGCTGTCGTTCTCGAGTCAAGGAAGAAAGAAGGAAGGAAAGGAGGGAAAGAAGGAAGGAAGGAAGGAAAGGAGCGAGGAAGGAAAGGAGGGAGGGAAGGAAGGAGGAAGAAGGAAGGAACGGAGGGAGGGAAGGAAAGGAGAAAGGAAGGAAAGGAGGAAGAAGGAAATGGAGGGAAATCTGTGAGTCTGTTTGATGTTGTCATGGCAACAAGCCGCGAATGTAACAATATTGTGCAGGCTATGGTTACGGAGTCAATGAGGTTGGAAAGTGAAATTAAGACCTACGTATTTGCCACGAAGCCTTGTCATTTTAATATAAGTAGTATTGACTGTTGTTTTAGCCTTCCTCTCGGCCGATGCTTAGCCCTTTTTTTTTTCCCGCCAACCCATTTCGTCCGAGAGCCCCAGCCGTGCAGCAAAAGAGCCAGTGGTGCCTCGCGAGCCCCAGGTTCCCGACCCATGGGTAAAGCATGCAATCAGGCTTTGCAAAGCTTCCAAATACTTTCCTCAAGGCCTCGTCTTTGGTCCACCAGCGGGTTTCACCAGTTACACCAAGCCGTCTGTGTCTCCTTTCCTCACTGGTTTCCTTCTATAAGTTTATGCACTTGTAGGAGTCTCGAATTAACACTGCAATGTTGTTGAGGAGAGAGAAAAAGGATTCACTTGCCACAACAACCCCACAGAGGTGTCAGTGGTGCCGCTCCATATGTGGACTTGGTTAGGAGACGCTTCTATGAGCAATGAAGAGAAGCCTCTGTATTGTCTCTGCTTATTAGCCGCTCCGTCTGTTGCATCGCCAACGCACTGTTTGATGTCTAAGTCCATTTTTCACAAGGTCCACAAATAACTGTCCACTCCATGACTCACAGTCGCTGACGTCAGTGTAACTCTCTCGTGGACAACATCAGTGACATATCGCAGAACTACTGCACAGTGGTCTTTGGAGGACAACATGAAGAAAGGGAATAAAGGATAAAGGAACAAAGATAAAGAACAAATTACAAAGAAAAAATTGGGACCAATGCACACAAGAGGAAAGGAAAATGACAACCACAAAAAAACCTTAGTGTCCCTTGCAATTTTCTGTATTTTTCATATTTAATACAAGTCTCAAGTGCATCCTTGCTTATTCAAAGGCTGATATATCTCATCCCTCCGAGCCATTGAAATCTGTTGTTGTTTTAAAAAGTATTTAAAACTCGATAAATGAGCCACATGGCTGTACTTTGAGCTTGTGAGGAATTGAATGATAATTGATATTGAATGATATCAAGGGCAAAATATTGAGTCAGACATTGGGAGGAAGGACGGGGGGTTGGCTTATTTTAGACTTTCAGTTATTTCAATATAAAAATGTCCTGACAGGTCTGATGGAGCTCAAGAATGATCCATTATGGCTGCTTTATTACAGAATTATAAACAATCCTACCGTGTAACAGCTTATCTGTGCAGATGTGTGGCCAAGGTTGGATTAGTAAAGGTGACCATTTTGCATTATAGAGGGTAAGTTAACCAGCTGCATCACTGCTGCTCTGTAATGTGGACCTGTGTGGTTTTAAATGGTAAATGGTAAATGGACTGTACTTATATAGCGCCTTTCTAGTCTTTATGACCACATTACAACTCATTCACCCATTTACACACATTCATACACTGATGGCAGGAGCTACCACGCAGGGTGCCAACCTACTCATCAGGTGGAATTTAACCATTCATTCTCATTCATAAACCATTGGCACACACAACGGGAGCAATTTGGGGGTAAAATGTCTTGCCAAAGGACGTATCGACATGTGGACTGGAGGGGCCGGGAATCGACTCGCCAATCTTCCAATCTTCAAATTGGAGGACGAGCGCTCTACCTCCTGAGCCACAGCCGCTTTAAGGCTCTTAAAACTCTTCCACTGTCTACCTGTCTGAGCTTCACCCAAGGTGGAGCTAGATGTAAAAAATATAGAAATATTGCACAAAGCCTTTATTAACCTTGATTCACAATATACCGTTTGTATGTCTAACAGGTATCCTTCTCTCATGCATGTCTGTGTCTCATCATTATATTGTGGCTAAACTCAAAAAAATATAATATAGCCAAACAAACATTTTCAACTGCCTCCGTGGAGCCGCAGGTTGCTGACCACCGACCTAGAGGGAGAAAGCAAAGATGCACAATGCATTTCAATCAGGAGAGACCAGAGAATGAAGTAGAAGTTGTTTATTATAAAGATGATGTTAATGATTAGGTCTTTGGTGCTTGGACTCTGCAGGGGGATTTTTTGAATCGAAGGACATCAATCCTGAGCAGCAGCAAGATACAAGATAGACCCAACCCCCACCCCCCCGCCCCCCATGGAGTCCAGACACTGGTGATGGTGGCTGATGAAAGGGATGATGACAGGGAGAACCTCAGGCAGAACTGGGCTCTAAGTGGGCGGCCATCTGGCTCGACTGGTGGGGGATGACGTGACAATCGACTTCAAACTGACTTCTGCTGAGACTGATCATACTGATGAGGTTTGATGAAGTGATGCATTGAGGAATGTGAAGAATGGGTGGTGGGTCGCACAAAACAGCATCAAGAAAAGCACCTGAACAGAGAAGGAGAACATTTAAAAAGACAGCTGCAATATTAGGTGAAGGTCTGTCACTGTGCTGTTGGTTAGAGGTGAACAGCTGACGTCTTAATTAAGGAAATAATGAGCTTTGAGAGAGATCAGTATGAGCAGTGAGAAGGATGAGAAATAAACTATAGATGTGAGCATGATCACACACACACACACACATACATGCAGACTTCTTTTTGGAGTGAGCAAGGACGCAAACATATAACTTTTCAACATATTTGTCATTCATTATAGAAATTAAATCACATAAATTCGATCTGCTTAATTTGCTTAACCACTAATTTCTATACAATCTCATTCAGGAGTTTTATTATCTTCACCCACCCAATTATACACACACACACACACACACACACACACACACACACACACACATACAGACAAGAAGACAGAACTAATTAAATTGACAAACAGCAAAAATAATTAATAAAGAAATAAACAATAAACAGACACACACAAACACAAAAATACACACAAAGCTCCTTTAATTTATAGATGTTGATCATTTGTGATTCATAATTCTGCAACTCCTCTCACTCTACAAAGAATAATAGATGAAACTCTTTACTCATTGTAAAAGTTTCTCTGTTGTTCTTGTTATCTTTCACTGAGATCCTTTTAATGTTCAGATAGGATCAATGTTTTCCTTTGTTCAATTGTTGGTTGCTTCTGTGTTTTTTCCAATTTTGCAGTTTTCGTTTCTTAGGAACTAAAGATGAGAAAAGGATTTGCCGTCCAGCTGGATGTTTTTCTCCTCCAATATTTTGAAAGATGCAAATTACTGGTGAGCACACACTTAGATATTTACCAGCTATCTGTATTTAGACATTTCTTCTACTTCTTCTCACCTAATACTACTCTGCATATTGTATATCATACATAGTGTTCTTTGGATATTTGATTTATTTTCTCCCCAACATTTTATTATTGTCCTTATTTTTATATTCTTGATTTCTATAGTTCATGTTTCTTTGATTAATGGCATTCAGAGTGGGAGGCAAATAAAACTATTTCATTATAAATAATAGAAATAATCCCGATAAACAATATTATTGTCATTTGAAGGTCATTTTATACCACTGATATAATGATAATATAATAGCATCATAATGTAAAGAGTGACACAGACTGTCATTATGGTTGGGGAGAGAGTTACTTACCTTTAAAGTCCGTATAAAGTAAGAATAAATATGTGTTCTGAGTTTGACATACCAAAAAGTGTGTTGTTAACCACCCTGCCAAATTTGAATGATTAAAAAAATCACCAAATATATGAAATTAGGCTTCAAAGTTGTGTAAAAATCAGCCTCTTTCTCTGCTCCCAAACGCTGTGGGCGTGGCCTCTGAGTCCGCTGAAGCCCCGCCCCCTACCAAGTGTCACCTGTCCACCAGCTATCTGTATTTAGACTTCTTCCACAGACTTCTTCTCACCTAATACAACTCTGCATATTATATATCGTACATAGTGTTCTTTGGATATTTTACTTATTTTCTCCCCAACATTTTATTATTGCCCTTATTTTTATATTCTTGATTTCTACATCTCATGTTTCTTTGATTAATGGCATGCAGAGTGGGAGGCAAATAAAACTATTTCATTATATATGGAAACTGCACAATCCTCCTAATTTGTTATTGTAATGATGGGAAATGTTCAGATTTTATTTTAATATATGTGTGTATCTGCTCCAAATAAGTTTTAATTTAAACAAATCGCAGTCTTACTGACTCATTAACAAAACCCTCAGACCTCATTATCACAGTAATGAGGGTAAAGTGCTGCAGATTCATTAAGATGAATTTCTGCAGATTTCCCTTCAGTCTTCGCCTCCCCAGATTTCTCTCTGCTTGTCTGACTCCATCAGTGCTACAGACATCTGATTTAGTAAATCATTCATTTTAAACTAGTACTTACTAAAAGTTTATTGGAGAGCCTTTATTGATTTTATTTGAGGTTTAATTTTCTTGAAATGTGTTTATCTCCTTTATGGATTGTCTATTGTTGCCCATACTGAACTGTTTTTTACTCATCAAATTATAATTATTTCATTATTATTTTATTTGTGTATTTTGCTGCCTTGTGAATCACTTTTACTTTGATTTTGAAAAGTGCTCTATAAATAAAGTTTATTATTATTATTGGAAGTAGTCGTATGCATAGTTGTAGTGGCAGTAGTAGCGTGTTTTGAAAAGTGTATATAGATAAAGTAAATTAGTATTATTATTATTATTATTATTATTATTATATCAGACAATATATAGGTTGATACCGATATATCTGTGATAGGCCAATATCGACTGATAATATCTGCTCACCGATATATTGGTTGGGCTCCAATAAATACAACGTACGTATAAATACATTTTCTGTCAATGAACTCTTTTTCACACTGCTTAATTGTAATTTTAGCTGGGAGATGAGGTCACAAAAAAGAGCCAGAAATTGTTGTTACCAACACATAGATCATTGAAGAATGGGAGGAAGAGGAGGAAGAGCACAGTTCACTTGATCACTTGAGGCAGTTTATCAGATTTCACAGCAGCTCCCTCTGCAGCCACAAAAGGCTTTATATAACTTTTTCTACAAAAGCAGTTGTACTAACAAACACCTGGAAACACACTGAGGTGGAAAACCTGTGCAGACATGGTTAGACCTGTCACGATATCTACTTTTATTGTGGTTTATACAACTGATATAATGATAATATAATAGCATAATAATGTAAAGAGTGATACAGACTGTCATTATGGTTGGGGACAGAGTTATTTACCTTTAAAGTCCGTGTAAAGTAAGATTAAATATGTGTTCTGAGTTTGACATACCACAGAAAAGTGTGTTGTTAACCACCCTGCCAAACTTGAATGATTAAAAAAATCGCCAAATATATGAAATTAGGCTTCAAAGTTGTGTAAAAATCAGCCTCTTTCTCTGCTGCCAAACGATGTGAGCGTGGCTGCCGAGTTCGCTGAAGCCCCGCCCCCTACCAAGTGTCACCTGTCAATCAAAATCACCACCTCTACCAGAAACATGGACGCTAACGTCTGAGAGCTTTCTGCTGCTTACTCAGCAGCTAGCTCGGTGCAGCGCCATAGAGAGATGGTTCTCTCTATGGCTCTGGCTCGACGGCTAGCTCGGTGGCTAACTCAGCTAACTGGCTAACTGTAGACTGCAGTAGTAGTAGTGTGTGCTGAATGTATTTATACCTCTACAGCAGCAGGGGCGGGTTTATGCTAATCACCACTAAATCCTGAACACAGAAATCTTGAAACACAGTTTGTGAAGCCTAGCTCCACAATTCAAATCTAAATAGTTGAAATGCTTTTTGCACCTTTGTTAGAAATACATTTATGACCTATTTAATGTGTTTAGAAGAAAATGTCTGAATTCACTTTACACAGTCTTTAATTCTTCGGCAGTCTCCACTCAGGACGAGCACAGTGAGGAACGCAGGACACTATTCACTTAGCCAATGTGACATGAATAGCCTCTTAGCTGCTAATGTGAAGCGTGATACGATAAATCCATATATGGACATGATGATGTCGATAATTACGCAATAGTATAATAAGTCGATAATTATTGTGACATGGTAATAATTGAAAACTACTCAGATGAATATATCAACATTTTATAAACTCCTCTCTCCTCACATTTCTAGATTTCTAGTAAAAAAAAGAAAACCTGAAAGTTTAAAAGGTTGATTACATCCTTGAAAGCAGTCAAATCTCTATTACCAATAACAGTCATGTAAAAAAAAAAGCATTTATTCAGCACACTTAACTCACTCTGCATGCAGCGCTCGTTATTTAACTGTTCACCGCTTTTGTAAAAAAAAAAAAAAAAAAAAAAAAAAAGTATTTGGTTTCAGCACTTATTAGGCACGCATTGTTATTTTCTCTCTATTCAAATATGTGCTGCTTGTCTCTGTGTATTATGCTGGAATCACAAAAGCTTTTCATCCACATACAAAACACCAATTAATATTCTCTGTGCCCCCTCCCCTGTTCTCCCCTGGTCATTACATTTATCTGGTGTTTTTAAGTTAACAACTTCAACTCGTTCTGTGGCAAACATATTGTATCGCCAGAGATGCACAGGGACGCAGAGAGGGTCGGTCTTTGTGAAGCAAACAGACTGCAGGGGGTTGATGGGGGTTGATGTTTTCTTTGCTTTCGCTCTGTGGAGCATTGTGCTTCTTTTTTTTTTTTCTTGCTCACTTCGGTTACTTGTTGGCTATTTGTATGCACATAACGTGTCATACTTTTTCCTTCTGCATGCATGACTCTGATCTCCCTTTTGATATATATGGATAACTACCCTAAATGTCCAAATGTAGTGTAGTAATAGGAGATTTAGTCTTTCACCCTTACATACTGTTCAGGGTCTAATTTGACCCATTTTTACATTTGACAGAAGAAGAAAAACCTTTAAAGACTGTGTAAAGTGAATTCAGACATTTCCTTCTAAACACATCAAATAGGTCATAAATGTATTCCTAAAAAAGGTGTAAAAAGCATTTCAACCATTTAGATTTTAATTGTGGAGCAAGGCTTCACAAACTGTGTTTCAAGATTTCTGTGTTCAGGATTTAGTGATTAGCATAAACCCGCCCCTGCTGCTGTAGAGGTATAAATACATTCAGCACACACTACTACTACTACAGTCTACAGTTAGCCAGTTAGCTGAGTTAGCCTCCGAGCTAGCAGCTGAGTTAGCCGCCGAGTTAGCCACCAAGCTAGCCGCCGAGCTAGCAGCTGAGTTAGCAGCTATAGCATTTAAGCATTTTAATCACTTCCGTTTTTTAAATTATTTTTTGTTACTTCCACCTTGAGGCCACATTTATTAAATGATAAATGGAAATTTGGGGTTGTGAACGGTGAATGATGAATGTAATGAAACATGGCTCTATTTTATTATATCACAACTGTTTTAATCAAATCGACTCACTCTACTTTTCATTTCATATCCATTTGTACCACTCTATTTTTCAATTCACATGCATTTTCATCACCTCCATTTTTATCAATTAATTTTTGTTACTTCCATCCCTCATAATCGTGACACAAGGATCATGATAATATCGTATTGTGGAGTCTCTGGTGATTCCCACCTCTAGTTATCATGTGTGTCAGGCTGCTGGCGTTGGCGAGTCCCGCTCCACTTCCTGGTTGCTGGCTCCTTTCACCTGTGTCACTTTCCATTCACCTGCTCCTCATCCACTCATCAAGCTGCAGTATATCTACCCCAGATGTCCAACCATTCATCTCCAGATTGTTGAACTTACCTCTGTGGTATAGTAGCTCTCGGCCAACCTAAAACTGTTATCTCTATTATGTATTATTTGAACCTCTGTCTCATCCCCTTGTTTCTTGTGCTCCAGGATCACTTTACCAGAGTACCAGAGTCTCAAGATTCAGTCTGCTGAATTACTGCCTGCTTTCACCTCTACTCTACAGTGATTTCCCCGGTGTCTGCCTCCAGCTATTCGGACCTGTCATCAGCCACTGCCTCGTTCCTCCCTCCACTATTTATTCTCCTGGCCGGATCCCAGACTTCTCCCGTCTTCTCACATTTCATCATTTGCAAATATAGTCTTTAAACCTCTGCTGTCTCTGTGTCCTGCACTTGGCTCCCTAAGTCCGCCCTAAAGGCCTATTTATGCTCAACGTTAAATATGGATCTGGATACAGACGGAGCCTTCTGTCCGTGCTCTGCGTTCATTTCGTCCGTATTTCTGCACGTTTCCATTTAAGTTTACGGATACGGACCAAACGGAGCAGTACCACCGGAAACCATGGGGGGGCAGTGTTGCTGTCACTACTCGATACGTAGCTCTAGTGAGACACGAAGAAGAAATAACAATGGAGGAACTTTTTGAGGAAAGGTTTTGCGAGTTGGTTAGAAACTTTAAACATATCGTTTTTGTCTTTTATGCAAGAGGAACATTATCAATATCTCCTCCACAGTCACCATGTTTGTTTTTGAGTTTGACTCGGTGCTGCCCCCTGGTGGATGTATTGGTTAACATCCATGCCAACGTAAAGGACGCATGGAAGTATGTGAGCAGTGACGGTAACATCGTTTGAAACGGATGGATTTGAGCAATTTCCATTTCGAGTAAAAAAAAGTAGAAAAAGAAATGAAATCCTGCTTCTATAGTTTTTTTTATGTAGTCTCTGGAGCTGGAGGAGGCTGACCAATCAGAACAGAATAGGCCCAGGAGGCGGGCCTTAACCCTCCTGTTGTCCTAGAGTCAAGGAAGGAAGGGAGAAAGAAGGAAGGAAAGGAGTGTGGAAGGAAGAATGAAGGAAGGAAGAAGGAAAGAAAGGAGGGAGGAAGGAAAGAAAGGGAAGGAAGAAAGGAGGAAGCAAAGAAGGAAGGAAAGGAGGGAGGAAGGAAGGAGAGAAGGAAGGAAGAAAGGGTCAATTTGACCCAGGAGGACGATACGAGGGTTAAAGAGATAGGGGGCTGCATTAAGGGCCAGTATAAGATAATTAAGGAGGTTTTAAATCATGTAAAGATATTCCAGTACAGCCTCAGAATATAAATATATGGAAATGTTACTATGATTAAAATATCTGTATCAATAGTGTTAGGATCTCCATTAAAATTTGGTGCATTCAAGTTCCCCAGAGGATAAATCCTAAGGAGCTTGGTGTTACCCTGATTCATATTGCACTGAGTCTGGGATTTTAATCATGCAGTAGAGTAAGCTCCGCCTCTACCAGATGGACAGACACAAAATGTGGCACGCTCATTAATGGTTCCCACAGGATGTCTTCCAACTGGATTTATAAAATATGAATTAAGATTAACATTCTCGTGTTGGCTTCATTTGCACCCACACAATGAGTGACAGCTGTGTTGTGGATGTGTGTGAACCTCTGGACAGAATCCAGGATCTGATCTCCATCGCTCCACCTGGCAGGAGGAGAGTCATTATGTGTTCTGCTGTGGCTTGTGTGCCTCCAAAGTAACAAGTAGCCAAGTAACTGCTGCCTGATTTAAAAATAACCCGTTTCTCTTGAATGTATTCAGATGAAAGCTCAGTGATCATATTTTCAAGGTTAGGATACATCACATGAAAGCTTTACAACGCTGTGTTTAGCAGAGAGCCTCTCTAAGTGCTGAGAGCTGGAAATGTTTTCATTTCAGGTTCAGTGATGTGTGTTGTAGGTTTTGGCCATTAAAGCATTTTATTCACAAAGTTAGTATCTGGGATCTCGGAGAGGGCAGTAACGTCCCTAAAAAAAGAAGTTAAATGCAAGAGTTGGGTTATGAGCGACACATGGAAGCATTCTGATCTGCAGGACAACTTCATTTATCTTTGCCGTCTAAAAACAAATCACAGTCAGTCCTTACTAATTACTGCTGAAAAATAAATACAAGTTAAATATTATAAAAGGAAGGGAGCAAGAAGGAAGGAAAGGAGGGAGGAAGAAAGAAGGAAGGAAAGGAGGAGGGAAGAAAGAAGGAAGGAAAGGAGGAGGGAAGAAAGTGAGCAAGAAGGAAGGAAAGGAGGGAGGGAGGAAGAAAGAAGGAAGGAAAGGAGGGAGGAAGAAAGAAGGAAGGAAAGGAGGAGGGAAGGAAGTGAGCAAGAAGGAAGGAAGGAAGGAAAGGAGGGAGGGAGGAAGGAAGGTATCAGGCTGGAACTCAAGGAGAGGACTCAGATGCAGAGCTCTGGATTAGCTGACAAGGCTTTATTATTATTTGTTATTAAAAATAAATACAAGTTAAACATTATAAAAGGAAGGGAGCAAGAAGGAAGGAAAGGAGGGAGGAAGAAAGAAGGAAGGAAAGGAGGGAGGAAGAAAGAAGGAAGGAAAGGAGGAGGGAAGGAAGGGAGCAAGAAGGAAGGAAAGGAGGGAGGGAGGAAGGAAGGAAGGTATCAGGCTGGAACTCAAGGAGAGGACTCTAATCCAGATGCAGAGCTCTGGATTAGCTGGGTTAGGGTAAGGCTTTATTCTTAAAAAATAGCAATGAACAAAAAGCGCCTCAATCGAGGGATGAGCAGGAGAGAAGGTGAACTAAACTCAGGAGCTCTGAAAAACTAAATGACAAAAAGTCTAACAAAAAATTCCTTCCGAGGAATATACACATTATAAATACCATAAACTATGAACAATGACTAACTATGACAGGACGCTTGTTCTCTGGACGACAGACAAGACACACTCGCACAGGACAAAGGGAGACGCAGACTATAAGCACACATGGAGGGTAATGGGGAACAGGTGGAAACAATCAGGAATCAGGGAAGACAATCAGACTGGTGACACATGAGGAAGGGCAAGGAGAGTTAATACCAAAATAAAACAGGAAGTCACAAAACAAACATGGAGACAGGACAAAAACTGAACTTGACATTACCGGTGTGACAGAAGGAGGAAGAAGGAAGGAAAGGAGGAGGGACTGAAAGGAGGAAGAAGGAAGGAAAAGAGGAAGGAAGGGAGCAAGAAGGAATGAAAGGGAGGAAGAAGGGAGGAGGAAGGAGGGATGGAAGAAGGGAGGATGGAAAGGAGGAAGAAGGAAGGAAAAGAGGAAGGAAGGGAGCAAGAAGGAATGAAAGGGAGGGAGGAAGAATGGAGGAGGAATGAGGGATGGAAGAAGGGAGGATGGAAAGGAGCGAGGAAGGAAGGGAGCAAGAAGGAAGGAAAGGGAAGAAGAAGGAAGGAAAGGAGGAGGGACAATAAGGAGGGAGGATGGAAAGGAGGAAGAAGGAAGGGAGCAAGAAGGAATGAAAGGGAGGAAGGAAGAAAGGGAGGAAGAAGGAAGGATGGAAGGGAGGAGGAAGGAGGGATGGAAGAAGGGAGGATGGAAAGGAGTGAGGAAGGAAGGGAGGAAAGGAAAGAAGGAAGGACGGAGGAAAGAAGGTAGTAATTTGAACCTGTTTTATTCAAAAAATCATATTATGTGAAATGTTACATAAGGTGATTGTGAATGTCTTATAGATAATTAAATATACACTGTTTTCTCTCTGACAGCTTCATTGAGGATTAATCTACCATTTATTAATGACTGATGGGGAGTTTATGAGCGTGAATTGGTGCAGAGATGAATTACGAGTCAGAATATGATCAGCATGTAAAGGGTTAAAACTCACTATGAAGCTCAGTGAAGCTGTAGAGTCACTGATTATTCTCTGTAGGTTCATCACTACGACACACACGTCTAATTTTATACACTAGTATTGGATACATTGGTATTTGTAGATAAATGACTGTATAGGCACTCTAAGGTTAGGGGGATGTTTGTCGTCATGGTTACAGTAACCACATGATTAACGTTAGGTGATAATTGGGGTTAGGGGTTTTTCTTTCTCATTTCTTCAAGAGATGAATGATGGGAAAGTTAGTTTTGTGCAGTTTGATAACTATTCTTCTACATACCCTCCTGTTGTCCTTCAGTCAAGGAAGGAAGGGAGGGAGGAGGGAGGAAAGAAGGAAGGAAAGGAAGGAGGGAGGAAGAAGGACGGAAGGAAGGAAAGGAAGGAAGAAGGAAGGATGGAAGGAAAAGAGGGAGGAAGGAGGGAGGAAAGAAGGAAGGAAAGGAAGGAGGGAGGATGAAGGAAGGAAAGGATGGAAGGAAAGGAGGGAGGAAGGAAGAAGGAAGGAAAGGAGGGAGGGAGGAAGAAGAAAGGAAGGAAAGGAGGAAGGAAGAAGGAAGGAAAGGAGGACGGAAGGAAAGGAGGGAGGAAGGAAGGAAAGAAAGGAAGGAAAGGAGGGAAGGAAGGGAGGAAACATGGGAGGAAGAAAGAAGGAAAGGAGGAGGGAGGAAGGAAGGAAGGAAGGAAGGAGGGAGGAAAGGAAAGAAGGGAGGGAGTGAGGACAGACGGAAGGAAAGAAGGAGGAAGGAAGGAAGGAAGGAGGGAGGAAAGAAGGAAGGAAGGAAAGGAGGGAGGAAGGAAGGAAAGAAAGGAAGGAAAGGAGGGAAGGAAGGGAGGAAACATGGGAGGAAGAAGGAAGGAAAGGAGGAGGAAGGAGGGAGGAAGGAAGGAAGGAAGGAGGGAGGAAAGAAGGAAAGAAAGGAGGGAGGGAGGAAGAAGGAAGGAAAGGAGGGAAGGAAGGAAGGAAACTTGGGAGGAGGAAGGAAAGGAGGGAGGAAAGGAAAGAAGGGAGGGAGTAAGGATAGACGGAAGGAAAGAAGGAACAGTCAAAACAGGTGGGGTCAATTTGACCCGGGAGGACGACAGGAAGGTAAACTGATGTTTTTCCTTTTTTTACATTAGGTACAAAACATCAGAGTCGACGAGATCTGAGGTCAGAAATGTGACATTGTGATATTTACTTAACCGTGTCACCTATAGCATCGTACTGTACTTAGAGTTGTAAAATGATGAGCTGCTCTTTACTTTGCACTTTCCATGACTTTACAGACCGAGTGCAATATGAATAATATATGAGGAAAAAGCCATGCAGTATTTTTTTTTTTTGGAATGAGTTCAGCTTTAAAAATATTAAAGTATAATCTGCACATACAGCTGTTTATGGTGGAGGCTGACATGGAGGGTTGAAAATACACGTAAATATCCAGCTGTATGTGTTGACCTCGCTACAATAAATCAGTGCATCATCATCATCATCATGTATTTATAAATCTCAATATTGAATTTCTTCCCGTGGATCTGACATTCAAACTCTTTTGGTTCAGTGAGTTTCTGCCCGTCCTGGTGGAGGTCCGGCCGCTGTCCTCTCAGCTGCTTCTGTGGACGGAGAAACGCCTCCTCACTCTGTTAGAGAGGAGAGAGTTCATGTTCATGTTTCTGTTGCTTACTCGTATCGCTGCCGGTGTGAGTAGTAGAAATATTTGCAGGTGAGTATTTAACATTTTCATTTATTGGTCATGCCCTCGGTTTGTGAAGGACTTATCTCACCAACATGAAGCCAACAGCCAGAGCAGTGGTCCTTTTTTTACTTTCACCAGCAACATACTCTTTATGACTTGAGGTGAGATTGTTAATTATACAACTTTTGACTTGTTGTCAAATTTGGTGTTGCATAGCAACCAGAGTGATATAACATCACTCGTAGCCTTGGACTTTTTACTCCCTCTGCTGCTGCTGCTGCCGACACTCATATCTCTGAGTCTCAAAAGATGCATCGTACCTGATGATTATCTCTGTCTGTTCTGAGAGGAAAAGCAACAGATGAACCTTTTCTTGCACAAACTATCCTGCAGTTTGTATGAAGTGATTGATTACATTGTTAATTAATGGTGCTTCCTCTTGTAGCTTGCTGTGCTGGGTCAGGTCAGGGTTCAGCACTCAGTCTCATCAGGTTTGACACTTCTGCAGAGACGGTGGAGACGTGAGCTTTGAGTCATCCAGGCTGCAAGGATCTGCCCGGTTATCTCATCCTGAGCTTCAGAGGATAATTATCCATCGTGGTCTGAGCCTGAGGTTGATTATATTATTCACACTCAGTAATAGTTTGGCTCACGCTATTCTTCCTTTCTTTCTTTACTTCTCTTTTGTCCTCTCTTTCTATTTACAGCAGCTCAGCCCATCTGCTAGCTGCACATGAATTTTTAATGCCTTTGCCCCGGAGCTGTGCAGTGTCAACAGAACATTGCTGTTGTGTGTTAAAGTCTGCTAACTTTCCTCTAGCTCTCGTCTTCATGCTTTAACTTTTCAGCGCTGCCACTGTTTAATTACTCTGAGGGGCAAAAAAAATACATTAACAACTCATTGTGTATTTTTCAAAGTGCAGTTAGTTTCTAATAAATCAGCGTTTTTTGTGTCAATAATGGGTTTTGCAGAGCCCAGTTAGTCTCTTTGCTACGGAGCACAGACATCTCACTGCTCCATCGGGACACAGTTCACTGCCCTGCAGCCTTTTTCCTCTAATTAACATTCAAGTTGCAAAACACAAGTTGTAATGTTTGAACCCTTGTTGCATCAACAACCTGCCTTCACACCATCAATGTCATGATCACCTTCCTCCGGTTTGTTTTATACTAGAATAGAAAGTGATTATTTAATACATTAGAGAGTAGAGAGTTTAATAATAAATCAATACTCCGGCTGTATGACAAGCCCTTTAATGTCGGTATGACAGCACAGTGGAAAACAGGATTAAAACCGTGTGCACACATTTGTGTTGTGTATATTTCTGTGTGTGTATGTGTGTGTGTGTGTGTGTGTAAGCTGAAGGCACTCACACACACACACATACACATACACACACATAACGTACATTCACATTTTTATGTTCGTTTATGGGTTGGGAATAAAATCTTCTTGAAGGCCCTCCTGAAGTCTCGGTTAAAAATAGTGTATATGATGGGATTCAGGCAGCTGTTGCAGTAACCGATCCAGAAAAAGAGGTTGAAGAGCGTGTCGGGGATCGTGCAGTTCTCCCTGCAGACGGCGTGGAGGCTGTAAGTGAAGAAGAACGGGAACCAGCACAGGACAAAAACGCCCATCACCACCGCCAGAACAAACGTAAAACGCTTCTCCCTCATCTGAGCCACTTTGTTTTTGGAGAGAGACATCTGCCGGCTACGCAGGGACACGGGGGAAGGGAGGAGGAAGTGGGAGCAGTGGTCAGATGACGCCCATGATATGGAAGCGCAGGAAGGAGGAGGCTTCAACCTGTTTCCTGCCCCCTCAGCGTCATTCACCTCCTCTGTTTTCACCCTCACGGCGGCTCTCCTGGGGAAGCGGAGTGAAGAGGGAAACGAGGAAGTGGTTTTTATCTCGCAGCTCCTCTCCTCTAAGTCAATATCATCCAGTTCTCCTCTCTTGTGGCTGCTGCTGTTGCTGTCTATGTTGGAGGAGCTGTGTCGCTTCACGGGCCGCGGGCTGTCCAGCTCGTACTGGGGTTTCCCGCAGATCCCGGCTCCCTTTCTTTGACAAGTCCTGGCGGTGCCTTCGAAGCAGGTCTCGGACTGCGACGGCTGCCGCTCCATCACGTTCTTCGCCACGAACACGGTAGAGGCCCTCTGCTTGGCGACGTGGTAGATCTTACAATAAACCAGTATCATGATGACTCCCGGGGCGAAGAAAGACACGAGGCAGGAGGACAGGATGTACCACGTCTGGTTGTTGAGAAGACACTCCTGCCTGTGCGTGTCGTCGCCCTCGTCGCCCGCGTCCAAATCCCAAGTCTCCTCTTTCTGCGTCATGAGGAGCGGCGGCGAAGAGATGACGATTGAAATGAGCCACACGACGCTGATCATCGCTTTAATCCGTTTGGGCGTCCGTTTGCGGTTGTAGCTGACGGCTTTAGTGACGGACCAGTAGCGGTCGAGGCTGATGGCGCAGAGATGGACGATGGAGGAAGTGCAAAAGAGGACGTCCAGAGCCAGGTAGAAGGAGCACCAGGTGGAACCAAAGTACCAGTAGCCCATAACCTGAAAAAAAGAAAAAAGACGAGAAACCAATTAAGATACGTTGATTGCAGATTTAAGCACCAGTCATGACTTGCAGAAAGAAAAGAAAAAAAGTGTCTTTTTATATTCTATTCTTCAGTCAGCTTTAATCAGTCTGGGCGGCTTTCAGCGAGGCACCTGAAGGATTATTTCACTTCAAAATAAAATCTCCAAGTCAATATCTCATTACCGCCACGTTGTCTGAAACGTTTTTTCCCCAGTGGCTCCATCTCAGCTCATCTCAGGCGGCTTCAAAAAAAAGATTGAAGCCGCCGACAATCTTTTCACAAAAAATATCCGACACACTCTTCCGCAGCAGCTTGTGCTTTCCCTTTTTGTAGTCCTTTGCAATGATATGAAGGATGTCTAATGAGGAAGGGCTGACATTTACCTCTTCATCACCTGTATGTTCCTCACTGCCAGGAGCTACAAAAAAAAAAAAGAAGAAAAAAAAAAGGAAAATAAAGTAAATATTGGGCTTTTTACTGAAATTGCTTTGGCTGCAAAACATTTGGAAGATGTTGCATTGGGGAAACTTCATTTCCAGTTTATTGGTTTTGGAGCTGACAGATTTCTGCTTGAGTAGTGGAGGAGAAGGCTGAGATGGAGCTATTGAAAGTTTTGTATTTGGCTTTCCTAGAAAACTTCATTTAGATATTTCACGGTTGGTTTGCTGAAACAACCTTTTAATCGATTTGTGAATCAGTAATGCTTACAAATGTTCGCCATCTTAGTTTAGTGTAGTAAAAGTTATCCATAGATATTTAACTGAAAAGCACCAATGTTAACCTCATGGTGGCGCTAGAGCAGGGGTGTCAAACATGCGGCCCGTGGGACAGAACCGGCCCGCTGAGGGGTCCAATCCGGCCCACTTTCCTTCCGGTGTTCTTTTCCTTCCTTCCATGATTTATTTACTAAATATAACAAAAATATTGATTTCAAAGAGTGAAAAACAACAATATATGTATTCAGTAACATGTTAAATAATAAAAAATGAGGAAAAAACCCTCCTGAGTAAAATCTTAAAGGTCTGACTTCAGATGTAACCTCATTTGTAATTATCAATATTTTCATAAGTAACTTTAATTTAATCTTCGTGTCGTCCTCCCGGGTCAAATTGACCCCGTCTGTTTTGACTGTTCCTTCCTTCCTTCCTTCCTTCCTACCTACCTTCCTTCCTTCCTTCCCCTTCTTTCCTTTCCTTGCGTCCTTCTTCCCTTCCCCCATCCTTTCTTCCTTCCCTCCCTCTTTCCTTCCTTCCTTCTGTCCTTCTTTCCTTCCTTCCTCCCTCCCTCCCTCCTATCTTCCTTCCTCCCTCCTTTTCTTCCTTCTTCTTCCCTTTCCTTGCATCCTTCCTTCCTTCCCTCTGTCCTTCTTTCCTCCCTCCTTTTCTTCCTTCTTCCTCCCTTCCTTCCTTTCCTCTGTCCTTCTTTCCTCCCTCCCTCCTCCCTCCCTCCTTTTCTTCCTCCCTTCCTAACTTCATTCCTTGACTTGAGGACAACAGGAGGGTTAATTACACATTTTTTCTCAGTAGCTTGTAATTAATTTGAGTTACGCTGTTAAATGAAACTAGTCACTCCCCAACACTGCTATTTGGCAAACAACTGGTCACTGTTACTTTTACTTTTTTTGCTTATTAATGATTTAGAAAGTGTTCACAACTTTATAACAAGCCACTTATAAACCATTCACAAAGCCGTTATAAGGGTAGACTCATTGTAAAGTGGTACCATGAATTGAATATCATATATTGTTTCTTTCTCTTTTTTTTTGCTGTATGTTTGACCTAACAAACAATCTGAAGGCGTCACCTTGGCTTCAGATGTGGGAAATGGAAATCTGCATGTTAACTTTTGACCTTTTCTCTATACTCTCTATTAAAGCAAAAGACATCACAGTTTTTATTCATATTGCTTTAGTTGAAATATGCTTCAAAGCTGTTGCCAAAGGCTTCTGTGACCCAGGCTTATTGAACAAACTGGCAGCAGTACATGTTTTTTTTTCTTTTTTTTTAAAAAAAAAAGCAAGCTTCGACCTTCTAACTAATCTAAAAAGTCAAAGTTTGGAGCACACAGCTGTCAATCTGTATATAGAGGCATTTCTAGCCGCCGACTCCTCTTATACTGAAGACTTCACTATGGCTGACTCATAGGCTAGCAAGCACCTGCAACTCAAGAGCTCCATTACTTCCATTACAGCTTTCCTCCGGGGGAAGAAATCAATAGCATGTGAGATGGAGGAGTGGAGTGGTTTGCTTTTTCTTTGAGCCATGCTAGTGCTAAGTTGATTTCAAGAAGTGGCTTATTGTAGTTTTAATCAGGAAAATGATGAATACATTATGAGAACAATAAACAGCTGCAGCCCCAGTTTAGAGGAGAAGAGGGTCTGACTCCAAGCTACTCAGAAGAAATGTTGAGCCTGTTCAGCGTAATTTCGAGCTAGCATCATATGCACCGTGACGTCTATCTAATCACCGCTTCAGCCCTTTTTTTTTTCATTTGGTCGCAAATTAGTGGAGTTAGAGTTTGTAAGTACACCAGGCGTTCATTAAAATAACACTTACCTGATGGCTCGGGAGACGGGATCTCGTGCACGGTATTTCAGTGATCTCGTGAGATTTCGACGATGTTTACAGCTTTTGCAGTAGCAGCAGAGTAAAAGCCATCAGGTAAGTGTTTATTTTAATAAACTCCTGTCGTCCTCCCGGGTCAAATTGACCCCGTCTCTTTTGACTGTTCCTTCTTTCCTTCTTTCTATAATTTTTCCTTCTTTCTTCCCCTCCTCCCCTCTTTCTTTGCTCCCTCCTCCTTCCATCCTTCCTTGCTTCTTCCCTCCCTACTCCTTTACTTCGTTCCTTCCTTCCTTCTCTCCTTACTTCCTTCCTCTTTTTCTCCTTACTTCTTTCCTTCCTTCCTTCCTCCCTTCCTTCTCTCCTAAATTCCTTCCTCTTTTCGTCCTTACTCCTTTCTTTCCTTCCTTCCTTCCTTCCTTCCTCCCTTCCTTCTCTCCTAAATTCCTTCCTCTTTTCGTCCTTACTCCTTTCTTTCCTTCCTCCCTTCCTTCTCTCTTTACTTCCTTCCTCTTTTCGTCCATACTCCTTTCCTTCCTTCTCTCCTTACTTCCTTCCTCTTTTCCTTCCTTGACCTGAGGACAGAAGGAGGGTTAATAAACTCCTGGTGTACTTACAAACTTTCCAAAGCATGGATTTATGAGTAAAGACTCTATTTGTACTACTGTAGAAGTTTGATAACAATCCAGGCATTATTAGTGGGGTCATTTACCAGATCCGCATCTTCCGCATCACGTAATCGTGCACGCACCCCTACCCAGAAGAGAGTCTGCATTATAATACATTCATGATACATAGAGATAGTCGTAACCAGACAGTAACGAGTGACAATGACAGACAAAAGCGGGCCACAGCTCCCACGGGGAAAAAGAAAAGTATATCAGAAAAAAGCCACCACAAAGAAAGAGCTTGATACAGTAAGAGTAAAAACAAGAGTCAATATCGGCTCTGAGTCTGATGAAGCTTCATCCAGAGCTAAAAAGGGATGAAATGGTCGCGGAGGTTCTGCTGGAAAGGTATTTTAATTATAGGGATGAAGGGTTGTTGCTGTTCAAGTTCTTTCAAAGTGCTGTGTGAAATGCATGAAAGATAAAAGTCGCTTTAATTCGTGTTCACAGACAATACTTCTCTGTTTTTTTTTTATGTCACACAGCACAACTTTCAAAAGGCAGTAAATTTCACCATAGCAACAACCGCTATCGTCAGAAACCCAACAGATTTCTCCCAATCGAAGGTGAAAGAATTAAAGCCAGTGGCCGTAACATTCACCCATCGTTTCATTGAGTTATTGAAGACGCTTTAGTGTTTTTTAGAGTTGAGAAAATGTTCAGAATGTAAATGAAATTGGCAGCAAATGATCCAGTCTGCCTGCAAGACTGATAAAGACACAACCAGGGTAAAATCTCCTGGTTAGATGTTGAGTAATACAGCGGTTATGTTAGTCGTAAAAAACATTACAGAGTCCTGTGCTGTGCTCCTGGTCCTAAAAAATACATGCTGCAGGCACAAAAAGTACTTTCCATTGGTATAAATTAGTTGCACGGCGTGACACGAAATAAATGGACAATTCGTGACTGAACAACAGGAAACACAGACAATAAATCAGCCTGACAGTTTGATCTTAAGCACCAGAAAGGCTGTTTTTATTTTAACATGCGTGAATTTAAAAAAAAAAAGAAAAGAACAACAGACCTGTGTGAACTCAAAGCACTTGCCTATTAAAAGGAAAAGGGAAAAGAAAGTAAAAGTGACAGGGGAGGAAGCTAAAGGTAGTTTTTAAGTATTAATGGTGGATGAAAAAGCAGGAACCAAACCACTAACCTGTTATTACTCAGATTAGAACATCTGAGAGGAAAACAGCGGCGACACATCAAGTAGACACCCACCAATTTCATGGTAGAAAAGATATCATTAAATTGTCTGAAATTATTCAAAAAACAGGTTTAAAGTGGACCTATTATGTTCATTTCCAGCTCTATATTTTTTATACTGGGACTCAACTAAAGTAGCATTGTGTGATTCACAGTTCAAAAAGCTCTTTACTTATCTTTATGCCGCCCCTCAGTTCAGCCTCTGTATTTAACAGGCAGTTTTAGCTCATGTCTCTTTAAGGACCCCCCCCCCCCCCCTCCCAATGGGGCAGCCACATCAGAGAAGAACTACTAAATCACTATTATTGTTACCAAGAATTGAGCTTAATGAGCAGCACTAAACACCCAACACTATACTAACATATGGAGATATTTGGAGTTCTTTGTGCAGCGGATCAGTTAAAAAGCCATGAAGAGAGGATTAGTACAAGCTATTTGATGAAGACCTGGAGGCAATCAGCACACCTCCAACAGATAAAGGTGTGTAATGGAAAAAACACTCACAGCATGCCAGCTCCACTAGAGTTATGGCTCAGTGTGACCACCCACCAAAAACAATGGGAAAAACACCTTAATGTTAACGCAGCGGAGCAGTGGATCCGACTCGGGCTGAAGGTACAAAAAAAGTAGTCTGGGGCTTCTCCACCTCATTATTTGACACTTTGGTCACATTTGACATGAACATCTGACTTTGTAACATTATTCGCATATTATTGAAAAAAAGGAAAAGCTTAAATAAGTCCCCTTTTAAGATATCATCTCAAAAATATACCGCACCGAGTGGTCCTATCCTGCGTGTCATTCCCCCCTCTCTGCCTCCAGTTTCCTGTCTCTCTCTACTGAACCTGTACATTAAAGGCAAAAAGCCCCAAAAAATATACTTAAAAAAATATACCAGTTTTCATACAGTAGCCTAAAAATCACATATTCGCTCTTGACTACAACAGAGAAGAGTGTCCTGTTGCTGAAATGTATTTAAGTTGGGTGCGTCTCTCTCACAGGGGACAGGAAGTGACAAATAAGAATTTAAGCACAAAGTTAAAACATTTCCCTCAAACAGCACCGACCATGTATCGTCTTACGGGCCGTCCACACTAAGAACGATAACTAGAACGATGTGAGCATCCACATTTCTAAACTATAATACTTCCAAATTCTAAGACGATATCTAGTTTCATATCACGATATTGATATAACATCTACGTGCTGCTGTAGTGTTTTGTACAAAGAAAGAAAAAGAAAAGCAGCATGGTTCACAGGCGGGTGCTGATTCAGTGTGTTGATCAGAAGTATTTCAGACACTAGTTACTTTGATGTTTCAGTATTTACAGCAGGCGGGGAGTTCTGGTCCTCTGAAATGAAGCCAACGCGGAAGTAACTTAGAACTGCATTCTATCAAAAGGCCACCAGGGGGCGACCGTCTCTATACAAGTCAATGGAGAATTCACCAACTTCTCACTTGATTTCTAACCTCAGTAAACGTTTTCAAAATGTGTTTATGGTCTCAATCGCTAGTTTAAAGCCTTCTTCAATGCAGTATGATGTTCATTTGGGACATTTTGGCCTCCCTGATTTTATATGTGACGATAAAGCAGGGTATGCATTAGGGCGTGGCTACGTCCTGATTGACAGGTTGATTGACCAATGTCCTCGAGATCCATCCCTCGCAACCATAGCAACCTCCCCACTCCGCCCATGGCTCTGCCTCATGCCCATATAAGTTGAATCTGTGTTTTTATTTTTCCCAGCATGCACCTGAAATTTTCAAGATGGCGCTGCCTAGATTCGAAACTATTGGCTTCCGAGCGTCAGTCCACAAACCAATGGGTGATGTCACGGATGTTACGTCCATTTCTTTTATACAGTCTATGATTTACAGACCAAACTGAGCCACAGCAGCACATGTTGAAGCAGAGACACACAGTATGAGCAAACATCTGAAGCCTTAAAGATTCACGGGAGGACCACACGAGGGTTAAAGATATTGTTCACCACTGTCAACGCATTATAGTTGCTATAGTTCTTTATGTGGCCTAAAGAGAGGGTTTAATTAAGACTTTTTTCTTTTTGACATCAAGCATCGTCGTTAATTCAGATTGAACATATAAACACGACTTTGTATTGTTTTCCTCATGGGGGAAAACCAGAAGCTGAATTATTAATATGTTTCTTAGATCTGAGTGAACACCCACATCAACAACACCAAAGAAAAAAATGGATGAATGATGTCATGCAAAACACTTAACCTTCCTGTCGTCCTCCCGGGTCAAATTGACTCCGTCTGTTTTGACTGTTCCTTCTTTCCTTCCTCCATCCCCCCTTCCTCCCCCTACCTTCTTCCCTTCCTTCCTTCCATCCTTCCTCCCTCCCTCCCTCCCTCCTTTCCTTCCTTCCTTCTTTCCTTCCTTCCTTCCTTCCATCCTTCCTCCCTCCTTTCCTTCCTTCTTCCTCCTTTCCTTCCTTCCTTCCTTCCATCCTTCCTCCCTCCTTTCCTTCCTTCTTCCTCCTTTCCTTCCTTCTTCCTTTCCTCCTTCCTTCTTCCTTCCTCCCTCCCTCCCTCCCTCCTTCCTCCCTCCCTCCCTACCTTCTTCCTCCTTTCCTTCCTTCTTCCTCCCTTCCTTCTTCCTCTCTTCCTTCCTTCCTCTCTCCCTCCCTTCCTTCTTCCTCCCTTCCTTCCTTCCTTGACTCGAGGACAACAGGAGGGTTAATTACCTACACATATATTCTACATTTAAACTACAAAGAAAGAGCAATAAGAATCATAAACAGCTGATTATCACGAACACACCAACATGGTATTTATAGATTCACCTGCTCTTCACATCAAACTGCAGTTTATGTATAAAGTTAAATAAAAGCTGCTTCCAGGCTGTTTGAATGAGTCAGTACGAACTAAGAGGAATCTGCATGTTTACAAAAACTCAAAGCAAAGTATATCGATTAAAAGAGTTCATCTGTGGAATATACTTGGAAAAGAATTGAAAATGTGTAATTCACGTTTTTCTTCTTCTTCTTCTTCTTCTTCATGTTGTTATTGTTATTATTATTACTATTAGCATTATGAGTGGTAGTAGTATTATAGTAGTATTAGTAGTAGTAGTGGTAGTAGTATTATAGTACTATTAGTAGTAGTAGTATTATAGTAGTACTATTAGTAGTAGTATTATAGTAGTAGTATTAGTAGTATTAGTATTAGTAGTAGTAGTATTAGTAGTAGTGGTAGTAGTAGTATTATAGTAGTACTGTTAGTAGTAGTAGTAGTGGTAGTACTGTTAGTAGTAGTAGTAGTGGTAGTAGTAGTAGTATTAGTAGTAGTATAGTTGTAATACTAGTGGTAGTAGTAGTATTATAGTAGTAGTATTAGTAATAGTGGTAGTAGTAGTAGTATTATAGTAGTACTATTAGTAGTAGTAGTAGTATTAGTAGTACTATTAGTAGTAGTATTAGTAGTAGTGGTAGTAGTAGTAGTAGTATTAGTAGTAGTGGTAGTAGTACTAGTATTAGTAGTAGTAGTATTATAGTAGTACTATTAGTAGTAGCATTAGTAGTAGTAGTATTATAGTAGTACTATTAGTAGTAGCATTAGTAGTAGTAGTATTAGTAGTAGTGGTAGTAGTAGTATTAGTAGTAGTGGTAGTAGTACTATTAGTAGTAGTAGTATTATAGTAGTACTATTAGTAGTAGTATTATAGTAGTACTATTAGTAGTAGCATTAGTAGTAGTAGTATTAGTAGTAGTGGTAGTAGTAGTAGTATTAGTAGTAGTAGTATTATAGTAGTACTATTAGTAGTAGTATTATAGTAGTACTATTTAGTAGTAGCATTAGTAGTAGTAGTATTAGTAGTAGTGGTAGTAGTAGTAGTATTAGTAGTAGTAGTATTATAGTAGTACTATTAGTAGTAGCATTAGTAATAGTGGTATAAAAAAAATTAAAAAAGGGAAAAGAAAATGTGTAATTCACTATATTTGAGCTATAACGATGATAAACATAAAACTGCATAAATATGATTGAATACAGTATATGAATTTTATAATGGAAGGTGTATGTTCTCACTGTATTATTATATAGCCAATAATTATAAGTGTTTTGTGTTTGTTATGTACGTTGGCATCTGTTTGAATGACTAATGTAGAAAAGGGTCGGTGTAATAACCAAATGCTTCAGCCTACACCTTTTCGGTCAGAAACTGCTTCATTCATTTATTTAATTCATTCATTTCTTTTCCTTTTGTTTTGTCACTGTTTCTAAGAGAGATGAAGAAAACAAGGACACAAGATTATTTACTTTATTTATACGTGTGTGTGTTGAAGTTTAAAGACTGAAAAACTAAACTAAACATCTGGTATGTTTCGAACACATCGTTTAAAACCTAAAGATCCACAAACATGTTTTAACCTTCCTGTCGTCCTCCCGGGTCAAATTGACCCCGTCTGTTTTGACTGTTCCTTCCTTCCTTCCTCCCTCCCTCCCTCCTTTCCTTCATTCTTCCTTCCTTCCTTCCTTCCTTCCTTCCATCCTTCCTTCCTCCCTCCCTTCCTTCCCTCTTCCTCCCTTCCTCCTTTCCTTCCTTCCTCCCTCCTTCCTTCCTTCCTTTCCTCCTTCCTCCTTCCTTCCCCTTTCTTTCCTTCCTTCCTCCCTCCCTCCCTCCTTCCTTCCTCCCTCCCTTCCTTCCTTCCCTCCCTCCTTCCTTCTTCCTTCCTTCCTCCCTCCCTCCTTCCTTCCTTCCCTCCTTCTTCCTTCCCTTCCTTCTTTCCTTCCCTCCCTCCTTCATTCTGTTCCTCCCTTCCTTCCTTCCTTCCTCCCTCCTTTCCTTCCTTCTTCCTCCCTTCCCCCTTCCTTCCTTCCCTCTCTCCCTCCTTCCTTCCTCCCTTCCTCCCTCCCTTCCTTCCTACCCTCCCTCCTTCCTTCCTTCCCTCCCTCCTTCCTTCCTTCCTCCCTCCTTCCTTCTTCCTTCCTCCCTCCTTCCTTCCTTCCTTCCCTCCTTCTCCTTCCCTCCTTCTTCCTTCC